>JAQJVK010000001.1:113018510-113618510 GCA_035578135.1 Flexamia atlantica
TTTTAAGCCTCTAGATTGTCTAAAAATGCGACTTTAACTGGTCATATGTCGTAGCGACATGAAGTGCACCAAGTGTTTACATCAAATGTCCTAATATGAAATTTGTTCATAATTAAACATAAACAAAATCACCCATAATGACCTACACATATAGAGTCCTCCTATTTCTGATGACAGAAGGGTGTACACAGTGTGCTGCAGTAATGATGTATTGGTCTGAGATGAGACTGCCAGCGCAATTCCAACTAACCGTGCCTCCTTCAGAACTCTTGGTGTAGCCAATGTTGGCCAACCATGGGTACGCCCCTGAAAAATGTATTAACCAATCTATAAACATCTATTAAACTAACTTAGTAATTAACAAACCCTATCCATTTTGTTTCGATCTTAAATTAGTGCCTACTTCCGAGTAGCTGCAACCATCCCATATGAAAAAATTTATATATAAAATATAAAAAATATTAATATTTCATAATAAAATGTCATATATTTGGAATATATATCTATATACTTAATACAATAAGGTTTTTTTCTGTTAGATCCCTTTTTCAGGCGTCCTACTGAACCGATTTTTACGATTGAGGTGTCATTTTAAAGCTTATAATATAGCGCACCGGCGACAGATAGTTAAAATAGGCATTTCTTTTTCGGCTTCGACCCACAAGGCTTTAATTTATTTATAGAGGGCGCTTTCAACGGTCCAGTGCTGAACAACTTGCGTTATATCGGTTTTAAATGTGATTGTAATTTAACAGCTGATTACCTTGAGACGAATTTTTAACCGTCACATTGTAAACAAAAATAGATTGTCTGAAAATGTAAACATCCAAAAGAGCTTAGAAAAATAAATTCGAGTCACTTTCATTGGAGATGTGATTTAAATTTAGGCAGGTAAATCATTCTGTATGGTAAAGATGCATGATCGTTGGCTTATAAATATGTTGGAAACCAAATACTGAATCAGAAAGATGAAGAAGGCATGGAGGAAAATGAGTCGACGTGATTAGGAAGAAAATATGCGTAACCTTCGGCAAGAACGGAGAACTGCTGAGAGAAAAGGACTAACTGAAAATCAGAAAAAAATACTAAAATGCGCAATTTGCACCTGGGTTTCCTAGAAAAGCTTCAGTTATCCTGCTGTCGTTCGAGAAGACAACCAAATTCAAAAACATAGTGCATAGGTGATGAATAATGTGTGTGTATGTGTTTTGTTCAGTTACACCTTTGTTTATTTAGGTGAGATATATAAATTTCACTTGAAAAGGTTAATTTGATTAATAAAGGTGAGTTTGAAGCCATACAATTTATTCTAACCGTAGGTAAGTTTCTAACAAACAGAATTAATATTAAAATGCGCAATTTGCGCATGGGGCCCCTAGTTGAAATATATTTAAATATATAAATTATGGAACCCACAAAGGTATACTTTTGTATTATCCGTATACTATTACTCTCTACATCCGTCCTTAATGTTAATTACAGTTTACCGTTGTATTTGCGTGCATATTTTACTTTGTTAAATTTATCTCTATACTTTTCTGTTTAATTTAAATTTTCTATTCTTAATTTTTTATTAAAAATTCCTCTACAGTGGCTGATTGTTGACTCGTTTCCCACCCACAGGCTTTGACCCATGTGGGGAACTAATTCCTATTGTAAATTATGAATTGTGAATAACACTGTTGTATTGTTTTTTGAAGGAATAAACAAATTTTATTTTCATTTCATAGTTATATATTTACCAATTATACAGGGTATTCAAAAAATGTGGGGCATTAATTTACGTAGTGATTCCTTGGGTCAAAATAAGCAAAAAAGTTTGTATAAACGTAGGCCCTTAAGTGCTTCATTTTCCGTCTGTGTGTCTGTTTGTGATTTTTACATATTTAGTCATATCTCACAAACCTCTTAACGTATAAACTTCAAACTTGGTATATGGATAACCACTATTAAGAACTATTTTTGTAAGAGATGTGAAATTTCTACTTTCTACCATTTCAAAATGACAACTGTTTTTTGTATTCAAAGCTAAATATCATGAAAACCATAAATTTTAGTAAAATTATACAAGTGACAAAAAAGTTAATCCAATTTACGCTGATATTAAGAATATGATAATCGGACAGCTAATAACGGAGAAATTTTAACTTTTCTGCATAAAAACATGGTTCTTTGGAACATTCTGTCTGAAATTTGCATGTTTTTATTTGGAAATTTTAAAGTGTCTCGATTATTAGCAGTCCGATCATTGTAATATTATTACCCAGCGTTAATAAGATTAAATTTTGCAACATTTTGTCTCTTGCATACTTTTCCTAAAATTTACGGTTTTTATGATACTTAGCTTTGAAAACAAATACTCCCGTCGCAGCATACCTGCGAACTCAGCGAATTTCCAAATTTGCGAAATCAGCAAATTTGGATTTATTTTGTATATGTGAGCATTCAAATTATTTGAAGGAAAGTATTGTTTGAATACGTTAAGTAAATAATATACTAAAAACGTACATTTAGTCATTTGAATATAAAAGATTTAAACATGAGGAAAATTAACAAAGAGACCACATTGGTTTTTATTAGTAATACATACACTTTTGTATTTTATATAATTCTTAGTCTTTTAATTTTTAATAACTTTAATCTTGTTATAGCATAAATGTCAACAAACATATAATCAATAAATTCAAAACACTCAAAACAAACAAATAACTTAATCTCATGAAAAAATTAAATTCAACCATATGGTCAGTTTTGTAATTAAAACATCCCAGTTGCAACAGACCTACATCTCCAGCCAATTTCAATCTATACTATTATAAAAAAAGAGGTGGTTTCTGTATGTGTGTATGTATGGGATGAGTAAACTTGAAAAATACTGAACCGACTGGGTTGAAATTTCACTTAGAGGTAGATCTTTAACCTCGGAAACATATAGGCCTATTCACTTCCTTAAAATCCCCTCGGGCTACGCCCCGTGAACGTCCTTAGCTTCAATGTTTACATTTTATAAGGATGTAAACATTCAAATACCGAAATGTAAACAGCTGTGAGTACTACAGTTTGACAGTTCAAAGAGCAGAAGTAAGATCAGCTGTAATTTTTATCGTGAGCGAAGCCACGGGCAACTGCAAAATAAACATATTATAAATCCTCATCATTGTATTCAAACCATATATTATGCTACATTTTCAGGCAGTTTAGACCAAGACATCCCCCCACCAAATGCTCATACTTTCTTTATTAAATTTAAAAATAATTTGTATTTTTTGATATAGTATACATTTTCTGCAAAATCCTGATCAATGAACTCCTATTCAAAATAAACAAAATAAAATATTCATCACCTGAACATTTAAACATATGTTCAGAATTGTGTTTTTTTAAATAACTTAAATCAGGGTGGCTATACTTTTTGGAGGGAAAAATTAAAAATAATATTGGACAACGTACTGTGTTTAGCACTTTCAATATCTCAGCAACGGATTGACTTAGAATTCAAAATGTTCATTGTTCATTGTATTCATACCATATATTATGCTACATTTTCAGGCAGTTTAGACCAAGACATCCCCCCACCAAATGCTCATACTTTCTTTATTAAATTTAAAAATAATTTGTATTTTTTGATATAGTATATATTTTCTGCAAAATCTTGATCAATGAACTCAACTATTCAAAATAAACACAAATAAAATATTCATCACCTGAAAATTTAATCATGTGTTCAGAACTGTATTTTTAAGAAACATCTCAAATCAGGTTGACTGTACTTTTTGGAGGGAAAAATTAAAAATAATATTGGACAACATACTGTGTTTAGCACATCCAATATTATCCAATATCTAAGCAACGGATTGACGTAGAACAATAATTCAAAATGCTTAATGGTTTGGTTTTTAAGCTGAATTTAATTTTGACAATTGAATTTAAAAATAATTAGTAAAAAGGCGTTAAATCATGAAAATAAATTTTATGTTGTCAAAAAAACCTTCTTGGAGTAAACCAATCTTGCTGGTTTTCGAACTCGAAGTCATGAATGACGCTTTATACGTTTGTTCCAAATTTCATCAAGATTGGACCTTTTTTACAAAAGTTATCGCGCCTACGGACAGGGATATATATATGTATATATATACACACTAGAAGAACCCGTGGCTTCGCTCACGATTAAAATTATACATACACTATCACCCATGAATTATATAGTCTTGCTTTCCCATTTATTTTTCTTATTGTAAAATCTAATGTATGTAATGTATCTACTTCTTTGAACATATCAAATGTACTTCCATAAAGCAAAAGTTTTTAGAAATTCGCTCTTAGTACGAAGGTCTGCTACGACGGGGGTATTATATTCCTGCATAAACTGCCTGTACATAAAAAAATGTGACCATATCCAACGCCCCACCGACAAAGCCCCAAATGGTGTTGCTGCCCTGGGTAGGCTCATGTCCAATATCGGTGGTCCTTCCTCTTGCAAGTGCGTTTTGCTTGTGTCGGCTGTCCAGTCGATCGTGCTATCAGGTGAAGAGGATTGCGCTCACACACTCAAGAGGCCAATTTACAGAGACGAACGCCGAGAAGCATTTAATGGTCGTTTCCACGGTACCTGAGCTTGCCCTGATGATGATCATGGGGCACAATATAAGGAACGGCACCCTTGGCTTTTTCGACGGCACTTTGAATCTGCTCGCATATGTTACCCTTAATTAAAACTTTATTTTGCACCCCCGTCGCAGCAGACCTGCTTATTAGAAATCCTATTTATTTCCTTCATGAAGGCATACGTGTTAGAGGAATCAAAGAAGTTAGCTTGAAATTTTATTCACTGTAAAAGATCATTTTCTTAAGGTTTTAGGGTCTACCTTGAACAAAAAATTAAAATGCCACTCCAGCAATTATTAAAAAGTGCTGTCTTACGTTTTTAGACTCTATATTGAGCAAAACGTTTGAATGAGCCGTCCCGGCAATTTTTTTTAAAGTGTTGTAGGTAAAATTAATTCTTTACAGTAGCACACTCTTCCTCTTTAAATAGCAGTTAGTTGTCATAAAAAAAGTCCTTCAAGTATAAGTGATCAGTGATCACTGGAGTCCTTCAGTAATCAGTTATTTATTTTATGTTATACTACAAATTATCAGCATTTTATATAGTGTATTGCACTTTGAAAAAATGCAAAAGTCTAATTCATTGACCACCTGGCACCAAGTAACAAATCTTCATTTTAACAAAAATACAGTTAAATAGCAGAAAGAAATACCATTATAATTTACATCACCTGTTTTAAATTTTACTTTCATATGTTTTGTTAGTAAACAAATCTAACTCAAATTATTTCAAAATCCCTGACATGGGTACCTTTAAGACGGTCCCAGGGCTAAGCCCTGAAAGTTATCACGAAATTGAAGGTGTATAAACCTACTCCATGAAATTCTACATGTATGTACCAAGTTTCGTGGCCATCGGTCCAGCGGTTTTTGTGTTTATCCCTGCCAAATAAATAAATAAATATATATATATATATATATATATACCAACATCCTCTTTTATACTTATAGATATACATGAAAATGAACGAACAGTGTTTTTGGGGTCTAGGGACCTCAAAATGAAAAATTAACATGGTCCCGGGCTTAAGTCTCACCGTGCCGCCTACGGTAATAGCTACTTCCCTATAGGGGAAATTCGCTAAAAACAGTCGCCATTTTGAAATAGTAAAAAGTAGAAATTTGGTATCTCTTGCAAAAATAGTTCGTAATAGTGGGTATCCATATACCAAGTTTGAAGTTTATACGTCAAGAGGTTCGTGAGATATGATTAAATATGTAAAAATCACAAACAGACACACAGACAGACAACGAAGCACTTTAGGACCATGTTTATGTAAGCTTTTTTGCTTATTTTGACCCAAGGAATCACTTTGTAAACTATTGCCCCACATTTTCTGAACACCCTGTATATTTATATATATAATTTATATCTAATATATATTTAAATTATATTATTGTTTGTTGTTAATAATGTATTATTTTATTTGTAATATATATCTTTTTTCAATTTAACTGTCAAAACTCTTAAAAAAATATATAAATATATAATATTAGCCTTACATTTGATTTTCATGAACAAAAAAGGGTGCCCCTGCTGGGAATCGAAACCCGGACGTTCACCCTATTAACTCTACGCCTTAACCCACTCGGCCCATTTGGCTCATTGATATGGCGTAACCTAGGATGAAAAACTGATCGGGAACGCTGTTTCCTGTTGGAGTTGGAGTTTCAATGCTTTTGCGTTGTAGCACTAGTCAATTTTTAATGGACAGCATTCAGTAATTATAGTTGCTGTTGTATCTAACACACATTGGATACTTAAAGGTTATCATAGCAGTTGGTGAAGACTGTAAATGTTCTTGGTATCTTATATTAAAATTTATTCTAAATTTTGTCCAAAATTGATGTTTTCGCAGTTCCAACATTTAACTTCATACACTCCCCTGCTCTCGTCATCTTTTTTATTTTCTGCTATTGCTTGTGATCGCTTATAAATCGAATGAGTTATTATTATTTTTTAGTTTCACAGGTTATTTTTACTTCCGCATTTTTAAAGTATCGTAGATGCTTTGTTAATCGTTCATAATCTGATGTAGCATTGTGCATTACATTATGTGTTGGGTCACAGTATTGAGATGTATTTCAATAGTGTTTCGTTAAATATAAAACATCCTATATAATATAGAATTACATACAAACATAGGCGGCTCCAGACTGGATTTTATGGGGGGGCTAATGCATTATAAGGTTGAAACAAATACCTATTAGATAACAAAGATTCTTCTTCTCCTCTGGAATTCCCAGGACGCCTAGGAGAAGCGCTACTTCAATAAGATATAGATATCACCAAGTTAAATTGCGTGCCGCACCACACGTTGACTGTGTTTCAAGCTTTAATACATCATCTATATATATTAAAATTCACAATTAATATGTTTGGTTATTGGAATGAATCACGCTTTGCCGTGCTGCAAAGCGCTTTCTATTCTTCTTCCAACGACAATGCCTTCATAAACGTTGTTAAAAAATATATATCATGAGTCCTCTTCATAAAACGGCGTTTATACATAGTAATAAACGGCTATCACTTACTTCTACTAATTTCCATTTGACTTTTTTCACCGAATTCAATGACTTTTTTCAGTCCGTCTATGTATCTTTCTAAGGCTATAAGGCTGAGGCTTATGGACGTAATAAATAAATACTGCCAGTGCTTGATTTGTAGAAATTGAGGTACCGGAACTGTAATTTACCAGTTTTTATACAACCCCCTTGATATAATTCTTCCCTTAAAAAAAATTATTTGTCTATCCTATATGAGCAATGTTATCTTGTATGCTTGTATGCTTGCTTGTATGCTTGCTTGCACATTTATCTCAAAAACGGCTCCGAGGATTTCCTTCAAAGTCTGGAAATAAGTAATTTATGACTCAAAAACGTCTTTTATGCAGATTACTTGGCCACATAAAATCTAATAACATAATAAATCAAATTTTAAAGTTGTGAAATTTTAACATTGGCCTTATGGGTTGCCGTGATAGCAACGAAAATAAACAAGGAAAATGTAAACAAATGAAGTAATCATAACAGCTGTTTGGAATCTACAGTCATCAAGGGAAAACACAGCAAATGGGATGAAGAGTCCATGGAGCAATAGAAAAGGTTTCTATTTATTAATTTTATGACATTGAAATATTTTATAGTAACTGGATGAACTGGTAAACATGAAATAACACCGAGCAAGGCTCGGTCCACCAGGTACTGTGAGTAATTAGGTCAATATAAAAGGTCACATTTTACATAACTCAAATTTTTAATAAGTAAATTTAAAACTAATAACTCATTATTTTACTAAAAACTAAATTGTTTAAAGAAATTTAAGAATTTTTTATGACGCCTTGTGCGAGTATTCGGGTCTTTTTTAGCGTTTTTAACATTCGGCTTAACTCAAGACTAGACAAAAGAGCGCTAACTTCAGGCCGAAAATCCGCGAGTAATTTACGGACATTTTAAGCGATCGTTATTTTCGGTAAAATTAATCAGGTCAGTTACACGTGATCGTCTTTTCAGAGAAATACTCCGGCCAGTTACACATGATCCTCTCTTATGGCGAATTCTCCGACAAATCATACACGTTTGTCTTTTTCGGCAAATTCTCCGGCCGATTACACGCGATCGTCTCTACGACAAATATTCCGGCCGATCAAACACGATCCTCTCTCGTGGCAAATTCTCCTGCCGATTATTCGCAATCGTATTTTGTGTCAAATTACCCGTCCGATTACATAAAATCTCCATCCGATTACACCTGATCGACTCTTGCGGCAGAAAGAGGTCCCGGAACGCCGTCCGCCGCAAATCAAGCACTGAGTACTCATGGTATGGAGCAATCATGGTTTTACACATTTATTAACAAACTTTAAATCTATTAACATTTTAGTTTATGCCTATACCAAATTTATGTGATTTGAAAACTTTACGTATTTGAAAACACAGTACTTAATATATTAGAATAATATCTCCTATTTAAGAGTTAACATATAAGAAATTATCTTCCGATGATTAAAGCAGAATAGTTAAGAGTCAAAAGAACGTTTAAAGTAAAATATTGATTATTTATAAAAAAAAAAACAAGAAGAGTCTCTAATGAATATTGTTAATTTAAAATTATACTGTAGAAACGGTTAATAATGGTTATAACATTAGTTTTACATGAAAATGAAAGTCCCCCCAAAAAATAGTTTAATTTTCAGAAGATCTGGGGGGGCTTAGCCCCCCCAAGCCCCCCCTTCGGCCGCCTATGCATACAAATTGACTAAGAAATATCAATTCTTTGACATATTTTTTCTTTGTAATTTTTATATGAGTATATTCTGGTCAGTACTTTTAAGTTTTCACCTATATTGGTGTAATTATGTTTCCTTATACAGGGTGTCTATAAAAGAACTCCAGGGTTTTGAGGCAAAATATTTTTATGAAGCAGCTTATGTAACTGTTTTATACACGATTAAAAAGGATGCATTTTCAAGTTTTTTTTAGCAATTTCATAAAGTTCAAAATGGGCCCCCATGGCGGCACGGCAAACATCATAACGATATCCCACCTCCTCATATGTCCTGGCCGACATTTCTGGGGCGGGGAGCGGTTGCCACAGAATTAATTATTCGTTGCCTCAGATGGTCAATATCACGTATTTTCGAAGGATTCTGTGTACAGTAACAACAGATTTAGTTTATATTAGCCAAATAACGCATTGAGCCTTTTGTTGCGGTGCTTCCTTTAGCGCAGCAATCCAGAGAGCAATTGACAGCCGAGCTACGTTGTTTCAAGGTCAACGCTCCGCAGCACTGCACTTCTTGACAAAAAACATTCCCAACTGTTACGAGGTTAACCTTATGAGCTACTCGTTTCAGAGAAATTAACTGCATTTTGATATCTTCTACAGTTATTAAGATATCAAATTTTAAAATCCCGGAGTTCTTTTATAGACACCCTGTATAAGATGTTCCGCATATTTTGATTTTATGCTTGTCAATTTGTTTAATATATCATAAATATATTTGTTTTTTATAATTGTAATATATATTGTTAATAATATATTTCCAAATATAAAATTAAAGTTATATTTTAAATGTATTCATAATTATATATTGTAAAATACATATGGTGTTAATATATTTAAAATATATTTCACTAACAGTATTTCGTAATATATATATATATCTTACTTCAGTTTTAATATATTTGTAGAAATATATTTTGTTTTAAGGCAAAATATATTTCTAAAATACAAGAATCAGTTAATCCTTCTGAACTTGGTATCGTTTGATAGAAAATTAAAAATACTAAAAAAAAGTGTTCTTGTCTTTTTTCCATAAAATCAGCTGTTTTTTGGTAATTTTAGTTTGAAAAATTAAAACGGCCGCCATTTTGAAACGGAAAAATACTTTTAACGAAATTTCTTTTTGCAATTATTTTATTCCTACCTTAAACATTATACCAAGTTTCATAAAGTTATCTTTAATGGTTCTTGAGATATACATGGAAAAATACAAAATGCCGGATATCTCGGTAACAAGGCGTTTTTAGAAAAAAAGTTATTCTTGATTTTCTTTTTATTTTGACCAATAGAACCTATTCCCAAAGTTTTTGTACTTACTTACGGGACACCCTGTACATATACAGGGTGTTGATAAAAACCATTCAGGACTTCGGGATGTGGTTACTTACATCAAAACTGAGAAAAAAGTTCCTGTAAACATGGGTCCTAAAATGCTCGGTTATCCGTCTGTCGGTCTGTATGTGTTTTTAACATGATTTTGTATAACTCTGGAACCGCAAACGATATCAACTTCAAACTTGGTACTTATATGCTGACTATTAGGACCAATTTTTATGCGGAGTATCAAGTTTCTACTTTGTACCATTTCAAATTGGCAGCCATTTTTACATTTTAAAACTTAACTTTTATATCTTAAAAACCGTAAATTTTTCACTTCAGGTTCAAACTTCAATATTCCCGTAAAAACATTAGATTACATTTTGTATTGAATTGAACTACATCTTCATGTTTTTATTCTATGTCAAGACGCTATGTATTTCTAAAAATAAATATATTTGTCACAAAATCTTTTTTAACTTTCAATCAAAAATACAAGAGAAATAACCCACCAAATTTATGTAGGTTTAGGCTTAATGCACTTGTTTAAAATTTCGGTCATATGAAAAGCATCGAGTGAATTTGGAGCCTGATTAGTTATCATAATACTTTATTAGTTTTCTGAAAAGTGTCTTTAACAAATACAAAATGTCGCTATATCACTACTGGGAACAAGGGGTGGATAATTCGTCCTTTCTCCCTGACAAATCTCCTAGTTCCGGCCCTGAACTAATAAAATAAGATAATTTAATTGTAATCAAGACTCTTTCTACTGTTCTGAACCGATTTTCATAGTTTATGGTTAATTGTAAAGAGCTTTGTGTGAAATTTTGCAAAGCATACATTTTATTTACGTCAGATTTAAGGGAAGAGCTCTATTTGTGAAATTTGGCAGTTGTGCCCCTACCTGCTATGTTTAGACGCTTTTTATTCCTCATAAAAGAGATTAGAGTAATATTTTGTTCTCCAGTGGGAGTAAAGTGATTGCTATGTCTCCGGGTGAGAGGAAAACTAAACCCACAAGAATTACATTGTACTTTACTACCTCAACACACAAATAACTATTCCCTCACCCAATATTTTGACTCTTTTTACTCCTTCTCAGGAGTGAAAAGAATAATGTTTTCCCCCAACTGTTATGTTTTATGTTGATTTTTCCCCCACCCAGACGGTTTTTACTTCTTGTAAGGCATGAGTAAAACAATATGCTATATCTCTCAGTGGAAGTAAAGTGAGTACTTTGTCTCCTTCGGGGAACAAAGTAAACTCTTAAGAATAACATTGAAATAAATAATTTAAAAATCGAACGCCTTAAAATTTCCACGCAGACATGCAAATATGTTAAAGCTCAACAAAGTGCAGGCGCTAACAGATGATTTAGTGGTAGGAACGTATACAGGGTGTTAATAAAAAACCCTTAAGGACTTCGGGATATGGTTACTTACTTGGTACTTATATGCTGACTATTAGGACCAATTTTCGTGCGGAGTATCAAGTTTCTACTTTATACCATTTCAAAATGGCAGCCATTTTTATATTTTAAAACTTAATATCTTAAAAACCGTAAATTTTTCAAAAATTAGACAAGAGAAATGTTGAGTTAATTTTATATAGTATTTTTTTTGTTTGTACCAAAAACGGATGGCATTGATTTTGTTCTTTTTTTTGTTGTTGTCAAATTCAAATTTTGCATGTGTCCAACAATGGATTATTAAAAGTGGCAAGTTAGAAGAAGCCTAGAAGAATAGGAAGATCCCAAATCTCTCTCTTTTAAACAATTTTGTCATCTATAATAAAGTTTGTTGTAATCAAAATGTCTATTGAATACTCAATATGTTCCCCCTGCGCCGGATGATTGAATGAAAGCTCTTTTGGATTTTACAGTCTACGCACTCAGAGGTAAAACAGTATCCATTCTTAACATCATCATTCAAAACAAGAAGTCAGAAGACAAGAACTTTGGAATATCGAATAAACATTTATATACTTCAAGTTTACTCAGACTTTATTCATTTTGTGAATTTGTTATTTTAAATGAAAACAAAATAACTTACTTTGTAGTTCTCAAATCCACCACTAAGCGCTATTGTAACAATGCCATCTGTTAAGTCAATTTCGTATTGCAGACGAAAACTACCGAAACTCACGTAAACAAAGTAAAGTAACCTCAAAACTTTACTAGCTCAAACAAATTAAAGATTTGCAACTTAAAATATAATCGTAAGTAATAAATACTGTTTATTTTGTCTTACACCTTCTCCAATTTGAATCACTTTCCCAAAGTAGGGTATTATAACTTAGCCTTTTCGTTTTATAACAAGTCCTTCTATACCGTACAGAATGAAGTTTGTTACTATTTCAAGACAGTTTAGTACCATCTTAAATCGTCTATCTAAGATTAAAACCAACATTGAGGCCTTAGATACAGTATCTGAAGGTAGTAACTTGTCCCCAGAACAGATTAATAAGTTGGAATTGCTTAACACTGAAACCCACAAAAAGTACCTAGAATTTGAAACTTCTCTCGAAAAATTATTTAGTAGTGAGGATCTACCCGATGATTATGATGAAGATACTCTCTCTCAACTGCAAGATTCTATCTCTGACCTGTATGTAGGGATCCAAACCCTTGTTAAGAAACACTTAGGTTTGTCTCAAGATCCAAAATTACCTAGTCCTAGGCCTGTCCCAAACACTGACTTGAACACAGATAGCACCCAATCTACTGACCGCCCACAAACGAGTAGCCTATCTCATAGGCCTAGCACCTCTTCTTCTAACATAGATAGCCACTCACTAAAGCTCCCTCCTCTATCTCTCGAAACATTCAATGGTTCACCAGAACAATGGTTGTCCTATGTCAGCCTATTCCAAGTATCGGTACACGAAAATGAAAACATTTCCAAAGTCGAGCGATTTAAATATCTGCTTTCTACCCTTCAGGCAGAACCTTTTAATCTAGTAAAATACCCCCGTTGCAGCAGACCTGCATACTCAGCGAATTTCAGATGCAACACAACAAATGGTATTTCAATCCAACTTAGCGAGATTTTACATGTTTTGTAATCTCCATTAGAATAATATGGGGAATGATTATGCAGGTTTGCTGCAACCGTTATGTTAAAACTGGTTGGTTTTAATTCATTATTTAGTAGATCTTAACTAGAATAAGCCATATACCAAGTTTTGTCAAGAAATGTTAAAAAATAAGTAAGATATAGATTTTTTTTATTTCCCATAAGGATAACATGGGGAATGATTATGCAGGTTTGCTGCCACTAAAAATTGAAATTTTGGGGATTTTAGACTAAAATACATTAGATCTCATCTAGATGAAGCCACAAACCAAGTTTTATCCAGATATGTTGAGAAATAAGCAAGATATAGAATTTTACTTGTTCCCCATAAGGTTAACATTGGGACAACGTACTGTGTTTACCACTTTCTATATCTCGGTAACCAATGGACATAGAGCAATGATTCAAAACACTAACTTGTTTGTTTTTTCGAGCTGAATTCAATGATGCCAACAAAGATTCGATAAATTTTATTTTTATATGTAAAAAACCCAAAAAACCCATTTTTGGGGGTGTTTATCCCCCCTTACCCCCCCTTCCGGTGGTCCGATCGGGCTGGTTCACGAACTCGTCCATTCGATTACCACTTTACATGTCTGTTCCAAATTTCATTAAGATCGGATCATATTTACGGCCGCTATCGTGCTGACAGACACATATATATATATATATAGAGAGATAGATAGATAGATAGATAGATATATAAAAATTCGAACAAATGGTGTTTTTTGCTTCTGGTGGCCCTAAAATGAAAAGTTATCATGGTCTCGGGCTTAGGTCGTACCATGAGACCTACGGTAATAGCTTCTTCCCTATAGGGGAAATTCGCTAAAACCTGCCTATCACCGCTGAAAATTATGATGTAGCATGGGATCTCCTCCAGAAACGTTATCAAAACAGTAGGAAAATTATTAGCCTACATCTCAACAACATAATAGACTTACCTAACCTAACCGACATCTCTCTCAAGAACATTCGCTCATTCATATCTTTGTATAGTGAAAATGCTCAAGCCCTTATTGCATTAAATCATGACATAGCTAAAGAAAATATCTTACTCTCAGCCATGTTATTAAGAAAGCTACATGCAGATATTCGCAGAAAATTTGAAGCTCTCGCATAAACTCTCAAAACTTACCCACTGTAGAAGAAATAATGACATTCTTAGAAAATGAATGCTCCTGTCTCGAAGCCGCTAACTTAACTAACTCTCATAAAACCACCCCAAGCAATGTAGGTTACCCTCAACATAGAGGCCTAGCCCTCACCCCACTCAGATAGGCCTACATAAGCCCCCATTAAGCACCAGCCTACTCGCTTCTCGTGATGTGAAAGCCACTTGCGTATTTTGTAGTAAAACGGATCACAACATTTATCGCTGTTCAGAATTTAAAGATTTGTCTGTTCAAGAAAGGTACAATTTTGTGAAGAAAAACCATCTTTGTTTGAACTGCTTAGGAACATCTCACTCTGTTAAGGATTGTAAGTCAAATAAAACATGTTTTGACTGCAAGCTAAAACATCACTCTCTCTTACATCAAACTAGTAGGCCTAGTAATGATAGGTCTGACCTTAAGTCCACAAGTAATTCTCCAAACCACAACGAAATGAACAAAGCTTCATTGTCAGTTTCTGATCACTCTGAGCCTCCCTTTGTAGCTGTTTCCTCAAACTCCAGCACCACTATATTGTTAGCTACTGCTTTAGTACACTTGAAGTCTGATAGCGGTAACACAGTAGTAGCCCGAGCCGTTATTGACTCTGCATCTATGGTAAGTTGCATAACCGAAAATGTTGCTAGTCTACTTAAGGTAAAACGAAACTTTCTTTGTAACTCCAAGCTAGATGGCCTATCCTCAGTAGAAGTAAGATCTAAAGGACTGTCGAATGTTGACATCTCATCACTTAGTGGAGACGTTATTGCGACTAAACATCCAGTTGTAATATTGGATCGAATCACATCGAACTTACCCCACACTGCAGTCCCTGTAAATGTTAAAGACTACTTCAAACATGTTGTCCTTGCTGACCCAACATTTCATATTCCCAGTAAGATAGATATGCTTATCGGTGCTGACCTGTTCACCAAAGTAGTTACTGGAGAACGCATTATCATCAATAAGAACCTTCCTGCTGCTATGAATTCTGTATTTGGATATCTTATCATAGGCTCTGCCCCAACCCTTTCTGCTGTCAATTCCAATAAAACAGCCTCTCATGACAATTGCAATGTTTCTCTTCTGAGCACACAGGATATTGACCTGCATAATTCTCTACAGAAATTTTGGACCCTAGAGGAACCCCCACACAAACTTCATGTAACATCTGAACAAGAAATTTGTGAGAATCATTTTTTTAAGCACTGTCTCTAGAACTTCTGAAGGTCGATATGTTGTTAGGCTTCCTATTAAAGACAATCACCCACCTCTTGGTGACTCATCAACTTGTGCTCGCAATAGATTTTTATCGCTTGAACGAAAATTAGAAAGTCAGCCTGAAGTAAAAGCTGAGTACAGTAAAGCCATACATGACCTATTGTTATCTGGACACATGGAACCAGTTGACCCTCCTCCTAAAAATGATCATAAACAATTTTATTTGCCTCACCATGCAGTAGTCAAAGCAGAATCCTCATCAACAAAACTTCGAGTTGTTTACGATGCCAGTGCTCGTAGCTCCTCAGGTGTCTGTCTTAATGACATTCTCTATACAGGGCCTAAACTACATAATGATCTGAATGATGTTCTGATGAAATTTAGGTTTTCACCGATTGTTTTCTCATGCGATATAAAACAAATGTTTCGTCAAATCATGATCCATCCAGATGACAGGAACCATCAACTGTTGTTCTGGAGGGAAAAGAAAGATATGCCTCTCTCAGTCTATCGATTAACTACGGTTGTATTTGGTTTCAACTGCTCTCCATACTTAGCCATAAGAACTTTACACCAACTCATCAATGATGAAGGCACAAACTTTCCGCTAGCAGCTGAAGCTCTAAAGAAACAAGTGTATGTAGACGATTTAATCTTAGGTGCCAATAACACAGATCAAGCGTTGCTATTGAAAGATGAGGTGGAACAACTTCTTTCCAAAGGATGTTTCGATCTTAGGAAATGGACTAGTAACAGCTCTCAACTCATGGAAACTCTGCCAGATTCTTATAAAGAGACACCCATGTACTTTAACTCCTCTGATCAACCTTATTTCAAAGTTTTAGGCATAAAATGGTCCCCAACCTCAGACAGCTTCTCTTACCAACTAAACATACCAGACACTCCACCCACCAAACGAGGTCGTAAGCAAAATCTTTGACCCAAATGGATGGTTAACTCCTGTCACCCTTTGGGTGAAAGCATTGATCCAAGTTTTGTGGGTTCTTGGTTTGTCATGGGATGCCCCTATACCCCCAGATCTCAATGAAAAATGGTCAAAGTTCCTACAACAACTCCCTTTCTTAAGTGAACTTAGCTTACCTCGGTACGTTTCCTTAGCTGATGCTGTTCATATAAGTTTACACGGATTTTGTGATGGATCGGAAACAGGTTATGGAGCCTGTGTCTATTTGCGCTGTGTAAGCTCTTCTGGAGAGATAAACATACATCTCCTAATTGCTAAAGGGCGAGTCGCTCCTCTTAAGAAAATATCCATTCCCAGACTTGAGCTCTGCGGAGCCCACCTTTTGTCTAAACTCTTGAACTATTCCAAGTCCATACTTTCGCAAAATTACCTAGTGAATGAAGTACATGCTTGGTGTGACTCATCTGTAGTTCTTTCATGGATAAAAACTGTACCCTTTCGCCTAAAGGTTTATGTCGCAAATCGAGTCACAGAAATACAAGAGCTCACTCCTACTCATATTTGGAAAAATGTCTCAACACACTGTAATCCTGCTGACATTGCCAGTAGAGGAACTCTTCCCTCATCAATGAAAGACAACCGTTTATGGTGGAACGGCCCCGATTTGTTATCTTTGGAGCAGGAGTGACATATCTTTTTGCCTATTCCTCGCTTTATCCCTCTCGAAAAGGAGCAATTACCGGAACTCAAAGCCGAACCACTACCAATAATGGTAACCACCCAAGAACCTGATTTTCTTGTAAAGTTTTCCTCATGGTCAACCCTCCAGCGAGTCATCGCCTACATTTTACGATTCAGATACAACCTATCAAATCAAACGAAAGAATCAGGATTTTTAAAAGTTGAAGAGCTTGATAAAG
The DNA here is from genome assembly GCA_035578135.1 of Flexamia atlantica. Taxonomy (NCBI): domain Eukaryota; kingdom Metazoa; phylum Arthropoda; class Insecta; order Hemiptera; family Cicadellidae; genus Flexamia; species Flexamia atlantica. Next base: position 113,036,015 of record JAQJVK010000001.1, read on the forward strand.
CAACAGTAACTATTTGTAAATTGATTCAACAAACAGTCTTTTCCGAAAATATTTCTCGATTGAAAAAGGGCAAATCTTGTTCTCCACAATTGGCGTCACTCTCTCCCTTCTTAGACGAGAGTGGATTGATTCGTGTAGGAGGACGCATTAGGCACTCTCAAGCGTCTTACGCTGCAAAACACCCAATTATCTTGCCTAAGTCGCACCATGTAACAAATTTGATCATTGATTATTATCATGTTAAACACTTACATGCAGGACCACACTATCTCCAAGGAATTATTTCTCAAAAGTTTTGGATTCTCTCCGCTCGAAGTGCAATCAAAAAAAGATTGTTTAAATGTATTCGCTGCTTTCGATGTCAACCTAAATTAGCCTCTCAGAAGATGGGTGATCTACCTGCAGTTAGAGTCACTCCCTCTAAGGGTTTTCACAATTGTGGAACTGATTTTTTGGGACCATTTATGGTAAAACCTAATAACTTACGAAGAACAAGTCCTGTGAAGATGTATATTTGTGTTTTCATTTGTCTGGCTGTTAAAGCTGTTCATCTGGAAGTAGTTAGTAGTTTGTCTACTGAAGCCTTTATTGCGGCGTTGTCCCGTTTTGTTTCACGTAGAGGCCTATGCTCTAATATTTTCTCAGATTGTGGGACTAATTACGTTGGGGCTGCATCAGAACTACAACGAATTCAGTCACTCTTAAGACAGAATGATACTAAACAAGCAATTAATAAGTTTTGTAATGAAAACCAGATCAAGTTTAATTTTATACCCCCCTCAGCACCTCACCAGGGAGGTTTATGGGAGAGAATGGTGCGGAGCATAAAACATCACTTCCGCCGGGTTGTTGGGAATCAACTTCTTAACTTCGAAGAGTTTCTTACCTTGTCTACGAAGATAGAAGCGATCCTCAATTCTAGGCCGATTACAGCGCTGTCCTCTGACCCTTCGGAGGTCGACTACCTCTCACCTGGACATTTTCTTGTCGGAAGCCCTCTTCTCGCTCTTCCAGAGCCAACATGGGAAGGAGTACCCACCAATCGACTCTCAAGATGGCAGCTCGTTCAAGCTATGTCTCAGCATTTTTGGAAGCGGTGGAAACAAGACTATCTCCATTCTCTACAGCAACGAGGAAAGTGGAAATCCCCTGAAGAAAACATCAAAGAAGGCGACCTTGTCTTAATCCACGAAGAGAATTCTCCACCCCTCAGCTGGAGGATAGGTCGTGTCACAGCTACATCCATCCCCTGGACCTGACGGACTTGTACAAGTTGTACACCTTCGCACCAACAAAGGATCTCTCACTCGGGCTGTCACCAAGGTGTCACCCTTCCCAACAGAAGATTAATCCCAAATGTCATCATAACTCCCATCAGATTTTAGTTTATGTTTCTCATTTTTTCAGTGAACCCCAGTGTGGTTCACGGGCGGGGGTATGTTGAGTTAATTTTATATAGTATTTTTTGTTGAGTTAATTTTATATAGTATTTTTTTTGTTTGTACCAAAAACAGATGGCATTGATTTTGTTCTTTCTTTTGTTGTTGTTAAATTCAAATTTTGCATGTGTCCAACAATGGATTATTAAAAGTGGCAAGTTAGAAGAAGCCTAGAAGAATAGGAAGATCCCAAATCTCTCTCTTTTAAACAATTTTGTCATCTATAATAAAGTTTGTTGTAATCAAAATGTCTATTGAATACTCAATAAGACAAAAAAGCTGCGCAATTTTACTTCCTACAAAACCATATCAAGATTATTAAGATCGAACAACAATTAACGGAGTTATTGCAATTTTGCTAACAGAATTCAAGTAAATTTGCCATAGCTACCATTAAACATGCATGTATTTTGTTGGAAAAATTGCAATAACTCCGTTAATTATTGTTAGATCTTACTAATCTTGATATGGTTTTGTAGGAAATAAAATTTCGCAGCTATTTTGTCTCTTGTCTAATTTTTGAAAAATTTACGGTTTTTAAGATATAAAAGTTAAGTTTTAAAATGTAAAAATGGCTGCCAATTTGAAATGGTACAAAGTAGAAACTTGATACTCCGCACGAAAATTGGTCCTAATAGTCAGCATATAAGTACCAAGTAAGTAACCATATCCCGAAGTCCTTAAGGGTTTTTTATTAACACCCTGTATATGTTCCTACCACTAAATCATCTGTTAGCGCCTGCACTTTGTTGAGCTTTAACATATTTGCATGTCTGCGTGGAAATTTTAAGGCGTTCGATTTTTAAATTATTTATTTCAATGTTATTCTTAAGAGTTTACTTTGTTCCCCGAAGGAGACAAAGTACTCACTTTACTCCCACTGAGAGATATAGCATATTGTTTTACTCATGCCTTACAAGAAGTAAAAACCGTCTGGGTGGGGGAAAAATCAACATAAAACATAACAGTTGGGGGAAAACATTATTCTTTTCACTCCTGAGAAGGAGTAAAAAGAGTCAAAATATTGGGTGAGGGAATAGTTATTTGTGTGTTGAGGTAGTAAAGTACAATGTAATTCTTGTGGGTTTAGTTTTCCTCTCACCGGGAGACATAGCAATCACTTTACTCCAACTGGAGAACAAAATATTACTCGAATCTCTTTTATGAGGAATAAAAAGCGTCTAAACATAGCAGGTAGGGGCACAACTGCCAAATTTCACAAATAGAGCTCTTCCCTTAAATCTGACGTAAATAAAATGTATGCTTTGCAAAATTTCACGCAAAGCTCTTTACAATTAACCATAAACTATGAAAATCGGTTCAGAACAGTAGAAAGAGTCTTGATTACAATTAAATTATCCTATTTTATTAGTTCAGGGCCGGAACTAGGAGATTTGTCAGGGAGAAAGGACGAATTATCCACCCCTTGTTCCCAGTAGTGATATAGCGACATTTTGTATTTGTTAAAGACACTTTTCAGAAAACTAATAAAGTATTATGATAACTAATCAGGCTCCAAATTCACTCGATGCTTTTCATGTGACCGAAATTTTATAACAAGTGCATTAAGCCTAAACCTACATAAATTTGGTGGGTTATTTCTCTTGTATTTTTGATTGAAAGTTAAAAAAAGATTTTGTGACAAATATATTAATTTTTAGAAATACATATCGTCTTGACATAGAATAAAAACATGAAGATGTAGTCCAATTCAACACAAAATGTAATCTAATGTTTTTACGGGAATATTGAAGTTTGAACCTGAAGTGACCGACTTTACTAATAGCATTGATCCAATATCAAATTTAGTTAAGGAAGGTAGTCCAGGCAACGGATGCTCAAAAAAAGGTATAGAGGGAATTGCATGGAACACAATTTTTGACTTTGCAGCTTTGTTTGGACTAGTTAGGAGGTGAACATATAAAAAATCCCCGTCCGTATCCGAGCGGGGGGAGGGAAGGTAAAATTTTTTGGGGTTTTCCTAAATATCTTGAAAACGATCAACTTTTAGTATTCCCTATTAAATTTGAAAATTAAAGAAAATTAAATTTCCTGTAAGAAAAGTATATTATATGTCTATTTTGGTCCAACCATTTACAAGGTAAACACTAATTTTATTAATATTTTAAAATCCCCTCCATAAGAAATACATGTAAATTTGTGGGTAAAATACATGCCCAATGGCAACGTTTTTTTCACCTAAGGGAAAATGAACAGCATTCAGGAAATATTAACAAAATTTCCAGTTATTAGACACCTCAATCATAAAAATTGGTCCGAAATAAAGGTGTTGGCGGGCTCACAAAAAACTGCTATTTTTTAAGGTTATATTTGTAATAATTCCTTGAAAAATAAAGTTTTTTTATGAACTCACCAACACCATTATTTTAGTCCAATTTTTATGATTAAGGTGTCTAACAACTGGACAGTTTGTGAATATTTCCTGAATGCTGTTCATTTCCCTTTAGGTGAAAAAAGCGTTGCCCCATTCGGAATGTATGTTACCCACAAATTTACATGTATGGAGGGGATATTTGTTTAAATATTAATAAAATTAGTGCTTACCTTGTAAATGGTTGGACCAAAAAAAAACATTCTAAAATTTTTGAAAGAGAAATGAGTATAAAATTTACAGAATTATTAGAAACAAATTACCTTATAGATAGCAATTTGGTTTTCGTTCAGAAAAGTCGGTCTTTGGCGCCAGTTTAAGGTTTATTGAATCTGTGATAGAATCAGTGAAAAGAGGAGAAGTTGTTACTGGGATCTTTATGGATCTCAGTAAAGCTTTTGATAGTGTTTCACATTCAAAGCTATTAGAAGTTCTAAAATCATTGGGAATCCAAGGCAGGAATTTTCTTGGTTTGATTCAAATAAAAAAAAAGAAAACAATTTGTTGAGCTAACTCATATAAATAATAGCCGTCAAATAAGTGTCTCCTCTTCGTTAGAAAACATAAATTACGGAGTGCCACAGGGTTCTATTCTGGGGCCTTTGTTGTTTATATGCTATCTAAAAGGTCTACCAAATTTACTAAATGATGCCAAAGTTTGCCTTTATGCCGATGATATTAAATTATAAACTTTCAGTAAATCTCTCCAAAAAATAGAAGAATCTGCCTTTATTCAATTATTATCCATTAGTCAATATTTATGTAATTTGAACCTGTTAGTAAATCATAATAAAACCAAATTAATTTCTTTTTCAACTGTTCAAAATTCGGCAAGTGTTGAATCAAATATTGTTTTCGATGAAAATTTTATTGAAGATGTTCAAAATTCAAAATTATTGGGACTTGTATTAGATAAAAATTTAAACTGGAGCCTCCATGTTGATCAAATTTGTAATAAAATTTCATACGGATTGTACGCATTGAGAAAAATGTCAAAATGATGTCCCATAGAAACTTTGAGAGCCATATATTTCGCTTTTATTTACTCACATATTTCTTTTGGAATCGTTCTGTACGGAGCCACATCTCATGAAAATTTGTATAGAGTCTTAGTTTTGCAAAAAAAAGCATTACGTATAATTGTAGGGTTAAACTGGATGGATTCAGTTAAAGCTAATTTTTCAAGGCTGGGAATTTTTACAGTATTCAATCAGTACATTTTTGAATTAATTTTACACATCAAAAAGCAACTACCGCAGCTTAAGTCATTGGGCTCATATCACAATTATTATGACACCAGGAACAAAAATAAAATTGAATTTATGCAACATAAACTTAAGTTCCTTGAAAAGAAGCCCTCATATGCCGAAATTTAATATTACAATTTCTTGCCAGAAAGTATTTCAAAAATTGAAAACGTAGATAGGTTTATGAGGGAATTGAAAAAAACACTTGCTGCTCAAACCACTTTATTTTTTAAAATGAAATTTTTCTGTAAATAATTATTTTTAAAAATTCATTTAGGATTCAATAATAAACGGTTTTTATTTTTTTATTTCATGTATATAGGGTAGACTGTTGTACCTTATATATGTCGTAGCCACATGCTGTAATTGGGCACTTCATGAAGTGTCCAGCGCTAACCGGACACTTCATGAAGTGCCCGGCTCGCCTGGGCACATAGTGTAATAGAACGGTTTCATTAAAAATAACAGCACGTTACCAACAAAACTGGGCACTTCATGAAGTGCCCAACGCTCGTTGGGCACATGCTGTAATTATTTCTTTTACACTATGTGTCCAGCTCAGATGCTGGAAACTTGATATAAACACGTAAAACTGATGTTTACGTTGCTGTTGGTAGTATCCGATGTACTATTTTTAATAATACAAAATAGGAACATTTTTAAAGAATTTTGCAAAACCTTAAGAATAAGATTGCCTTCCACTAAACCAGACAATTCTTGCCTGTATTTTTTTTATCATGGTTTGTTATATGTTTTCGAAGTTATTTTGGCTAATCGTAATTATTAATATTATTATTATTGAAACAACAAACTTTTTTTAAATTCTTCATTGGTGAAATAACAACATTAATAGCGATTTGTAGCCAAAATAACTCAGAAAACATAAACCAGACAATTCAGTTAATTTAAAATTTATGTTTTAACAAATAAAATACATGAAACATTTTACCTAACACATTTACATTTGACATAATACATAAACATTAACATTAACTTATTTTTTCATGTTTTAATTGATTAACTTCTTACTTAGTCACCCGTAAGAAAACATATAATAAATTAAAATATAGCAAGGTAAAACAAATTCATAGAAAGTGCCATAAGAGTCTTGAAAAAATAATAAAACAATTCTTTAGTTGCATTTTGATATCAAAATTGAAAACATTTAATTTATATAAAACTTTACTATTTCGTTTGTTCTTTTACAATTTTATTAGCGTTAAAGGCAATTTAGGTTTAAGTTTTTCTTTTATGTCAGTTTGAATGAATTGACATAACATCATTACTGTACATCAAGCCTTTTCATTGTATGTGTTTTTTATTTGTTTATAGAATATAAACAATTTTTATGGAGTGTCCTGTTTACTGAACAGCTTTTCAAAAACATGTTTTAACTCTTTTATTATATTCCTACTGACATCGGTAGATTAAAAATCTAAGTTTATATTATTAAGTCAAATATTTGGAAATTCATATGAAGAATTTGTCTAAAGGGGTACCTATGAATGTTAAACGTTATTCAAAAGTAAGCGGTTACTAGAAAATTGTAGCGGATCGATGTTTATAATAGCGCATTAACTATAATTTTATACGGTACGATTGTTTGATTTTATAACTATTTAAAAACCACGATATTTGTATTAAACTTTAAACCAATTATAAGTGTTTATGTTTTATCCTAGGTTACTATTTTATTGAGAAAAATAACTACGTAATTGTAAACTGTTTTGTGCGTATGCAACTAAAACCAATGTTAAAGTTTTTATTTTTGAAAAATATTAAAAGGTTTAATAGCAAACAGTTGCATTGGCTATTTTAACACAGACATTGGGATTTAATGCAGATATCAGGATATACTTTAACGAAGGTTTTAAATCGACTGCCCAATATGCCTCGTTAGTTACAGCATATGCCCAATGCGCGTTGTGCACTTCATGAAGTGTCCAGTGTCGTTGGGCAGATGCTGTAATTTTGATTAAAATAATCGAGTTACACTATGTGCCTAGGCACGCTGGGCACTTCATGAAGTGCCCGGGCTGCGTTGGGCACTTCATGAAGTGCCCAATTACAGCAAGTTGCTACGACATATACAACACTTTTAATATTGTAGTTTTTTGAAAATTAATTATAGCTGTTTTATAATGTAAAAATTACACAGCCTTTCTTTCGGCTAGTGGCCGAAAAAAAGGCAGTGTAATTTTAAATTGGTTTTAAGAAATCATTGTTTTAGCATTAAATAAAAATAAAATAAAATTTGTTCCAAGGTACACTATGCTCTTGTACCTTGAAACGCACCCTTTTTACCTTGGAAAAAAGAGGGATTTTTGAAAATAAAATGAAAACTAGTTGCTACGAAGTTTATTACAAATTACTTTTACCGTTTTTGAATACATACTGATTCTCTGATTTTTACTAACATCCTGAAAATTTACTGATCCTGAAACTTTACTTTCTGGAGGGGCTAGAGCAGCCTCTACGGTTTTTTCAAATTTTTTGCATTAACTGGAGGCTTCTTAACGCCAACCTTGTTTCGTGGCATGATATTTCTTAAACAAAAACACGAACAAACCAGCATGATGTACTTGGGAAGCGTTGTGTTCCAAGGAACAAGAGGATGCGTGTCTAATTAAAATGGCGGATAACGACACTAACCTAAACTTAGCCACTTCAGCTATTCTACAAATTTACTCATCAATAAACACACTATCCCAGAATAACATAACACACCAACACTGGAATGCCGAATCAATGATAAAACACAAAATATAAAGTGAAAAACATTTACTTTTGGGAGGTGAAATAAAGTTTTGTTAATAACCACGTGCAAAACCGTTTAAACAACCTCAGACTGACACTAGCGCATTCTTGGTGGTTGCAACTATAACATAGTTGATTTGAGGTGCCTAGAATCAAACCCCGCCACATCCATTTTTTGTCCAAATTGAGTTAAACGAGGTAAACACTCGCTGAGCATGCTGGGAAGTCAGATGACTGAACCGGACGCTCTCATTGGCTGCGATGGATGTGGCGGATTTTGAAACTAAACATGGCGAAAATGACATTGGATCTGGCGGGTTTTGAAACTAAGCCACATTTTCAACATTGTTTTACAGTTGGATGTGGCGGGTTTAGCTACAAAATAATGGTTTATTCGAATTCGGCGTGTTTGAAACTATGGGGTAGGATATATAATTTTTTAGCCCGCTAGATGGTACCACTAATCGAGAGCAAACTATGTTCCAAGGTACACTATGCTCAAGGTACAACAGCCTACCCTAAGCAGACTTTTTCTTTTCTTATTTTATTAGCATTTAGTATTTAAAAAATTGACGCCATTCATGTAAAAATGTGTACTATTTTGAATAAAGAATGTTAATTGACATATTATATAATTTTCTTACAGGAAATTAATTTTCTTTAATTTTCAAATTTAATAGGGGATACTAAAAATTGATTGTTTTCAAGATATTTAGGAAAAACCAAAAAATGGTACCTTCAGACCCCCCTCTGCTACGGACGGGGTCTTTTGATATGTTCATCTCCTAACTATATAGTCCGAACAAAGCTGCAAAGGCAAAAATTGTGTTCCAAAAATTCCCTCTGTACCTTTTCGTTGCCTGGACTAAGGTTAATTTTTAAGTTTTCTAAAAGGCAAGTTGTTGTTTAAGGGGTCCGTGATTTGCTATACAATGGACACGTTATATATTTTTTGGCAAAACAAGCCTGAAATATGCTATTTGCACGGATAGTCGCCCACGTAGCATATAAAGGGGTATGTGCACGCATTGTGCCCTTGAACCTAACGTAGTTGGGCTGTAGTTTTGCACTCGATCCGCCCATCTGGCCCACAAAATATAATATTTTATTTTTTGGGTAAAACAAAATGAGATTATCTTCACAGTATTTAAAACAAAGACACTGGATTCCTCCCAATTTTTAAATGTGGAATTTTCAAAGTTCTTTAATATTTTTTTCATTTTTCCTTTACTTACTTTTTTGCCACGAGGCAGGTGCACCTCCTCCCATTCAGTTCCGGCCATAAAAAGTATATACATAACCATTTTATTGATACTGATACGATGAAAACAAGAGTTTTCGACACATGCTTTGATGAAAAAGAATTATTTTTATCTTATCAGCCCTGAAAAGCTAATGTTTTTAAGGGCCAAAAGTAGCATTTGATTATACAAAGAATCAGAATCTATTGACGAAGAAACAGAATGTCGTGTGAAAAGTTGGGCCGAATAAATGTTTAATATAATTTTGTTTTACTGTATAATAGACAAAAACAAATGACATTCTGTTTTTTCGTCAATAGATTCTGTTTCTTTGTTCCATATTTGCATGTTTTAGTTGAATTTGTAAAAATTATACACTGTAACTAATTAAATTTCTCTTTATCCTGCTTCTCTCCAAAAGGACTAACAGGTCTGACCGGATTACAATGTAACATTAATCAGGTTTTGCACGATGCTAGTGCCATGACGCAGGTTTTCACCAGCCAGGATTGGCGTCAACCACATTATTTGTAAAATTTACATATATGTAATTATTAAAATGATGACGTCGGTAAAGTCATACCTGCGTTAAGCATCTTATATTTTTGTATGATTGCTCACTCAAATGAATTTTTGTCTTTGATTATATTTTTATATATAATCTATTATCCAGATCCTACGCTTTATTTGGTTGGTTTAATGACCTAAACATTTATTTTGTAGGTGAATATTGTTTATAAATTAGTTTCAAATTCCTTTCTAGGATTCGCACAGGATATCAAAGCTCACTGTACTTACGTTGTATAGGACATTATTTTTTGTTAATTACATAACAAAAACAAACAAAAACGTTAATTAATTAATAGATACAGAAGAAACTACTAAATATAAATAAATATATATTTTGAGTTAAAAAGTTATTTAAAAAGATGGTATTTAGGAAAACTAATATTTTCCTCGAATTCCACCACTGATACCATTTATTCCAGAATGGGGTTGATGGGTCTCAGACATGGTTTTCTTGAAATTTACTGGGTAAATGAGGTTATAAATATAGATTTACTGAACATATTACACAAAATTTACCCAATTCAGCCGGCTTTCCATTTATAATTTTCTGATCAAAGTTTGCCGCAGTTCTCCCACAGACATCAAGTCCCGGGAGCCGCCTGGATTTATAAGCTTGTTCACCTTTAACAAAATCCAACATTGTTAGTATTCCAGGTATTAGCTATATGTATGCTATTAGCTATCAAAGCTATACATATTATAGAAATTAGATATTAGCTATTACACTTATCCTCCATAATATTTTTATGAATAAGAATAAATGTGAAGGGAATGAATAAATATTTGTTGTATCAAGGAATATGTAGGTGAATATGAAGTTACATCACGGTTTGGTTAATGTTATGGTGAAGTCTAGGGGATTGAAAAAATATACATCAAAGGGTTTGTTACACTGAGGATCGCTTCATCCTCAGGGGAGGTCATTCTGTAATTATTCCAAATAATTACCGTGAGCCTTGAACCAGAGAGCCGTTGAACATAATTTCTCAATTTAAAAGAAATAAGGAATTTAATTTTCAATCGTTCCTAATTCAAATAAAGAATGATGCAAACTTAAGATACTTATGAACAGTTAGTTGTACATGCAGTAATACCACTTAGTAACTAGTTTATTAAACTATGTACCTATGTATTTTAACAAGCATTTTTTAAAGGATTTATACCTCATGAAGAAGAAGGCGACCAGTTAATCATGATCTCGGATAATAGCTATGCCAGTAAAGTGACTTATGATCTATGCTTCATTCTTATGATAAAAACATTAAATCCTCAGATTTTTTCCGATTAAAATTTAAAATTTAAGAAATGTTCATATAATAAATATAAAAATTGTCTAAAATTATTATAAATATTACATTACGAAATTCCCTAAATAGACCGTAAATTTTTTTAGATATCAAAAAACTGTTTTTGCAATTTTGCTCCATAAACTTAAAGTGGGTTATCCAAAAGGACAATTGTATATTAGCTCTCTTGTTAAGCAGTTATTTTATTTTTACCGGACTTAGCATTTATTTCAGGGGAATTTATCTCAAGAGCATGACTAGTTTTTTATTCCAATTCCAAAACAGCCTTCATTTTATTCGTTAAGAGTTTATTATGCTGCGATATACAGGTTTGATGCTATGAGTTTGTCAGATAAGCATTACCGGTATGTTTTCACTTACCTAGAAATTTGGAATTATTCTAGGTTTCTAAATACTCTGGATCCCTGGATATTTTTCTATCCAGGGGAATTCTAGAAAGTTCCCTGGTTATTTCATCAAAATGTTTTAACCACTGATTTTTACTTACTATTGAGGTGGCCATTGCATTTCAAAGTCAGCAGTGACAGCAGCAGCAGTAGGCATAGATTGCCACCCATTTCACTCAGCTGGAACGATGAAATATTTACTATTGATAAAAATAATTATGAAGGGGCTTAAATTGCCCATTTCTGACCAAAAACCCAATTTTTTGGGCTTTATGCCTTTTATAAATGTCATAAAGCCCAATGAAAGCCCTTTTAAAGCCCTTTTATAAATGGTATCATTTTCGTTGATAAACCGGTTTTTCAAATAATTTTTGAGAGTGCTTAAGATTTGGTACATATTGAAATTACATATAAGGCATATATCGAACTACCACTTTAGAGGCAAAACACCATATTTCGGGAATTTATTCCCTAAACATACTCCGTTTTTATCTGACAAATGGTTCCCAAATATGTCCCTACCGAATTCCTTTACAAAAGAATGTCCTTGCCAAATTTGTAAGAACTCTGACAAAAATGTTTCCCGCCATTGTCTTTATAGCCTACTGTATATATAATATCTAGGTTTTCAAGGTTTCTATGTTCTAGGTGTCCAGGTTTTCAAGAATCTCAAAAAACGTTACAGATACTATCCAATTCTGTATCTGCATTTAGAAATTGGGTTATTAGTATACATTGTTCTGCTATATTAACTTTGAAACTTAAGAATCCCATAGGGCATATTTTAAAATGTATTCAAATAACATACTTTTACTCACACACACACACACACACACACACACTTAAATATATATATATGTATATATATATATATATATATATATTCAGGAATTAAAATATATTTGTATATTGCTCGAGTGTATTAGCAATCTACCTACCCAATATTAGGTACGCTGGTTAATGTTTAAGCGTGATTGAATGCCAAACAAATAACCAAATAAACAGACAAACCTTCACATTTATAACATTAGTTCCTACTAATGTTATAAATATGAAAGTATAACATTATAATATATTTATAGTATAACATATAACATTATAAGTATAACATAAGCATAACATTATATTATATGTATACTTATAAAGATTCAAATTGACGGTGTTTTTGACGTGACCTGTGAAACGAACGTTATCATGCCTAACATGCGCAACAGGCGATGCCATTTGATCAGGTACCATGAGTTAGTGCCAATGCACAGATCATCCTGGCAGCAAACTAATCTAATCGCTGAAAATTTGCATCCATTAAACTTAAGTACTGCACATTTAACATGGGCTTTAATGGTAAAATGCAGTTTTATGCTTATAACGACAAAACTATCAAAGAGGTATTTGTAATTTGAAAAGTCGTTAGTCTTTGCAAGACCTTTAAAATGATGAGCTATTTGACATATTTAAAATAAAAAAATCAAACTATTTAAAATTTTTGATTTCCAGGGCTACCAACATTAAAGCAAAATAAAATATATATACAAAAACTTTAATTTTGTAAATGTTGGCATGATGTATATCAAATCAAAGCTGGGTTTACGAGGATTAATAATTTTTAAACAGAACAAAAATAAGTTGTCATCATACTGTCCCGAAAACAGCCGTTTTTATTTCTCTAAATCGTACGCAAAATGATCGTTTTTGGATCACATCGAATAGGAGTATTGAAAAAACATATGGTAAATTTTGCCGTACTCTAATGTCAAAATTTGTTTATGTTCCGTTTGAAAGGTTGAACGATTTCTTAACTTGTGTTTGTAAACAATTAACAGATGTATAAATGGCGATGACTATTTTGGATAACCTCAAAATTATGTAGTCTATTTTTTACGATTAAATGGTTATTTATACATAATGATGAAAATAGTTGTTCATCACAAGGAGCAAAAGTGTCTCCTTGGTACTCGATCGCATTTCCAAGCTCGGCTGCGCCTCGCCTGTAAATTACAATCTCGTACCAAAAAAAGAGCCACTTTCGCTCCTAGTGATGAAAACTACTATTTGTGATTCTTAAGATACAGGGTATTCCATAAATACCAATATGTTTCATAAAAATGACCGCCATTTTGAAACGAATCAAGATAAGTGAATCCTGTTTTTACGCCTTGTTTAGAGCTTTAAAACGATGTATGACATGACACATATTTCCATTTAAAAATTCTGAGATTCGAACCCATGACCCCCGGTTTTTGGAATGCCCTGTATTTTAAAAAGGTTCAAAATATTTTTACGTTCTTCCTTGGGTATGAATTAGTGGGAAATGGTTTTGTTTCGTCTTTGTATGTCAAGCCGTTCGTCTACAATCTGTTGTGGACGGCTTAGAAGAATCACCCTGTATATAAGCCAAAATCAAAAACCGTTGACTTACTGACTGATCACAATTTCTCAAAAACTATAAAGACTAGGAAACTTGCCTCAAAAATTCATTACAGGCTCTAGATGTGCACTAAGAAAGTATCCTACAATATTTTCTCTCAAAAGGCTTATAAGATAGATATACTAGACTCTCCCCATGCAGCGCAAAGCGCCGCAGAGATATTTTTAACTGTAATATCATTTTCCACAATAATATAGTACACTGGAACATTATAACATAAATTAAATGTGTTATTTGTTATTTACTAAAAAACATTCTGCACGTTTATTCATCACCAACCTTCTTAAATTAAGTATATTACAACATACACCAAGGAGATTAGGCGCAACATAATACTGGAGGTAACGTCAATACCTTATTTAGAACCGGAAATATAACTACTTAATTAAAAACAAATTCTTGAAAAATGGACTATTAGGCTACATTGGATCTTACAGTTCATCTCTCACTTGCCCTATGTTGATGATTAATATCTCAAATGAAAGCCGGTATTTCACTGGGTATTTTAAGACTAAACTAGCTACATATCTGAACTATAATGAGTGATATTAGAAAAATAATAAAAAAATGTTGAAAATATGAAATAATATAAGATGAATTTTCATTTGAGTATATCTTTTTAACGAATGCATATTTGAAAAAACGAATTTCAGCATTGTAATCACCATAAAAATGTAGTTAATATATAATGTGTCACAAAACCATCTTTAAATTAAAAAAAATTAAGTTGATATCCAACATGGCGGCCGAAAACTATTATCATGTCAAAATAAATTATTGACCAGCCAACAATGATAGGCGTTTGTTCCGAGTCAGTAACTCAAAAAGTGCTTGTAAAAAATGCAATGAAGTAATTTTTGTTTATGATCCCATGTTAATTTTTTAAAACTAATTTATCTATAATATTTTTTGTTTTTCCGTATTATGCTGTCATTCTTTAGTGGCAAACAAGCAAAGCCTTAAAGTATACGTCAATAGCAACAAAAAAGTATGTATGTCGCAAAATCCCACGGGGGGAAGGGGGGTTGTACACTGGCCCTCCCTCGGAGCGACCAAAATACCTTTTAGCCCTTCAAAACACACAAAAACATAAAATTATACTGTTGTGATTGATTTTTCTCAGAATGTTAATTATTATCTCTAATTTTATTTGGGTTTCACCTAAATTATATTTTCATCATACTGTCCCGAAAACAGCCGTTTTTATTTCTCTAAATCGTACGCAAAATGATCGTTTTTGGATCACTTCGAATAGGAGTATTGAAAAAACATATGGTAAATTTTGCCGTACTCTAATGTCAAAATTTGTTTATGTTCCGTTTGAAAGGTTGAACGATTTCTTAACTTGTGTTTGTAAACAATTAACAGATGTATAAATGACGATGACTATTTTGGATAACCTCAAAATTATGTAGTCTATTTTTTTACGATTAAATGGTTATTTATACATAATTATGAAAATAGTTGTTCATCACACGGAGCAAAAGTGTCTCCTTGGTACTCGATCGCATTTCCAAGCTCGGCTGCGCCTCGCCTGTAAATTACGATCTCGTTCCAAAAAGAGCCACTTTCGCTCCTAGTGATGAAAACTACTATTTTGTACTCCAAGAAATACAAAAAAAGAAGAAAATTGGCAAACTCAGAGAATGGTCTGTGTGTATATATTTTTAGGCCATTATTTTGATAATAGTGTACCAATCAAAATATAATTTCTGTGCATATAGGTTTTCAACCTATAAAACCTAACGTTTAGATATAGGCGTTTTAAGTCCCTCAAAACGCATTTTTGAGGAATTGCACTTTTCCATGGAATTAAATTGGAAATTCGGATTCTAAAATATAAAATGGAAACTTTAGAAAGAAATGTTGAATACAAAAAAGTTTTATTTTACAAATACCCTTCAAATAAAAACAAGGTTTATCAATATCGGAATACTATTACCGGAGTAATAGAGCGTTATGAATTTAATAGCGGCCATCTTAAAGCTGATGAGGGTGTTCTACACGAATTCAAGGTTGGTTCTTCGGACAAAAATATATATACACTCATATTTATACACTCACTAAGTGGCTAAGCTGTATCAAAAAGTGCAAGATTTTTACGCTAACCACACTTACTATTTATGTTTTGCATGAGTGGACTGGTGTTATGCTCTATCGTTATATTTTTCATCTACTGCAATTACCTTTAGATTATGTCATTCTCTAACAAGATCGAGCTTTGTTTAACATTGTTTTTGTCACATATCCAAAGAGTTCATTGAGACTCGTGTTTTATGAACAGAAAAATTAATTTCTTTTGAATTGTTATTCAAATTAACTTCAAAGTTCTCATTTTCAAAAGTGTCTAATTTAAGCAATTTAACACATGACGGATTTTTATTCATAAGTTTTTAGATTTGTTATCACAGTTATGCTGCTAAATTATTTTAATGTGATTTCCCGGCTCTGTAATACTTATATAGCATCGCAGTGGCATCGCGTACAGTTTATATAACTATTGAACGATATGCATAAAATTCAATATAGTACAGTATTTAAATTGTAACGTATATTTTGTTAACTGGCAAAAAATTAGAACTATAATATTCTTTGCCGATAAAAGAAAGACAATTTGTTAACATATTTGACGTGTCCAACAAAAATATACCATATGTCGTAAAGGGAATTGTGTTGAGAGCATAATAGTCTCAAGATAGCCTAATGGCCAGCCACTGTTTACCTGTTATAGCTGCACCCAGTGAGTCGGTCGTCAGTTCCCCTCAGCGGACGGTCGGCGACTGGCTACTGGCTGACGTCGGGCGTCGGACGCAGTCTCAGTCCCAGGCCCGCGTTGACCTTGCGACTTGGGAATCCCATCCGAGTTCATCTTATCTGGCATAGGTCACTCTCTGACACCGACTGCTGAATGTTGGTCGCCAAATTATTGGAATTTTTATAAGGAAAATGTGAATAGAACAAGCGATGTCCAGTCCTATTACCAAACTTGAGAAAAATTAATTTCAGTAAGAAATAAAATATAATGTAAAGCCTGAAATATGAGCTTCTTAATTTACCATCCGTGACTTGACAAAACAGCCCGATAGAACTTGACGGAGTTGAGGTTTTAAATCCCATAAACTAGCCCAAGTGCTCAGTCGTTTTTACAAAAGAGAGTTCTCGTCTTTAGAAACTGACAGGGATCCAAATAAATATCACTAGCTATAAGTGGATATGAAATAGTTCTTACATTATTTTGGGTCTTAAAAAATGCACTTTTAGCTGATCTGCTTTTTAAAGATAATTGTGGCTGCTCAAAGGCTGAAACTGCTGTATTTTTAGGTCTTTTTATATGTTTAATTGATCAATTGTGTAAAAAATAGACCTTAAGAGTCATTAAAATTGACTTATTGTCCTTCAGATATGCATGACGAACAAATTACCACTATTCTTCGATATCATCATGTTTACCAATGTTTGGCTCTAGCTGATTTGTAAAAAAGAAGCTTTTTCACCACACTACGACGAAATCACCTGTTTTACAAACGTACACACCGTTTGCCGCCACAGGACCGAAAACGTTGGGGGCCCTAGGGCCGAAAGTCAGCTGATAGTTTATTTGCTTGAAACAACATCAGAACATCACAAAATTATACGGCATTCAAGACAGGATAGTTGCGATCATATGATTGTCATAGCTGTGTTTTGTTTTCAAGTGAGTCAAATAATAATGAGTTTTTTAATTATTTAGGGTATATTTCATTGTGTAGTGTGGTGAAAAATAGCGTGCGCACCTCGGCCGAAAGGGTTTTCGGCCCTTGTTGCGAAATATACTATTAAATTTGGAATAGCTAAGATCAATAAAGTAAGGTAAAACGTTTGCCCAGAACATAGTTACTCCCAGTGGTTAGCCGAACGAAAAGATTCAACCTTTTTACAAAGATCCAGTACAAATATATGAATGTATGTAGCCTACACACGTAATGCCGTTGGCAATTTTTCAAAGTAGTATCTGTTGAAGAGTGCTGGAGAATCAGAAAAGCAGAATTCGATAAATAAATTTTAAATGCACCAATAACAGTGCATTTAAAGTACACTGTATGAATTTCATCTAAAGTTTTGAGATTTCCTCAAGTATTAATTGGCCCAACATTTTCTTAAAGATACGAAACAAAAGCCGGGTCAGTTTGAAAATGTTATTCCTCAGCCGAAAATGTTATTTCTCAATAATTAGTTTTTATGGCAAATGTCTATTTAATTAATGTACCGATACGTGGATATTAGTTTATGTAAATCAGTGGTTTGCGGGTCTTCTAACTTTTTTTTTATTAAGACGTATGAACACAAGAAACGCAAGTTACCGTGTAAGCAGCTGACGTGAAAATGTTGTGTAGAAGTAACATAACGATTCTTTTTTTATCTCCAAAACAGAGGAATGAAGATGCGCTAAGGAATAAGGATCAATGTAAATCAACCAATTTATGTAAATCAAGTTGTTATGAATTGAGGAAAACAGTTGTTAGCAATGTCGTTACTGAACCCCCATTTTTACTAGAGATTACAGATTTTCTTCACTTACCCGATAGAAAAGATTCACTGCTTGCATCTTAAGCTTTCTTGAAAACTGTAGACTTTCAAAAGATGAACGAAAAACAGGACCTTTATCAACAGAGGAACTAGGAGCTGCGGAAACTATCTGTACTAAATTTTCACACGCGTTCTATTTCAATAATGAAATTAATCAATTTCAATTAAGCCGAAATTGATCATTTCCATCTTCCTTACTTGCATACTGGAACTCACACTTTACAATCTTTAGTTCAAAGAAGGTTCTTGATCATTTCGGCAAGAAACGCCAGAAGAAGACGCATTCATAAATGTGTGATATGCTAAAGAGTTAAAGCTATTAGTTTGACACATTTTATTGCTGATCTTCCTTCTATTCGAGTTCAACCGTCACGCTCATTTCTTCACGTAGGAGTAGATTTTGGTGGACCATTTCTAATCAAAATTAATCGTTCTCGGAAGTCCCAAATCAAGAAAGCTTACATAGTATTTATTGTTCATTTGTCTCTCGACTAAAGCTGTGAGTAGTCTAGGCTTGAAGTCATCTTCAGGTAGTCATCTTTAAGTTGTCTCGGATTTAACCACTGAGGTATTTGTCGCCACTTTAAATCACCTTATTAGTCGTCTTGGAATCTCAGTGAAGCTGGAATTGCAAGAGTAGTAAAAGTTAAGACCTCAAGAGGTGTCTGTGTCAAGACCGTCTTGTGTCTAAATTGTGTCCTCTTCCACAAGAAGCTTAAATGACTGTTCACACTATATAAGAATTTGTTGTGTTCTAACTTCTCTATTTCTATATTTTTCTATTAAAACCCCCATTGGGTTTTTGGTGGGCGGTATGTTCAGTCTTGACCTTCTGTTTCTTATTGTTTACTAAGTAATCAGATGATATTGTAATGTCAATTTCCAATCATGTGACTTATTATTATAACTTTTTTATCGTTTTAAATTTAAAAAAATCTACTTTTCAAACTAGTTCAGGTTAGCTGTGTGATTTGATTGTGAAAGCACGTTAAATTTTTCTCTTTGCTATTTTGGGACAATATTTGACTCAAACTATTATTTTTTGTAGCTTTTTTGCAATTTGTCTAGTTGCAATTTGTTAAAACCCGTTTCTTTTGTTATTTGCAATAGTTTTTCATGCCGTGGAGTTCAAATGTAGGTCATTTAATCGTAATTGTATTCATAACCTGCTTGGTTTGTTTTTGTTTACCCTACAGACAATGATGAATAATATGATAAACGATAACACAACGTGCTAATCAGCTTAGTTCCTCTGATCATCTTAAGGAACATAACTATGCCTTGGAAAAAACTCTGCCTTGAAAGAACAAACTGAGGGAATTAACCAGCCTTCCTTCTCAGCAACGAACGACTCAGCCAGTAACAGCAGGGCCAAAGTAACAGTAACTGGCAAACTGTTCCTAAGTGCAGGACTGACGATGCGCTATCCACTGGAGGACGAAAAAAGTCAAAACAAGAACCTTCTCCATCTTGTGGTATCATTACCCAAAACTGTTTTGAGGTCTTAAATTCACTAATTCAGTAAACGACAACATGGGAGACGATGTCCAAGTCGCCCAAAATAGAGAACCAAAGCCTCCACCGTCCATATGGATGCATATGCGATCGGTTTATCTTCTCCATTGGGATATCGGTGAGAAATTGCACATCCAATACCAACCGATGATGCGTCAGCTGCTACAATGACTGGCAAATTATTGTCAAATGTTACTAGTACAGGAATACAAACCAAAGCTTGTTTTATCTTGTTCATTGCTTCGGAACATTGTTCAGTCCAAAGCCACTGAGAATCTTTTTTCCGCAGTTTATTTAATGGCGCACAAATATCAGAAAAGTTAGGAATGAACTTAGAATAAAAATTGGCCATTCCTATGAAATATTCTAATTGTTTAACGTTTTGTGGTTCAGGCATTTCCAATATTGACCTTGTTTTGTTAGGATTTGTGGAAACGGCATCCTTCGAAATAGTCAGACCTAAATAGTTTACTTTTTCCTTCGTGAGTTGACATTTGGTTCTATTTAAACAAAAACCATTTTCTGATATTCGTTTAAATAAGACTTCCCTTAGTGTGTCGAGATGTTCCGTGTTATCTCTCCCTGTGATAATGACGTCATCTAGAAAAAAAGCTAATCCCTTTAAACCCGAGAGTATCGAATGCATCCTCTTTTGGAAAATGGCTGTGGCGGGAGCCACCCCGAAACATAGACGGTTGTATCGCATGAGACCATAAATAGTGTTAATTACAAGCAATTTCTTCGATTCTTCATCCATGGGAATAGAGAGATAAGCGTCGGTTAAATCAAGTGTAGTATATTTTTGACCACCTCCTAACTTAATTAATATTTCATCTTGGGTAGGTAAGGGGAATTGTTGAACATTTAACGCTTGATTAAGACCTGTGGAAAAGTCCGCACAAATCCTAATGGTTCCGTTAGGTTTACGTACAATTACGCACGGTGCCGCCCACTCAGAATGGTCTATTTATTCAAGTATGCCGTTGTTTTTTAAACGATCTAGTTCCTCTTTGACTTTGTCCCTAAGCGCTAGTGGTACTGGTCTTGTTTTTTTAAATACGGGAACTGCACCTTCCTTAAGGTACAAGTGCGCCTTAGTTTTTGAACATTTCTTTTCGTTAGGTTGGGAAACATCCGAAAACTCATGCAACAGTTCATTTAGTTGTTTATCAGAATTATGTATTTGTAAAGTATGTGTGTCAGGTCCCATCCTCGTCGCCAATTTTCTATATTGAAAATACGGTTTTGGGTAAACTATTTAATTGAAGCAAACATAATAAACAAGATCCAATATATGTCAAAACAAATTAATACCCCCGTTGCAGCAGACCTGCATACTCAGCGAATTTCAATTGTAAAAGAACATAATTCAAGCCAACATAGCGAGAATTGACATGTTTTTGTAAGCTCCCATAAGAATAACATGGGGAGTGAGTATGCAGGTTTGCTGCCACGAAAAAAGGAAATATTGGTGATTTTAGACCATAACACATTAGATCTCATTTAGATGAAGCCACAAACCAAGTTTCATCCAGATATGTTGAGAAATAAGCGAGATAGGCTATAGAATTTTACTTATTTCCCATGAGGTTAACATTGGGACAACGTACTGTGTTTACCACTTTCAATATCTCGGTAACCAATGGACATAGAGCAGTGATTCAAAATACTAAATTGTTTGTTTTTTTGAGCTGAATTCAATGGTGCAAACGAAAATTCGATAAATTTTATTTTTCTATATAAAAAACTCAAAAAACCCATTTTTGGGGGGTTTATCCCCCTTTACCCCCCCTTCTGGTGGTCCGATTGGGCTTGTTCACGAACTCGTCCGAGTGATTGCCACTTTACACGTCTGTACCAAATTTCATTAAGATCGGACCATATTTACGGCCGCTATCGTGTTAACAGACATATATATATATATATATATATAGATATATTGATATATATATAGATATATATATAAATACCCCCGTTGCAGCAGACCTGCATACTCAGCGAATTTCAAATGCAAAACAACGTATTTCAAGCAAACATAGCAAGATTTGACATGTTTTGTTAAGCTCCATAAGAATAACATGGGAAATGAGTATGCAGGTTTGCTGCTACAGGTATATTAAAACTGGTAGTTTTAATTCAATATTTAGTAGATCTGAACTAGAAGAAGCCATTTACCAAGTTTTATCAAGATATGTTGAGAAATAAGCGAGATATAGAATTTTACTTATTTCCCATAAGGTTAACATTGGGACAACGTACTGTGTTTACCACTTTCAATATCTCGGTAACCAATGGGCATAGAGCAGTGATTCAAGATACTAAATTATTTGTTTTTTTGAGCTAAATTCAATGGTGCCCACAAAAACTTGATAAATTTTATTTTTCTATGTAAAAAACTCAAAAAACCCATTTTTGGGGGGTTTATCCCCCTTTACCCCCCCTTCCGGTGGTCCGATCGGGCTGGTTCACGAACTCGTCCAATTGATTACCACTTTACATGTCCGTACCAAATTTCATAAAGATCGGACCATTTTTGCGGCCGCTATCGTGCTAACAGACACATAGATATATATATATATAGATATATATATATATATATAGATATATATATATATATAAAAATTCGAACGAATAGTGTTTTTTGCTTCTGGGGGCCCCAAAATGAAAAGTTATAGTGGTCCCGAGCTTAGGTCTTACCATGAGACCTACGGTAATAGCTTCTTCCCTATAGGGGAAATTCGCTAAAAACAACTGTTTACAATAACACATGATCTAAAAACTGTCAATCAGAGAAAGTATTCAGCAGAGTACATTATACTCTTCACCCTGCAGTGTCATTGAACAATGTTCTTCTGCCACAAGTTATTGAAGTTAAGTATCTAGGTATGCACCTAGATAGAAGACTAACTCGGAAACCTCATATTTGGAACAAACGGCTACATCTTAATTTAAATTACACAAAGTTATCCTGGCTCCTCAACCGAAATTCAAAATTATCTGTTGAAAACAAAATTTTACCGAACAAAGTTATGTTGAAACCAATCTGGACATATGGCATACAACTGTGGGGAACTGCAAGTGAATCTAACATTCAAATTATTCAACGTTTTCAATCCAAATTCATCCGTTCAGTGTTACAAGTGCCTTGGTATGTCAACAACCATACTCTTCACAACGATGCCGGCATCCCCTTTGTTGTTGCGGAAATTGAACGCTACACGGGAAAGTATCTTTCAAAATTTGACAATCAGCACCCTAATCACCTTGCAGTAAATTTACTTGACAACTGCCCACATTTATAGACTGAAACGCCATCGTACCCTTGACTTGACAACACGTTTCAAGTAATCAAAATTAATGTATTCAAAATTATCTTGATGCTGTTAACTTTGTTAGGTTTGTCACTGGACAAATACTAACTCATGTCATTCCTTAATTCATCAAATTTGCTCATTGTTTGTAACCAAACAGATTGTAAATAAATATATTGATAAAAAACTAGTTCTTTCTTTTTGATTATTCTAATTTATATTTCTTACAATCCATTTCCAGAGTAAGTTCATACATTTTAATAAAATTATATTATTAATACCCCCGTCGCAGCAGACCTGCGTACTCAGCGAATTTCCATAGCATTTACTTTGTATATGTGAGCATTCAACCTATTTGAAGGAAAGTATTGTTTGAATGATATGTTAAGTAAATAATATACTAAAAACTTATGTTTAATCGTTCATGAGCTCTGAACATGAGGAAAATTAACAAAGAGACCACATTTGTTTTCATTACTAATACATACAATTTTGTATTTTATATAATTCTTAGTCTTTTCCTTTTTTAATAACTGTAGTCTTGTTATAGTACCTATATAAATGTCAAAAAACATATGTTCAATGAATTCAAAACACTCAAAATAAACAAATAACTTAAACTCATGAAAAAATTAAATTCAATCATATGGTCAGTTTTACAGTAATTAAAACATCCCTGTTCCAACAGACCTATATCTCCAGCCAATTTCAATACAAAATACGATATTATCAATCCTCATCATTGTAAACATACCATATATTATGCTACATTTTCAGGCAGTTTAGACCAAGACATCCCCCCTCCAAATGCTCATACTTTCTTTATTAATTTTAAAAATAATTTGTGTTTTTTGATATAGTATACGTTTTCTGCAAAATCTTGATCAATGAACTCTAACTATTCAAAATAAACACAAATAAAATATTCATCACCTGAAAATTTAATCATGTGTTCAGAACTGTATTTTTAAGAAACATCTCAAATCAGGGTGGCTATACTTTTTGGAGGGAAAAATTAAAAATAATATTGGACTACGTACTGTGTTTACCACATCCAATATCTAAGCAACGGATTGACGTAGAATAATAATTCAAAATGCTAAATTGTTTGTTTTTTTAAGCTGAATTCAGTTTTGACAGTTAAATTTAAAAATAACTAGTAAAAAGGTGTTAAATCTTGAAAATAAATTTTATTTCGTCCAAAAAACTTTCTTAGAGTAAACCAATCTTGCTGGTTTTCGAACTCGAAGTCATGAATGACGCTTTACACGTTTGTTCCAAATTTCATCAAGATCAGAACTTTTTTACAAAAGTTATCGCGCCTATGGACTGATATATATCCCTATATATACTGTGTGTCTCAAAAGTCCCGGACCGGTTTAATATCTTTTAAAGTAACCCAGATATTAAAACGATATTTTGCATACCTTTTAGTACTAAAAGAAACTACTTTTTGATGTACATGTCATTTCTGCCCCTGCCCCCAAAATTGGATTTTGGGGGGTAGCGCCAAAATTTTAAAAGTAAACCCCCATCGTGCGACTGCTTATTTTAAAGGGCTTGTTAAAAGAAACACAATGCCGCAAACTGGAGGTCGATATCATGCTCCAGTCCAAAATGGCGGCCATTCAAAAAATGAAAAATGCCGTCCGTCAATCAAAATTGAGTATTTTCTGTGTTCAGCAATTCACATTTAAATCGAATAATAATCATCAGAACACGTTTTAACTACTTAAAAGATACAAAAATAATGATTTCTTGTTGTCATCATCAATGCTCAACTCTCCAGAATTGTTTTAGCAGGAAGGAACTAACCTACTTAATAAAATGTAAACTCATGTCGTGTAACCAGTCATTGAAAAGATCTGCCACTTCTTGAAATGACCTGTTTAAGTTACTGGAGCCTCTCGTCATTAAAATAATTACTCTTTCTTTTTCAGTTCACGCCATGTTGATAACAAATTATAAAAAAAGCCTAAAAACAAATAAATTCTGTACTTATTTTACGATTTTCCTCAATAATTAGATGAAGAAAGAAGAATAAACATGCACGATGTTGACACACGACTAGGTTTACTAACCAAAAATGTTTTTTGGCATATATTTAGTACTTGATGTATGGGGATTTCCCTAAAAAGATAACGCATAGACACAGGTATCGATCGACCTTTGCCGCTGAGCCAAAGCTCGCATCAAGGCGGATTTCTATTAGTCTGTTGGTTAAATAACTTTGACACTGATAAAATTCATTTATGTATTACAAGTAAAGTAACTTTTATTAAAATTTCATTAAAAAAGCTTTGGTTTTTTTACGCATTCAGCATATTAAAATAAGTGTTCATACGATGTGAGTTGATATTTAGTTGGTTGGACAAACACCCCCCCCCCCAAACAATTTTGGAGGGTTGAGCCTTAGTGATGACAACAAGAAATCATTATTTTTGTATCTTTTAAGTAGTTAAAGCGTGTCCTGATGATTATTATTCGATTTTAATGTGAATTGCTGAACACAGAAAATACTCAATTTTAATTGACGGACGGAATTTTTCAATTTTTGAATGGCCGCCATTTTGGACTGGAGCATGATATCGAACTCCAGTTTGCGGTATTGTGTTTCTTTTAACAAGCCCTTTAAAATAACCAGTCGAACGATGAGGGTTTACCTTTAAAATTTTGGGGCTACCCCCCAAAATCGAATTTTGGGGGCAGGGGTAGAAATGACATGTACATCAAATACCCCCGTCGCAGCAGACCTGCGTACTCAGAGAATTTCCATAGGATTTATTTTGGATATGTGAGCATTCAACTTATTTGAAGGAAAGTATTATTTGAATACGTTAAGTAAATAATATACTAAAAACCCATATTTAATCATTCATGAGCTTTAAACATGAATAAAATTAACAAAGAGACCACATTGGTTTTCATTAGTAATACATATGCTTTTGTATTTTGTATAACGCTTAGTCTTTTAATAATTTTTAATAACTGTAATCTTGTTATAGTATATAAATGTCAACAAAAATATAATCAATGAACTCAAAACATTCAAAACAAACAAATAACTTAATCTCATGAAAAAATTAAATTCAATCATATGGTCAGTTTTACAGTAATTAAAACATCCATGTTGCAACAGACCTACATATCTAGCCAATTTCAATAAAACATATTATCAACCTCATCATTGTAAACATACCATATATTATGCTACATTTTCAGGCAGTTTAGACCAAGACATCCCCCCCCCTCCAAATGCTCATACTTTCTTTATTAAATTTAAAAATAATTTGTATTTTTTGATATAGTATATATTTTCTGCAAAATCTTGATCAGTGAACTCAACTATTCAAAATAAACACAAATAAAATATTCATCACCTGAAAATTTAATCATGAGTTCAGAACTGTATTTTTAAGAAACATCTCAAATCAGGGTGACTGTACTTTTTGGAGGGAAAAATTAAAAATAATATTGGACAACATATACTGTGTTTAGCACATCCAATATTATCCAATATCTAAGCAACGGATTGGCGTAGGATAATAATTCAAAATGCTAAATTAATTGTTTCTTTAAGCAGAATTCAATTTTGACAGTTAAATTTAAAAATAATTAGTAAAAAGGTGTTAAATCTTGAAAAGAAATTTTATTTTGTCAAAAAAAACCTTCTTAGAGTAAACCAGTCTTGCTAGTTTTCGAACTTGAAGTCATGAATGACGCTTTATATGTTTCTTCCAAATTTCATCAAGATCGGACCTTTTTTACAAAAGTTATCGCGCCTACGGACAGGTATATATATATATATATATATATATACGAAAATGAACGAACGGTGTTTTTGAGGTCTAGGGACCTCAAAATGAAAAGTTAAGGTGGTCCCGCGCTTAAGTCTCACCGTGCCGCCTACGGTAATAGCTACTTCCCCATAGGGGGAAATTCGCTAAAATGTATGAATACTGTGTCATATATGAATAAAATGTCACAAAGCTGCAATTTGAAATTTTTAAGATATGGGTTGGAGTGAGAAGTGGGTTGTTGGGGGATGAAATTTACTTTCCCCTGCGTCCGTAGATGTTTCCAGTAAATAGAACAGTAAAATTTATTTTAGATGTTTCCAGTAAACAGAACAGTAAAATTTATTTTAGATTCTGAAAAGCCTAAATTCAGAAAAATAAACCCTATATACGTTATGGTATAAGAACACTCAGTGTATTACAGATTTTCATTTGATCTAGCTATATTTTATGTAGTTCT
The DNA here is from genome assembly GCA_035578135.1 of Flexamia atlantica. Lineage (NCBI taxonomy): Eukaryota > Metazoa > Arthropoda > Insecta > Hemiptera > Cicadellidae > Flexamia > Flexamia atlantica. Next base: position 113,063,431 of record JAQJVK010000001.1, read on the forward strand.
GATTAATATAAAACTGTAGATTTGCAAAGAACAAAAAAATGTTCCTGCAATTATTGATCAATAACTCCAGCTTTTTATTTTATATGTTTTGGTCTTAAAACACTATCTAAATTAGACCTATTGGCTTTCTCCTAAGTTGTTGACAATTTAGATCAGACAGGTTGTAGGCGAGTTATAAACTTTAAACTAACAAAAAAGTATTTGTTTTTCCAAATTGTACCTTTGATTATAAAGGTCTATGTTTCCAGTTTGGTGTAACAACCTTCACTTAAATAAAGGCTCTTTTATTGATTTGACCAATTAATTGGTCAAAACCAATTAATTGATGAAATTGGATGAGTTTTAATCGAACGTATGTGGGCAAAAATAGTAAATTTTGATTTAGCAAATTTTCTTAAAAAAGATCGGTTGCTCCTGCATTATTTAAGCCACTTTTTACTTGTATGTTTGGGTTTGAGAACGCTCCATGAATTGCAGCCTTTCATTTGAGCTATTGTTAATTTGGCTCCAAATAAATATAATATGGATAGCAGGCAGAAAAATAACACAAAATTAAACGTTTCCCTATTTTACCTATATATATATATATATATCCAGTTCTGGTCAAAAAATACTTTGAATAATTGCCTGTTTAACTTTGATCTACTGGTTGTTGCGTTTAGACATTTATAGGGTGGGTAATACAATTTTAACATAAACATTTTTTCAAAATTTCCTTTCAAATAAAGATTATTCTCTCCAGTTCTAATTGCAGTTTTTTAAATCACATTTATTATTTTGCCTAAGAATAATTTTAAGATTGGAGACCAGTTTGCCGTGAAGAGGTGGTAGACTTTTCAAATAGCAATATATTGTCATATTGTCAATCAATATCTCACCCAACATTAAAAACAAATAATTTTCCTTCACTCAGGTAAATCATACCTTTTTTAACAAAAAAAAACAAAAAACAAAAAACATCAATTTTTCAATTGGTTGGTTTTAATAATTTAATCATTCTTTTTAAGACAGGTACCTCATGGAGGACGTCGCCCTGAATATGAGTGAAGGATGAGCGTGATGATCGTGATGATAGTGGCACGATCTTGTAGCCTTGTTACTGATGTAAGTTGTGTAGGCTTATACCCACCTTTTTCAACTTAGGCAAACATTTGACAAATTGAAATTGTTTCTTATTACCAAAATTTAATGCTGCGGGGCAGCGTGGGTCCTCTAGTATTAATTTAAAATTTACTTTACAGTTTTCTTGCGCTGTTTTTAGTCTAGACTTTCTTGCCCTCAGAGGCCACTAGTATGAATATTTTATATTTGTTTGCTTGTAGCCTGGCAACATATTGTTTAAACTATGATTATCTTTATGGTGAAATTGATTTAACATTGAAACTTTGAAGTACTGTAATGTAGTGCCACCGTACTACTGTACTATATAGCAGTTAAAAAAACCCGTATCTTAGTACGCACCTAGGACCCAAGATTTCACACATTATGCCAAATTTCAGCTGTGTAGGTTTTGGAGATTGGCTCACTTCTCCTTTTCGGATATAGATTTGTTAAATCGCCATGGTACGATAAGATATAAGCAATGTTGAACATAAATGTTATTTTATTCACAACAATGTAATAAATTATTGATGATATCCATTATAAAAGGTAGATGGAATGTAAATATGCGCAGGTCCCTATTACACTTGGTGGATGAGCCTGGGCTTTATTCTGGACATTGATTTATAAGGAAGCTTTTACAATAGAACAACCATCCATATCTAATTCAAATGCACTGAATTAAGCTACAATGCAGTGGCGCCGCTTAGCTGCCTAGTGCAACAGGGTCCTTTTTTATATCATAATGCTGCAACTAAAATAGGTGCTTATGTTAGAATTAAGAATCCTGAAACACTAAACACGTCAGCGAGACCGCCGAAACACTTGGCTTGATTGGCGCATTGAATTAAAAGGAGGTGGCTGATCTGTGGTGCCGCCAAGCTGCTTAATAAGAGATTACTAGCTCCCATTCAAATCAACTGCCAAAAACAAGCCCAGTTGTTTCAGCGGTGCATTCTGCAGTCTAAAGCAGTGTTTCTCAACCGGTGGTACGCGTACCACTGGTGCTACGGGAAGGCCTTTCAGGTGGTATGCAAGAGATTGAAGAAGTAGTATAAAATAAAATACTAGATTTACGAACGAACGCTGTCCCGTCGAACAGTAAAGTCGCACTTAATACCTTAACTTTATTGAAATTTTCAGTATCTATTTTGGTCATAATATGTCAATTTTGTATTATATTTTAGGAAATATTGCTACTCTTTCATTTTGTTACTCTTTCTAATACAAGAGTAATTATTTTTACAAAACATTTTGGCATTAAAAAATGTTCTTTCCATTAAAAATACTAAAGTGTTGATTCGGTGGTATTACTATATTTGTTAGTTGAACAATTTACTAACCAAACGTATTTTCTATTTTGAACGCACAGTCTAGTTACGGTATGTCGTTTTGTTGTATAAATTTTTGTAACATGCTTCAAGATAAGATTATTGGTGAAAATACAGTATACTTTGAATGACTCTGAATTGTTTATTTATGTTAATTTTTTAATATAAAATATGAGAAATGCGTGCAGTTTCAAATGACAGACAGAAAGTTTTTCCCTGTGTACCTAGAAATTTTTTTCATATCAACTTAATTCAGGTTTTAAATTCATACGGTTTTTTTCACCAAAATAACTAAAAGTTATTGACTATTGAGCATAGCTGAGGTGAACATATAATTTGTCAAAATCTCCTTATAATCAAAATAAGATCTATAAATGTACATTGACAAGGAAAATAAAATAAATTTAGCTGGCAAAAACAAAACCGCCAAAGGGTAACTAAAAACATTCATCGTTGGAGAGGATCCCTCAGGGGTAGGAGGGATCGGCGAAAACCAGCGAAAAGGGCCAGCGAAAACCACCGATTATATTGATGTTGTAATAATCTCTTGATTTTGGTGCCAATGCTTGGATGCTCATGATGCGCACTGTGGGAGTTTTGCTTCAATATACTTGGGGCTTTGCCTCAGGACCGTTTTAATGGGACCCATATGTCATGGTATTTTGAAGTGATCAATGTTTGATTTGTTTGGATACAACTCAGTGGCATATATAGGATACATTTTTTTTTGGGGCGGGGGGCCATATCAGAAAAGGTATTCTTTTTCAAGTGACAAGGAAGCTTTTTTAAGTTCTGAACCCACAAAAAAGGCTCAGGGCAAAAAGGCTAATGGCTCTGGCTGGGGCGTATGGAATATCCCCCAACATAATCAACATAAATTTGCTAAGCAAAATAGTTATAGAACATTTTAGTGGTTGAGTGTTAACTTCAAGCAGACGAATATTTTGCCGAGAATCTGCTATATAATTATAAAAACAATGAATGATTGGATGATTTACTTTATAAATGAACTGTAAGCATACAACTTATATCATTACTAGCTAGGATTCTGCTCAACTCTAGTAAGTCAATAATTATCACAATATATTAACAATCCTAGCGATGGTACGCCAAAATATTGAGATTGTGGTATGTGGTACGCGAGCACCATAAGGTTGGGAAACACTGGTCTAGAGCAATAGGGACCAAATTAAGTAATTTAAATCAAATATCAAAACTATAGGTACCTAGTCACTTGACGTACTTAAAAACAATGAATGATTGGATGATTTACTTTATAAATGAACTGTAAGCATACAACTTATATCATTACTAGCTAGGATTCTGCTCAACTCTAGTAAGTCAATAATTATCACAATATATTAACAATTAAGAGAGATCACATTGTTTTCTTAAGCCACAAAGATTGCTTTAATTTAAGTGAGGGAATTAAACAACCCACACTTTTACATCTCTCTGAATAAATAATGTTGTTCGTGTTCGTTTTTTAGCAATATATATAAATGAAAAAAGAGTCGGTATATTAAATGCCAGCGAAAACCACCGATTATATTGATGTTGTAATAATCTCTTGATTTTGGTGCCAATGCTTGGATGCTCATGATGCGCACTGTGGGAGTTTTGCTTCAATATACTTGGGGCTTTGCCTCAGGACCGTTTTAATGGGACCCATATGTCATGGTATTTTGAAGTGATCAATGTTTGATTTGTTTGGATACAACTCAGTGGCATATATAGGATAAACTTTTTTTGGGGCGGGGGGCCATATCAGAAAAGGTATTATTTTTCAAGTGACAAGGAAGCTTTTTTTAGTTCTGAACCCACAAAAAAGGCTCAGGGCAAAAAGGCTAATGGCTCTGGCTGGGGCGTATGGAATATCCCCCAACATAATCAACATAAATTTGCTAAGCAAAATAGTTATAGAACATTTTAGTGGTTGAGTGTTAACTTCAAGGAGACGAATATTTTGCCGAGAATCTGCTATATACTTTTTAACCCTTTGTAATTTCCGGGGGGGGGGGGGGGGGGGCGGGTACTGGCACTGATATGATATGCCACTGATATACGCCACTGATACAACTATAAAGTTATAGTTTGAAAAGATCCAATAAGGTTACCAACAGAATGCAGCAAAAGGAAGAAAAGAATCTCCAGGCAAAGCCGAGGTGCAGACAAAAGTCAATTTTGTCTGCATGTAACAAATTATAAGATTAAATTCATTATTACAAGTTATATGTCTCCTATTTTAAATAAATTAATGACACTTCCAACATTATTTTTATCATTTCTCCCTATTATCACTGTGTAACAGTGAAAATCCACTTTCAGTTCTTCATGAGCGTTCAAAACAATGACGTCATTCAGCTTTAAAAATGTAAAGATTAAGAAGTAATCAATAGATTAACAGAGGGCAGTCCAGATCAATTGAGGTTGTTGTTTATCCAGTCCATGAAGGCGGACACGCGGGTGTAGATGCCCGGGTACTGGGGGTCCGCGCAGTTCTTGCCGTAGGACACGACGCCCACCAGGTAGTACGTGCCGTCCCGGCCCAGCATCAAGGGGCCGCCGGAATCACCCTGCAAAACCGATGTGTCAAACTGTTAAAGATCAAGTGTAAATCGATGTTATTATTTAACTAGCTGTTAATCCCGGCTTTGCCCGGGAGATAATTTTTTTCTTCTTGTATTCTTTTGTTTCTTAGAGCTGCATTCTGATAGTAACCATAGTAGCTATTTCTAATGGTAACCATAGCAACTATTGTAAGCACTCCCAAAATCCTTGACATAGGTCCCTTTAGGACGATCCTGTGCCTAAGCACTTGAAGATATCAAAACCAAACCACCATAGTGCACATCATGAGATTCCAAGCTTTGGTTTGATTCAAAGATCAAGTGTCTATGACATGTATTTTTGGCTGTAGCCCAATATACCAACACACAACTCTTCTTTTATATATTGATATTGATTATTTGATTATCTTTACTTTGCTTGCAACAATTTGGTTTGGTTGGAGAATAATTCACCCAGTTATCTAATTTATTATAGTTGGAAGTGTTTATTTCATAAACTAATGTTCACCCAATTAACCGTTAAAAAATGTTGTGGGAATTTTGAATTCAGTAGCTCTGGTGTTAATAGTCAATCATATAGTAAAGCTGCAGGCACATCTGATGTATTAATCATAATTGAATATAATGACCGCTGTACACAGTCAAGTTATTCCTTTTTAAACTATATACGAGCAGCCTGTGTCATTTCGTGACTTCAAAAAATTCACTGTGTTATAGGTGCATTTAAAAATTGAGGAGGAATAGACAGGCTAACTGTAAACACTTAAATAATATCCTTCACATTCCAAGTACATTGACAAAATCCAGGTTTTAACTCTATTTGTTGACAATAGTTTGTTAAAAAATCCCACCTCTAAAGCACCTCCTGAGTTACATGTGTTCCTTATTTAAGTTTTATTTTTTTTAGAAATATAGGAAATTAAGATGATTATTGTCTGTTGATCTTGGTTTTAATAGGGTGGATACTCTTCATTGTGGTGAGAATAGATTATTCTGTTGACTTATAAAACGTTTGTATTTTTAGAAATCTAAATTATAATGTGAATGAATTTTTATGACTTTTGCTAGCCCTGCATTCTGAGGTATAACTTATGTAACTACTTCAAATCTTGACCATCTGATTTGACAGAAACAAATGTGCATTGGAAATAGTTTACAGGCTTTACAACAGATAGTAGCACTTTTTCTGGAATTTCAAAAGCCTCCTGTGCGAAAGCTTTTCATGGGATACTTTTGAAACCCGCCAAAGGCGCATCTGGAGATTAATAGCTTTAATTTGATACCAAATGTCTAAAGAAAAAAAGTTCTAGAGGTCGAAATGCTCTAGACAAAATCCCAAAAATTCTTTTAATAATATAGAAGATTTTGTCAAAATATTTCTTTTGCGGTATGTTAGGCATCAGTTGAGTAAGGCGATATTTTTCAACTTTTAGAAAGTGAGCATGACTATTTGAGATTGCAATGTTTGAAATGAAACTGGAATACTGAAACTGAAATGAAACGTGTCTGGTATCAACCATAGAAGTAAACCAATCAGACTACAACTGCTCACCTGACAGGCGTCTTTGCCTGGGCTGCTGGCGCACAGTACACGATTGTCGATGACGGCGCCACGCTGCCCGCTGTACGCGCTCCTGCACCGCTCCTCGTCAGTGATGGCCACTGCCGCCTGCTGTAGCGCCTTGGTCGACGGCCCTCCTGGGTACAACACACATCACTACACACGGTACACCGGAGTTACTATACACGCAGGGAACTTCTAAGGAGAGGGTGGGGCCTCCAAGTGGAAGCGCAGAAGCACTCCCATTACCAAACATGGAGTTTGAATATTTCTCAAACTTTTGGCTGTCTCATGAAATCATTTGCTCTGTGCGAGTAGCTCTCACACCTAAAACACTTCAACTTTGAATTGTTCATTAACAATTATTGGTTTTAATGGTATAACTTTCGACATAGTTGCATGTTAAAACAAGAATATTCAAATTGGTAAGATTTTAGTATTTACCTCTTAAACATCAATTAATATTGATTAATTAATATTTGTCAGTGTCAACATTTTTATAAACTGATGGCTCTTCAACCGAAGATGAGAAGAAATTCCAGTACGACGTCCTTGTGAGCCTGATTAAGACTTCATTGTAAAGTAGAAACTAGGAGCACTATTGCAACTATAGGATACTATAATGCAGGTATTTAAACCATTAAATATTAATTGGTATCCGGAGGCTAACAATTCAATATGTTACTATGTTAGGCCAGATAATCTACTCCTGGTAAACGATTTCACCCACAAGCACCAAAGTTTGCAAGTATAGGTACTCCTCTTATAGCATAGGCTGGCACCCCCTATGAAGATAATTTTCGAAATTCCCATTGGATTCCGTCCGAAAAAGGGTCTTTTGCGTGGTTTTTGTTCATGGTGAACATTAATATTTTGATTTTCTTTGCAGTTAGTAGTATATTATTTAATGTAAATAAGCAGCTATTATTTCACGTAAAATTAAAGTGTGCTTCATTCGGCTAGTTCATATAATTATATTTGTAAAAACCCCATTTCATAATCTAACATAATCTTACCAAACACTACACGTTTTCTAGTTTTATTTGAGAAAATATTATGTTTATATCAGAAAGCATCAGTTATGGTTCAGAGTAGAAAGTTGTATTTCTGAAAAGGTAATTTCTATTTCAGAATAGTAAATATTATTTCAGACAATATCAATTGGATTTCAGAATAACATAGTAATTTTGAAAGGTGGTCAAATGTAATTAGAACTAGTTAACTGTATTTAAAAAAAATTCCATTGGAAAATGAGCTTAAAACAGAAATGTTGACAGACGATATACTATTTAAAAAATCTGAAATTCTTAAATTAAAATAATACTTTCTGAAATACGATTGACTATTTCCTAAAATAATAATACTTTCTGAAATTAAAATTATTGTTCAGTTACAAAAAACCACTTTCTAAAATAAAATTTTTAAATATCAAATGCAAATAGCCATTACAGTATTAGGTTAAAATTGATTTTTTAAGATGACATTTTTTATTGTGTATGACGTTTGTGAAATGTATTTGTGGTATCTTCTTGTCACAATAAAGATTATTATTATTATTTCTGAAATTTAAATTACTATTCTGAGCTCTAATTGTACAATTATTAATGTTTTCTTAAACGAAAGTGGAAAAGGTGTAGTTTTGTTATCCTATATACACAAAATTGTTGGACGGACTTGTTGGATGTAACCTGAAACCCTTTACAATAACTTTTAAATGAACAACGTTTTTATGTTTAACTTACTAAAAAATAGCGCGCCCCATCCTGCAACTGACGGCTTCTGGCCGACCAGAGACCCCGACCTGAAGTACGACACTGTGGGCAGGCAAATTGGCTGGATGTAATCTGGAACATAGTTATAAAAATTAATTTATCTCTAAATAAACTGTAAAACTTATTTTAATTGGCACTGTTCCACTAAGATCAACTAAAACTATTGATACGTGTGATTATACTAAAATACCACCGTTGCACTGAACCTGCATACTCAGCGAATATCAAATGCTCAACAAGGTAATTTAGATGAAGCCTCGTATAAATTAACCATTTCTTAGCATCTGGGGACCCAAACACGAAAAACGACCATGGTTTAATATGGCCACAGCCTTAAGACTTATTATGAGACCGATAGGTTATTCCCTACGAGAGAAACTAGCTAAAGGCAAAAATAGCGATGAGTTGAAGCTGTGAGGACCGGTACCATTGAACTGCACGGCCCGGGCGAGGCGGACGACGGCGATGTCGTCGGTCTTGGCGGCGCCGCGGTAGGCGGGGTGCGGCACGGCGCGGTCCACGCCCACGTCCACGGGCGCCGCGCCGTCCGCCACGCCGTCCTCCAGGTCCAGGTCGCCCAGCCGCACCACGGCTCTGCGACACACACACACACAATCACAGTGTCAATTTTGGAATTTAAAAAATTCCGTGCTAGAACATTGTTTTTCTTTCAGAAAACAAAAAAATTACAATAAGATTTTCCTGTATTTTGTTTGGTATATCCCTGGAAAGATTTTCTTGAGGAACCAAAAGGGTTCACTTGCCTTTTACATTTCTTTTCGGTCACTGAATTGATTTTTAAACATTTTCCAAGGAAAGGTCGACGTTGGTTTGTAAGAGAATTCAGCTGTAGTTCTAAAGCAAAGGCAACGTTTTAGAATACAAACAGATACACGAGCCAATTCATTTTTAACCATGGTTAAATATTACGACATAATATTATATATCCATCACGACATATGAGGAAATAAAGCTTATTTTTACAAGACATATATGTCGTAAAAATGTATACGAGATGTATTTATTCTACGAGGTATACTGTACCTCTAGTAGAAGTTTACTTACAGTGTCTTGTCCTGGGGGATGATGACGCAGTGGGCGGCGGTGATGACGTGTCGGTTGCTGACCAGCGCCCCGCCGCAGAGCCACTGCACCCCGGACCGTGAGCGGGAGCGGTACCCCAGCGCGGCTATCCACGGCCACTCTCCTGGTCAAATAAATATAAAAACTTATTGTTATGGAGTTGTAAAAAATTGTAAATCAAAAATAGTTTTTCAACACTAAAGATCGCCAAATGCGGGATTGTTTAACAGACAAATAAATAGTAATTGCGGGGAAAATAAATAGTAAAATGTGTTTTAAGATGGTAGCTGATGAACAGCAGGGATTCACGGGGACCTTAGACATGATAATTATAGGAAGGGTTACATTACAGACGCCGTCCACCAGTAAGGGGTATTTTAAAGCGAATATAAGTGAAGAATGAGTGTAGAAGACTGCTCACACGAGTCTTCGAACTGCAAAGTTCGTATGATTTATATACGAGTTCGGTAGGAATTTACTTTTTAAGAAGGCCAAGTTTTGTTGTGGCAAATGTTTTAATCACTCGTTTTTAACTCGATTTAATCAGATCTTATACTATACTTACCTAGACTGGCGTCTTGACCTCCGACGATTCTATCGCCGACAGACAACACTTTGCTCTTGCCGCACTGCCCGCGGCCGCCGCCGCTGCCCCCGCTCTGCGTGGTAGGCCGTCTGCCCCCGGTGGCGGAGGTTCTGTTCCTGTTCCGGTCGATCCTGTTGATGACGCGGCGGTCGTTGAGGTCGGGGCAGCAGACCAGCGGGTCCAGGCCGTCGAAGCCGCAGCGCGACTCCTTGAGCAGCGACACGGCCTCGGGCGCGCTGTCGTCCACCAGCTCCAGCAGCACCGAGCAGTTCCTCAGCCCGACGCACTCGCCGGTCTCGTTGAACGGGGTCGTGCAGCTGTCTCCCACTGCAACGCGAATTTATGTCAAGCTCTCCGCGACTTTAAACTTGATTCTCCCCACAGAGAAAAAAGAAAAACGAATAGGAAAATATCCTTGTTGTTACAGACCTGCATATTCAGCGAATTTAAAACATCTAAATCTTTTGGATGGATCTTAAAACCAGGAAAAATCAACTTTTATCCCAAACTGGGTATGCAACAATTTTCTCCATCATAATAACATGGGAAGTGATAAGAAGATTTGCTACCACGAAAATATAAAATAGAGAGATTTTTTGCCAATTACCCAGTAGTAAGTCTCAAGTACACGACAATTTTTATTGTAGTGAGTCAAGAATAAGCGAAATATAGGCATACAATGTTATTCATTTCCCGTAACGTAAAGTTAACATTTGAAGGGAGTACGCAGGTTTGCTGCCACTGAAATGTACGAATAGTGGTTTGTAGGTCATTAACCAATAGATCTGAACCACATAAAGCCACAATATACTAATTTCATTCAAATGTGTTGTAAAAAATGCCAATTACACAATTGTAGGGGGGTTTATTCCCCTTACCCTACTCCTAATCAGCGATCTTTATAATACAACTAGTTGTACTATAAAGATCTATATTTTGAGTCAGAAATTAAAGACTTTTTTAAAGAAATTTCAAGACTTTTAAGGAAATCCTGGAGCCGTTTTTAAGGTAATTGAGCAAGCAAGAGTATTCTTATAAATTTATTGCTCATAATATAAGAATAGGTATGGGGTATATTCATTTTTATTTTTTTGTGTGTAGAAATGAATTTACCAAATAGTATATTTTTCCTTTATTGTCGAAAATGGGGTTGTTTTTAACTTTATATAATTTTAAAATAATACAATCTGATAATTCAAAATCACATTATTTACCCATTAATGGATAATATTAAAATTCTGCCTACCTCAAATTTAATTACAGTAGGTAAAAATGAAACACAACTATAATTCTTGAGATTTTAAAATTAATTTTTAGTAAATGACGCAGCATATTTAGTTCATAAGGAAATAAATTACATTATTCTACAACGAGCGCAGAAAAACAAATTATAGTCGAGAAAAGGGTTGGATTAAACGTAAAATTATTATATATTATTTAACAGTCACAAGTACAGGGAGAGTTATAGCGTGAAAAATGGCGACATTGTTTGGCGTTGTCTGGGACGAAATTGTGGAGCAACAATAAAAACGAATTCTAATAAAACAGCTATTACTGAATCCAACAGCAAACATTCAGGCCCACACCCAGTGACAATGCGGTCTCTGTCCTCGCCCCAGGGTGGTCCCAGGAGCTCAACAACAGCGCCACAGACACCGTCCGGTCCTGCCGCGGCGGAGCCCGTTACGAACCGCGCATCCGCGCCTACGGGATCGCGCTCTGATCTCGCCACCCCTACAACCTCTGCTCATTCACTGGCTGCTTCTTCCACTCCTGTTAACTCTTCTCCTGCTACTTTAACACCGATGAAGTCAAATGCCACCAATGACGACAAGGACGAAAATGCCAGATTAAAAAATGAAATTTCAAAACTTCAAGGTCAATTGAAAGTTGTTCTTGACCATTCTATCGAGTCGGATTTGAGGCTATTGGAATATACCGACCAGGTATTCGTTCCCAAATCGTCACTGAAGAAGCCTGCGACGACCCCTTCCTCGATGGACTGCAGTGTGCAGTGCGATATTCCTACAGCCTGCGAAGATCCACATTGTGCTGAACAACGGACTATCATTAGCAATTTGCGTACCACCATAGAGGTCCTCGAGGCAGAAGTTCGTGTTTTAAAGGAGGAGGCTGCAGTTTGTGGAGAAAAAAAACAAAAATGAACAAGCGATTGAAGAGGAGTGGCTGTGGTCAGGGGGAAAAATTACGTCCCACCAGAGTTAGCCAACCGATTTGATGTTCTTGCTGGTTCAACTAAACCTGCTGTGAATCCACATCCTTCCAAGCTGCAAGATAAAGTACACAACAAGAAAGAAAAAAAGAAGAAAAAGATCAACCAAACTAAACTTAATGAACATAAGTCATATCCACCCAGACAATCACAAGTACAAAATGAAATTCCCAAGAAACTAAAATCTTTGACAGTCCAAATTGAAAGTGACAGCCATGGGCGACATCTGGCGGGCTTGGTCCAAGAACTAGTTCACTGCAAGACAAGAATCAATGGCATTTGCAAGCCTAGTGCAAAACTCCGAACCGTCGTGGCCAATGCTCCTCCTCCACAGGGAAGCTGTTCGGTTTTGATAGCGGGAACCAACGATGTTGCCGATGGTGATGATTTTGCCATTTACAAAGATCTTGAGGAGCACATTAAAACTCGCTCTTGCAAATCTAAGGTTATAGTTTCTACTCTGCCTTATCGACACGATTTGCCTGCAGACCACGTTGTAAATGAGCGGATAGTATTACTGAACGCTTATATCGAGGAACTTTGTATGAGGTACCGGTTTGCATACGTACTTGATTTTAATCGAATAAGCCGGAGGTTTTTTACACAACACGGCCTTCATCTTACGATGAGAGGAAAGCGGCTCCTGGCAAGACTGGTGCTAGAATGTTTATTGAAGGCAGAAAATCCTACTTCGTGCACAAAGCTCAATTTTACCATCCATGCACAGACTGTCACCGACAAAACAAGTCAGAACTCTGCTACCCAGCCTCCAGCATCGAACGACCACGAGACCTATGCCGCTGCGGTGAGGAGCTTGCCGCGATCCTCAGACATCACGGCTACTACCTCTCCTGCAACCATGCCGCTCTTGACCTCCCTTGAGGCCAGAGAGACTGTGACGCCTAGTACTTCGCAAAAAAACTCCCTTGTAACATCTCTTGTGATACCATTGGGATAAAAACATCATTGCCCACTTCAAAATCGTCGGCCCAAAATCACTCATCTCAGTCCGGGAAAGCAAAAGCCAAAATTCAAAATTGTTCTCCAAACTTCAAAACTGTTCACATTAATTCCCAATGTGCAACAAACAAAATTGATGACCTTTTATTAATGTGCGAAGAACTAATGCCTGACGTTTTCATTGTTTCAGAGCATAGCTTCCTTGAGAAAAATATAAATCTTTTTAAAATTGGAAAATACAAATTGGCATCATATTTTCACAGAACGTCGTTTAAGAGTGGTGGTGTGGCAATTTTTGTAAAACAAACGATGCAATATGAGACGTTCAAAATTGAAACATGTACAGACCTTGATTTTGAAGCTAGTGGAGTCAAGATAAATTTGGGATCATACGGGAAAGTAAATATTATTGGTCTGTATAGATCACCCAGTGGGTGTATTGATAATTTTTTCGAAAAACTAGAACATCTTTTTAAATTTTTATATGAAAGTAAAAAGAAATTCATTTTAATGGGGGATTTTAATATTGATGTTCTAGACCACACCAACCACAAAACCCAGCGGTTACGGGATGTCCTGGACACATTCAATTTAATTTGGTCCGTGAACACGCCAACCAGAGTAACAGCGACGTCGAGAACGGCCATCGACAATGTAGTAACAAACATTCCAAATTCCAAAGTCTCAGTGATAAATGCAGCCATTTCTGATCACTTTGCACAGGAGGTAGTAGTCCCTGGTCACTTGCCGGAAAATATAGCTCCCTCTTTCAAATTTAATAGGGTTGTTCAACCTAGAAACATTGCAATATTGAACAATGCCTTGAAATATGAATCATGGGTATTTCTCAACAAATTTTCACATGTAGATAACATGTTCCAGGCTTTTGAGAGTTGTTTAAGTTTTCATTTAAACACTTTTTGTCCTTTCAAAAAATCAAAAATCAAACCATCCATACAAACGAATTCCTGGATTACTCGTGGTATTCGTATATCTCGAGAAAAACTCAAATTCTTTCACTCAATTTACATTCAAACTCAAAATCAAAATTTTAAAGATTTTTACAGAAACTACAAAAGAATTTACAGAAAAGTAATTAAAGCCGCAAAAGCTTATGATGTGGATCGCACTCTAAAACATTGTCAAAATTTTTCAAAATCTGCCTGGAAAATTATTAATAATATTTCAAAACCAACCAAACATTCAGAATCTATCAAACTCGAAAACGATGGTAAAATTATTTCAGACTCAAAACAAGTGGCCAACAAATTGAATCAATATTTTTCTTCTGTTGCTTTGCCGGATCCATCCTTTAAAAGTCCAAATTTTCACGCGATCCCAGGCGGTGGTCCGGTTTCGTCTATGGCTCTATCTCCTGTCAGTGAGGATGAGGTGGTGCGTGTCATTGAGGACTTGAAACCGAAAAAGACCTGTGACATCAATGGAATGTCGGTATGGTTGTTCAAACGTTGCTTTAGGCACATTTTGAAGCCACTAACCAAATTGATCAACTTCTCTTTTGAAACTGGAGTTTTCCCAGCCCAGCTGAAACTGGCTAAAGTGATTCCGCTATTCAAAAAGGACAATCCCTTAAATGCCAGCAACTACAGGCCAATTTCAATCCTGCCTGTCTTAAGCAAGGTCTTCGAGAAGCTTTTTCTAGAGAGGTTATCGAAGTATCTTGAACGTTTTGACATTCTGTCTTCAAATCAGTTTGGGTTCAGGAAAAATAACTCCACAGTTGACGCAATAAATAGTCTCATTGATATGGTTGTCGATGGTCTCGAGAGGCGAGAACATGTGCTCAGCATATTTCTCGACCTTTCGAAAGCGTTTGACTGTGTGCATCATGAGACACTGCTGCACCAGTTAGAGACGTACGGCATTCGCGGTTTGCCACTCAAGTGGCTACAATCTTACCTGGAAGACCGGTTCCAATGTGTAGAAATTGAGGGCGAACTTTCTGAAAAAGTAAAAATGGTTCAAGGTGTCCCGCAGGGATCAATCCTAGGGCCAGTCCTTTTTTTGCTGTACGTCAATAATATCGGTTCATCAATCCAGAATGGAAAGGTGATCCAGTACGCTGACGACACAACGATCTGCGTACGTGCGTCAACAAATCATGAGTTGGAGGTAAATTCTTTCATTGATCTGAATTCGTGTATTCAGGCATTTTCCGAAATCAATCTCAAAACAAACAATTCAAAATCAAATTTTCTGTCATTTTACCTCCGGCAGCAGGAACTGGACATCCAGCCTGCAGTAATGGTGGATGATGACCTCTTAGAGGCTTCTGATTCCGTCAAATTCTTAGGGATGCACCTTGACAGAGGGCTGACCTGGGAAGACCACGTTGATCACATTTGTGGCAAGGTTGCATCCGGTATTTTTGCTATACGCAACCTTGCAAAATTCTGCTCAAAAGATGTACTTACAATGGCCTACTTTGGCCTAATTTATCCCCATCTCTCCTACGGAATAAGAGTATGGGGTGGATGTGCAAAGTTCAGGCTGGAACGCGTATTCAAGCTGCAAAAAAAAGCAGTAAGAATAATTTGCAAATTGCAGCCTAGAGATTCATGCAAGGACGCCTTCAGGGAACTTGAACTGCTGACATTGCCCTCCTTGTATATTTTTGAAGTGGCTTTGTACTGCAAATACAAATGTTCACTTTTACAAGGTAGTGAAGTTCATTACCACAATACCAGAGGCAGGAACGAATACCGATCACAACAGCACAGAACAGTGATGTTTGAGAATTTACCTTCTCAGATTGGTATCAAGCTCCTAAATAAACTCCCTGAAGGTGTCAAACAATCTGAAAGCAAAAATCAATTTAAGTCTCGACTTAAACGCCTCTTGGTGTCCAAAGTCCTTTACTCAGTTGACGAGTTCATGATGAGCCGCTGGGAAAACTAAATTTTAGGTATTAATCGCGATAAAAATTGTGGCAGTGATGTTCATCTCAAAAAGTGGACTGTTTTGTCATTTATTTAATAATAATATTGCTAAATAAATGACAAAATAATATTGCTAATATTGCTAAATAGATGACGCTTGCAATACAATGTACATTGTCTTCCTGCAATAAAGATTTTTATTATTATTATTATTATTTTAAATGATATACAATATGATAATTTAAAATCACAATACTAGCCCACTGTCATCGTCCCCTTTACAACAAACCAAAGAGAACAAAGGGGAGGGAGCCCGGTACAGTAAGGTTAAAAAAACCGTTCGGGTTTGGTACCGTCCGACTTTGTCGTTTGCGGTCAGAAATGAAACTGTCCGGGTTTGGCACTTGACGCTCTCGACGAATCGGGACTGTTTCAAAACAGTCCAGGTTTGGCGCTGTCCGACTTCGTCGCTGTCCGACTTTGACATTTTGGAATTTTTAAACAGTCCGGATTTGGCGTTGTCCGACTTTGGTAGCGTCCCTCTCTGGTTCTTTGGACGTGGTAGATACTTATCCACGTCTATTTCAGTGGTCTTTCTGAACTTAAATAGAATTGAAGGGGAAGCATTTTGATGACTTATCTACGTCTACATCAACTAACCAATGAAGACAGGTGGAAATTGAACCACCTAATTTTGTTCTATTCATGTTGGTTACAGAGTTGTGTACTGCAGCATTAACGTGCAGAAAAGTGCATTACTACCCTACTATAGCACTTAGTATTCTCACTTTCTTCAAATAGTTCAAGCTGTTGGCTAATATTTATCGCGAAAAGAAAAGAGAAGCTCCTTTCTCAGACAAGAAATAGCTAAGCTTATACGTTATAATAAACGTATAAGCTTAGAATATTGACAACCTATCTTATGGCGAATTCAATTTGCAAAATTATCAATTAATTGTTATTGCAACTGTAAATTAGGAATCAAGTATAATGAAATTAGGCACGAATGTATAAAAAAGAAATTTCCAGGTTTAATTATTCATTTATTTATTTATTTTTGTGATTAATTTCAAAAAATAAAAATAAAAATCCAAAAACGGCTCTAAAGATTTTGATAAAACTTACATGGTTTAGTGGTTAGATTCCTAACAAACAAAATTATTCTACCCGCATGTCTGTGAGATTCAGGTTAAGAAGTAAAGGGATTTACAACGATACGATACTCACCACTTCCAGACAGGCTGGTCTGCGACAGTCCGTGATTAGGAAGTAGGGCAATAAATGCAAGGCACTGGAGAATCATAGCAGATTCATTGATAACTAAAACATAACAAGTTTGTTATTTTCTGTATTGTTTTGCTAAATTAAACTTTAAGCTTTATATAACTGATAAGCAGCTGCACAGATAATAAATCTTAGGACGAAATTTAAGTCTGAGTAGGATATAAAAATGCACACTACGCTAAGATAATTAATTCGATAACCAGGTAATGATTGGTTATGTTATAAGGACTAAATCGTTACAATTATAGTCTTAGCAGGCAGCCAAGGAGTGCGGCTGGAGGTCAGGGAGCCGCACTCGCTGTCGGCTGCCGCTACACGCTGTTCATGCCAGGGGTACCCACGGGGGGGTCAAGGCGCAAGCTGCGCCATCAAAATTTTTAGGGGGGGCGGGAAACGTTTGAGGTTGAAAAGTAAATTATACTTAAATAAACATTTGAATTATATCAGAGGAGTAGCCAGACAGACGTCTTTTGTTTACTAATTTTCAAAATGTGAAATAAAAGGAATCGGATTAAGAAAACCAAGAAAACATATTAGGAGTCAAAAACTTTGTTTTTAAGCAGAAATTTATGTGAAGAGATATAATTAATCTGTAAATACTAACGTGTTTTATTTTTTGACATATTTTGAAAGTACCGGTAACAATCTTTAATTTCTCTAATTTCTAATTTCTCTAATCTCTAATTTCTTCAAGTAAACAAAGAATTACTTTTAATACTAGAAAATAATGAAAACCCGTCTCAGAAGTAGTGTGGGAGATGACTGGCTCTCCAGTTTACTAGTACTCTCAAGTGAATGTGACATTCTCAAGACGATTACCAACAAATAAATAATTGAACATTTTGCCTTAGCAAGTGTTCAGAGAATAAAAAACTCCTTCGCCTTAAATCGTAAGCTTCATTGTGGACCTATATTTTATGCAATCATTATAATACTTTAAAAAAAATCAAAAGTAAGCCATTGATATATTTTAATTTTTTAACCATATAGACATGTTTATTCTTTCGTGGTTTTTAATATTTTCGATGAAAAAGACTTTGAGCAAGAAAGGCTTCTCCAAGAAAACTACATGAGTACTTAATTTCATCAATCCATGGTTCATAAAATTGACCAATCAAACCAATTTAACAATAAATCTGATAAAAAACAATGAAAGCAAAATAAATTTGATATGAATAAAATAAACGAGGTATTCAATTTAATTTAGTAACCCAGAAGAAATTTTATATGCTAAAGTTATTTAATAACCTTTAGGACGAGTATGTTAATTTTCCAAAGAATCCTTTGAACAGACCCATTTGGGTACTTTGGTATTATACCCTATACAGCGCGCTGCGGCGGTTATGTTAGGTTAGGTTATCATAAATATGTTAGTAACAGTCTCAAAATAGGGGTAAAGTAATTTGTACTGAAACACCGTTAAGATTTGACCAGCCTTCTAAAAACCAGATAATCAGAAATCAGAGCAATGTAATTAGAGATAAGTGTTTAGAATATAAGTGGGCCTACATCAGCATTAACAGCTTGCTAGACAGGGCGTGTTACACCAACCATGGCCTGCATATGAACGCCTTGGGTAAAGACATTGTTTGTGAACTTTTTGCGACTTATGTTCTCTGCTCTGATATCAAAACTGTCCCTGCTCACCATGAGGCCAAGAGAGCTGTGGCAAAGGACTCAAGACCGGACACGGCGGAAGTGAGTGTTGCTGTGGAGAATGGATCGTTGGGGGCGTCTCTGCGGATGCGAGTGATGTTCCGAGCGCGAGGGACGGAGATCAAGATCCCAGGCAAAAAAACTTGCTAAGCGCGGATGTGACAGGAGGGGGAGGGGGAACCTAGGATTCAAAACTAACAAATCCAAAATAATTCATCTTAATGTTAGGGGGTTATTTAGTAAGATTGAGATGCTTGAAATTTTTCTTGATGAAGAAACTCCTGATATTGTTATTCTCAGTGAACATGGGCTGGACCCTGACAAAATAAGTAGCATAAATTTACATGGGTATTATTTACTTCATAGTTGATAGTTATTGTAGACAGGGAAACAGAATGGGAGGGGTTGCCATTTTTGCCAACAATAATTCCAATATAAGAGACATAAAAATAATTAACGATTGTGAAAGCATTGGACAAGACTTTGTGTTTGAATTTGCCCTAACTAAAGTAAACTTAAATGTGGTGACCTATTTAGTTGCAGGGCTTTATAGGACACCTGATGACGGTAACTTGAATGAATTTTTTGAGAGGTTGAATTTGCTGTTGGACTTTGCTTGTAAATCTAGTGATAAAATCTTGATTGCTGGAGACTATAACATTGACAATCTTAAACAAGATTATAGGTGTAAAAAATTCAGAAACATAGTAAAAAGCTATGGCCTGGATCTAGTTTTAAACATACCAACTAGAGTTACCGAGACATCATTCTCATGCATTGACAATTTTATAACTAATATCAATTATTCAAAAGCCTCTGATATATCCCCCCTTATCTCAGATCATGACGCCATTGCTATTTGTGTCCCATTTTTAAACAGCAACAAAACAAAGTCCATTTGGTCCTGGGATAGGGAAATCAAAGATAATAATCTTTTTGAACTGAAACAAAGGCTTAAATCTGAATAATTGGAAAATGTATACAATTCACCCGATGTCAATTCTATGTACAGCAACTTTTTAGAAACCTTTCTTTTTTATTTTAATGTAGCTTGTCCGATAAAAAGAAAAAAGTAACACTCTGCTTGCAACAAAAATGGGTCACCTCTGAGGTATCTGCTTTAAAATCTAAAATGTTTGATCTTTACAGAAAATTTAAGAATTGAAGATTGCCTGTAGATAAGATAACATACACAAACTGTAGATTAAATTATATTAATGCCATCAAAGTAGCGAAAGCTCAGTGGATTGAAAATACCTTGTCTAATGCTAATAATAAAACAAAACAAACTTGGAAAATAGATAGGTTCAGACAGACTGGTCCCACCATTGTAAAAAACTTGGTTTTAGAAGTAGAGGGTGAAAAAGTCAAAGATCTCAAGGTAACTTCTGAATGTATTAAAAAGTTTTTTGTTAACATTGCTGATAGCTTAAAAATAGATAACCTTGTAACAACAACAAACACCCCTCTGCACCCGGTAAATCACTGCTCTTTCTTTAACTTCAAAAAAATCAGCGAAACCGATCTTTCCAAATTTATTTCCAAGTTTGCACCCAAGACTTCCACAGGATTTGACGACGTAAGCATGAAAACAATCAAAATCTGTCAGCTTGAAATCATCAAGCCACTCACCCACATTATTAATGCCTCACTAACTAGTGGGGTATTTCCACAACAATGTAAAATAGCTAAAGTCAAACCTCTTTTCAAAAAAGGGGATGAGTTGGACATGGGAAACTATCGTCCAATCTCACTCCTTCCTTCCATTTCTAAACTCTTCGAGTGGTGAGTGAGCAGCTGACTCACTACTTAGAAGCGAATGAACTCATATGCAAAAAAACAATAAGGGTTCAGGAAATCAAATCAACCAAATTGGCACTCATTGATTTTGTAAATCAGTGCATCGATGCAATGGAAGCCGGAGAATCTGTTATTAGCTGCTTTGCAGATTTATCCAAGGCATTCGATTGTGTCGATCACCAAATTTTGCTCAGTAAGCTGAGGGCGCTCGGGGTGGGAGGATGTGTCCATCATTGGTTGCATTCCTTCCTCACCGAGCGCTACCAGTTCGCTGAGCTGAAACACCAAACAAATTTAAAAATTCAAAAATTCCAATCAAGCAAACAATTAGTAAAAAACGGAGTTCCTCAGGGATCGATTCTTGGCCCGATACTGCTCCTGACATATATTAATGATATGAAAGGGATGGTGTCGGACGAGAGTCTATTTATTTTTGCAGATGATACCACTCTATTCACCAAAAACAATAATGTCCAAAACCTGGAAATTGACACCTTTTCAAAAATCAACGCTCTTGCTCAATATTTATCCAGCAACGCACTAAATTAAAACACCGAAAAGACGGGGTATCTCTGCATAAGTACATCTCAACTGAGGAGGTCCAAAGCAATTGATTTGAATGTCTTTATTGGGGAGGACATGCTGGATCCCTCCAACTCTTCTGATTTCCTAGGAGTGAGGTTGGACGATGGGTTGTCATGGGCCGACCAAATAGAAAAAATAGAAAAAAAGCTTGCTTCAGGGCTGTTTGTGTTGAGAAGAGTTTGACTGTGCCATCTTTATATTTTTATGAACTTGTAATGTATATTAGGAATCAAAAACTAATGAACTCATGTGAAAGAAATCACACTCACAACACTCGGTTCAAATCTAAATTTTCCACCTTTCATAGATTGTCAGTTTTTGAAAAAAAAAAACTCTTTATGCTGGCTTGAAATTTTATCATTTGCTGCCTGACTTTATTTCTACCATAGTTGATGACAAAAAATTTAAAATCACACTTAAAAATTATCTGATTCTGCATTGTTTTATTCTGTGGAAGGTATAATAGAACACTTCAGGCAATGTAACTCCCTGTGTTGGTCTCTGACCCCTCCCCTTTTAACCAACCATACCTTATAGTGGCTGAATCAATGACAGCACTTTGACCTATCCAACGCTCATCGAGCCAACGGATGGAAACTGTAAGTACAGTGGAACCTGGATAATTCGAACTTGTATAATTCGAAGTCTTCTTTAATTCGAATATTTTTCTTGGTCCCTGGCATTTTGTATCTAAACAATGCTAAAAATTCGTCGATAATTCGAATTTTATTTTGGATAATTCGAATTTTTTAAGTGCCAAATTAAGGTACATCAGTTTCATTCCACGACTGGAAATAGTTACAAATTCATTGGAAAACACTGTTTTACTACGACGTTTAATAAAAATTTAACGCCAGACCAATGGCGTGTCAGGTTATGGTCAAATGACTCATCCCTTTCACCTCCCAGGCTTCCCACCCTGCCCCAACATCGCTTGTAACTCGACACCAATAATGTAAACTAAAACAGTACAGAACGCAGTACAGTACAGACTGAGTTCGGAAACGGGTTGAGCTCGCCGGTGGCAGCGCCACTAGTCTTTTCGCACTTGATTCTGTGTAGAACGGCTCCCGGCAGACGAGCCATGCGCCAGACCTGATGCGCAGTTTTCTATGTCGACACAAAGGCTACTCAACACTGCGATCCCCTTCCCTTCCCCCACCAGCCAAACTAACTTGCGAATTCCAATGCAGCAATCCGTTGTTTTCGATCGTCCTTCAAACAAAGTGTTTTTTTATTTGTGCAGTGTCTTGTTTTTAAGTGTTTAAAAGTTTTTACGTAACATTATATAAGTGTAGTGATCATTTCGACAAAATCTCAGACCTATAAGACACTCACTTTAGCGGAAAGTCAATGAGCGTGCAATTGTCAATGTTACACGAAGTTAAGTTGGTAGCCTGAATAAAGTTCAGACGTAGCAGAACGTACTGTATTTTTTCTAGCAGAAATGCTTCTTTGTATTATCGTACGTCGCGTCGTACATAGTTTATACTTTAGGGTAGTTATTTCTGTTTTATGATTACTGTTTTTGAACCCTTATGATTAGCGTTTGTTGATGAATTTATTCTTTTAGAGTGTCAATTTGATAAAGAGGTTAAATTCACAATTTGAAGTTTTAATGTCTTGGCCTCATTCTTCAGAACTTCTTTAATTCGAATTTATGGATAATTCGAAGTTTTTAGCTGGTCCCTTGAGGTTCGAATTATCCAGGTTCCACTGTAACAAGTAACAAGTAAGTAACAAGTAAGTAGGACTTTCCTCGTTTCGTTTCGAATCGAACGATACCAGATGAGTCACACCTTCGTCCGCCAAATCGCCTCCAAGTAGGCCTAGGTCAGGTTTTTGACCGGAGTGTGTGCATCACTTGCCTACAGGATTTGGCGGGCGAAAGTATGATTCTTCCGATATCGTTTGATTTGAAATGAAACGAGGAAAGTTATACTAACATGTTATTGATAACCTAACCTACCATAACCGCCGCAGCGCGCTGTATAAGGGTGGCGATCAGGTGTTGCTGCTAGCGGCGCTGACGCTTTACCTGCCGACATCACTGCCTTCTGAGAGGCAGAACACAAAGACCGCTCATCGTAATTATGTCAAATTTGGACAGTAAGTCATCAAAGTATGTATTCTCCAATTATGTAGTTATTTTTGGTATCCAGTTAAAAACCCATCTCTAAAAATAGTAGCCTCCGTATAATACCAAAGTACCCATATTTGTTTGCATATTTTCTGTATAAATGAAAGTATTTAACAAATAATAATCTAACACTTGCAAACGTAAAATAACTTAAGCTGTTTTTAATCATTTGTTTGTTTTAAAATGTTATATTTTTATTTCTAAGGGCAATTTTACCTCTATGTAATAAGATTTAAAATATCACTGTAGATATTTACTGTTTGTAATGAAAAATGAATGAGTTCGTCATTGCCTTGGAGGGGGTGGGGTATATCAATGAAATATGACTGAGATTGTCATTGCCTTTGGGGGGGGTACATCATTGCCTGGGGGGGGGGGTTGCGCCATCGCGGTAGGGGGGGGATGGGCACCCCTGGTCCATGCTACATAGTAAGATTGTAACTAAACATTCAAAATGTATGCAATACCCTGATATTTTCTATCGAGTACAGCCCAATAACTTTGCCTCTTGATTGTTCCTGTACATGACGAGAGAGAGAGATCTGAAACCAGCGAAATTATACAAAAAAAGCGAAATTCAAACAAACCTTACTTATTGAAGTACAAAATACCTTCGTAGCAAACTGTATCTACCTTATATTGATATCTAGCTACCACATGGTTTTCAATCAAGTATCAGCATCACATGTTTTATGTAAACAAAGCAGACGTTTTTAGATCTCAATGCATTTTAAATGGTAGATATTTTACCTTATTTCTCGTTTTATGGTGAATTTCAAGCAATTTCACTATTTTTCCTGCCATCACGGAGTATAGATCTTTAATTGAGCCCTCTCCCATCTTTCTTCGACATGCCGGACGCCCACAATTTTGACGCAAAGAATTGCCTTACGAAATTAAATACAGGGTGCCCAGTGAGTATTGTCACTGTGCCAAACTTAACCAGGTTACTCAGCAGGTCAAAACAAACAAAAAATGTCATATGAACAATATGGTTCATCTCGCTTCGTTTTCCGTCTGTCCGCCTATACATGATTTTTACATAACTGACTATAACTTTTGAACGACTTGACGTACCGATATCAAACTCGGTAAATGTATGATGACTAACAGGACCTATCTTTGTATGGAGTATCAAGTTTCTACTTCGTACCATTTCAAAATGGCGGCCATTTTTATTTGTCAACTAAAAAACTACAGGTTTTATTAAAAAAATGACAAGAGAGAAAAAAGCTTCAAAATTTAAATTCCTATTCAGAAATGTAAACTATATTGAGTTTGTAACAAAAATAACTGAAAACATCAGATTTTTTATTACTCGTGTATGAAAGTAGGGTTTTTACCTTATTTACGAAATAGCAATACAGAGCTAATCAACAATCAGCTGATTTAGAATTAAACGAACTTACAGCTGGTGCAGTAATAAATCAATTAACAGCTGATTTGCAGATCATTGTTGCATTATTCATCAGTACGTGTGCACTGAGTATCTTGTGCGTTGTTCATTTTCAACAGTATTGAATAACTTAAATTAAATTAATTGGTTTGAAAATTTTGTTTCATTTCAATAGTTATTTTATTTACTCTTTCATTACATTTATCTTGAGCGCCAGTTTGTTTTTCTGTGAAATGCACCGCTTTACGTGGAGAGAATACACGGAGATGCATTTTTTTTCTGTGGATGAACACGCTAACCTAGAATTTCCATTAGCTAATCCATAGAAAAATTCATCTGCGTGTATTCCCGCCATGTAAAGCGGTACATTTCACAGAAAAAACAAACTGGCGCTCAAGACAAATGTAATGAGGTAGTAAATAAAATACCTATTGTAATGAAATAACATTTTAAAACCAATTAAATTAAGCTATTAAACACTGTTGACGATGAACAACGCACAAGATGCACAGTGCACACTTTCTGAAGATTAATGCTACAATGACCTGCAAATCAGCTGTTAATTTGTTAACTACTGCACCAGCTGTAAGTTTGTTTAATTTTAAATCAGCTGATTGTTGATTAACTCTGTATTAATATTTCGTAAATAAGGTAAAACCCCTACTTTCATACACGAGTATTGAAAAATCGAATGTATTCAGTTATTTTTGTTACAAACTCAATAAAAGTGTACATTCCTGAATAGGAAATTAAATTTTGAAGCTTTTTTCTCTCTTGTCATCTTTTTATAAAACCTGTAGTTGTTTAGTTATCAAGCATTGAAAAATAAAAATGGCCGCCAATTTGAAAATGGTACAAAGTAGAATCTTGATACTCCATACAAAGATAGGTCCTGTTAGTCATCATATATTTACCGAGTTTGATATCGGTACGTCAAGTCGTTCAAAAGTTGTAGTCAGTTAAGTAAAAATCACGTACAGGCGGACAGACGGAAAACAAAGCGAGATAGACCATATGTTCACATGACATTTTTTGTTTGTTTTGACCTGCTGAGTAACCTGGTAAAGTTTGGCACAGTACTCGCTGGACACCCTGTATATGATGAAAACCCCAACCAGCAGATTTTTTTCAGAGGCTAAGTTATATGGCTGAACGGCTAAATATATTCAGGGTACTCATTTTCATCGTTGACTATTTTCGATTTATGAGGGAAGTTTTTTTGGTATCATAGGCAGGTAAACACTGGAATGTTGACAGTTGTGGTTGCCGTCGCGTCGTCGGCACCGTAGGCTGACAATCTTGTTTATTCGTTGACTTGTCCTCCTTGGCATGAGGAAATCCCGGAGGAAATCTAACTCCAAAAGTTAAAATAAAGCACTGCGTTAACAGCTAGACTCTCTTATGCAATGTCATGGGTTATCACAATGTTGGTCATCATTAAATGTAATGCAGTAATAACTTCCATCCCATGCTTACTATCAGAATAGCCTACTATTTCTCTTACTAAACGATGAGTAGTTAATAACCGTATTCTATATTATTTACACATAGAACCAACTACGATAATGAGAACTTCTAGTTATACCTTGCAAACCAAAAATGAAATGTAATCAATAATTTAGAAATACAAGGATAATTTTAAAAATTATTTTAGAATTGTTAAATACAAATGCATGTTTAAATGTTATTATGCAAGCAAACTTTTTGAATGGAAACTAAGCATGTTTGGTAAGTCGTAAGGTGGTGGAAGAGGGCTCAAATTAAAGCTTTTTACCTAAGACACTCGAAGTAAAACCGAAATTATGACTGAATATCATAAGAATATTCTTCAGTTTAAAAATACGAGTAGCCTAATTAAATAATTACAATTTTTATAAAATAAAAAGGCTAGAAAGTAAAATATTGTGTTCAATACTAAAAATATTTCTAAAAAAATGTCTAACGTTTTGTATAATTTGGGTTTTGGGCCTTGAAAGACGCATTAGATATATTTGAATGATGACGGTATAATAGCGTCAAAATATTAAGCAAACACAACAATCATAGCTATCTGGCTGCTCATTTCCTGCCCAAGGCTGCTCAAGCTTTGCGTTGAAATAATTCTGCGAGCATATGATTCAGTCACAATAATTACAATAAACATGTATTTTCTAGCCAATGGCGGACATAGTTCCACAAGTGCTTTAATAAAGTGGATATTTACTTACAACTTTATATAAGTTATATATAATTTAGACTAGACTAAACACACACTGGATGACCATCATGTAAAATATTACTAATGGGTGTCCTTCTACATGGCGGCAAACTAAATGTTTTCTTATGGTACCCCTCGTATTTTATGGTGTTTATAGATTCTACACTTAATTTTAAGATCTATTAATATTGTTTGCGTGTTTTCCTTCGCCCCCTTTTTTGCATGTTTTCCTTTTCGGTTATATCACATTGTAAGGAGATATGAACAGTTTAGATTAGTTTTTTCCACTTCAAAGGATACATTGTTCTTAAACTTAAGCGTAGATGTAGTATAAAAACATTAAAATAGAGGGGTTTTTGGGGAGAAATTAAGTTGGCTGCCATTTTGGGAAAATGGCGGGAAATGTTTAGAAATCAATTTCATACCATTCCTAAAAGCAACAATATAAATAATAAAGGAGTTTCCAGTCAACATAAAATACAAAAGTTAGTCATTGGGAATTGGGACACTCTCGGCTGTACAACTTGTATATCTAAATTCAAGAAGGGTCTACGTTTTCCCTCACATTTTCCTTCTAAAACTGTAAATTTATTTTTTAAAACACTTTTTCCATAATTAATTTGGCATATCCTATTACTTTAAATGAGCAATTCTAGTAAATCCTATCTCGAAAACGGCTCTAACGATTTTGATAAAATTTTGCATGTATAGATGTAGTTTTTATTTTTAAGTTCATCTACGTGGTTTAATTTGCTGTGGAAACGCAAAATTTTTAGAAAAGTAAAATTGAAAGTTGAAAAATTTTAACATGGGGTTATATGAGTTGCCGTTATGGTTACGGAATAACAAGGAAAAAATAAACAAGAGAATCATCCAGTTGTTCATAAACAAGCCACTTATAACTTTTATAGCGCGTTGCAGGCATCGATGTATGTGGAATAGAACTGAGGTAAGTAATTGAATACAGATTGTACTCAACAGTAGAGTTGACCATATCAACATAAGTTTGAAAATATTACTTTTTTACCGAGCGAAGCTCAGTCCCCAGATATTATATAATTAATTTGACAATTAAACAGTACATAACATATTAATAAAATAATGAATCAAATGCGTAAAAACACGAATATGTAATTATTTTCGGTTATAGCAAATTGTAACGGGTTCGCTTGGTCATCCGATGTGACATTTCGATCCTGAAAAGTCATAAGAAAGGTTTTTGGATTGAAAACAGGAATTACTTGTAATTGTTTTATCTTTGTGTTTCGAAGTAATGGCCATAAAATAACGAATGTTCAAAGGAAGATAATCTAGAAAAGAGTCTGGCTTTTTCTTCTGCAAATGTAAAAAAAATCTTCGGCGAAGGTTTACTCTAAAAAATATATTTTTATAGCAAAGTTAAGTTGGGACCGCAATTGATTAGTATTTCGGCGAATTACTTTGTTGGTAATATGCTAAGATCACATATATTATTTGCATTGATTGACATTAGGTCTACAAAATAATCTAGTCATTAGAAATCTTCAACAGTATTATTTTATATTTTCGTCAATAACGCTCTAGTTTTTATGAACGAAAAAACGCCCTAGTTTTTATTAAAATGATAATATGATGCAAGTATAATGTATAACTGGCGCCTATTCTTAAGGCCCACACCGTCCATAAGCCCAAAGCTAAAATTAACATTAATCTTACGGACGACCGGCGTGGGCCTCAAGAATTGGCGCCAGTTATATTTTAGAAACATATTGAATAAGGTTATTTGTTCCTTTTTAAAGAACGAACCAGTACAATTTGACCCTCAAATAACTAGTTGATATGAGATAACCTATTAACGCAGAACCCAAGTCTATTAGAGTTTTGGCTACATTCAAATAAAAAAAAGGAAAATATCTTTGTCGTGGCTATTTAAATGCTACAAAGCGTTATTCTTGGATGTGATTACTGATAAAAAAACCAGCCTATAAACTATCCTTACCGTTAACGTATGAGCAAAGTTTAAGTGTGCGCTTGTCCTTGCGAACCAGACAGGACATCGGATCCAACGAGCAATTGTAAATCATAAAAAATTCACTTATTTTTCGATTCAAGAATCTATTTCTCGTCGTACCGATGGGAAAACAGCTTAAATAAAGTAAAACGTATTATAAGCGAAGTTGAATTGAGCTCATGTACTATAAATGTCCAACCAAAGACAAACTACACAATGACGTCATGCCACTGTCACTACTGTCAGTGTACAAACAAATCAGCGGTACTCACGGTGCATGATGTCCAGGCAGTGATTGTGCGCCACTGCCATCGCTGCCATCCCCCACCCTCACCGCCGCTGACGCAGACCAGCTGGCCGTGGCATTGGCAGTGGAATCGGTCCAGGCCATTCCCCTTTCCGCAAAACGTCACACTCTTTTGACCGATCTTGGTATTCATTGTTTAATATATGCGGATGGTTTTTTCTAATTGGCAGTTACCGCCCGCCTCATTAAAACTCGAGAGATTAGGTTAATCACGGCCGGCCGGCTCGAGACTCGCTGTTTTCGTAGAATTGTTTACTGTCGTACTGTCGTTATCAGTCGTGTTGGTGAAACTTTGTAGCTTTCTGCAGGGGTAGACTACTATTGTATATATTTTTGTTAGAAAAATCGTGATCATATAATCTTATTGTCTTACAATACTTGTACTGTCATGTGTTAATAAATTCAACTTCATGTATCGACGGTTGTGTTAACTAAAATATATTGCTTGTAACAAAGAATTTAATAGAAACCTACTCTGACACCACTTCATTAAGTTTTACAAGGCCTGCACCTCCTTATACAAACACAGATTAACGGTAGTATGATGGAACATTGAAATGTAATGAAATCGTTTGACCCTCGACCCTTATTAAAGTACAGTAAACAAATATATCACAAATGACGTTCTTGGAAAAGGTTTTCCACATGGGTAAAAATCTGTGGGTGAGAACGAGTCAGATACGGACAACCAGAATGGAGGAATGTAAATTTCAAGAAAAAATTACAATGTTTGGAGTTGAAATATAAAAAATAATAAAATAGATATAAGAAATTATGCACTAAATGCCACAAGAGTATTTCACATTGAAGAAATTTTGAACTAGTTTTAAATCTTTTCCCCCCTCCTGCTATGTTTAGACGCTTTTTACCTCTTGTAATGAGTGAGTAAAATAATATTTTTCTCCAAGCGGGAGTAAAGTGATGTTTTTTTCCCGGCGGAAGATAAAGTAAACCCATAAGAATAACATTGAAATCAATAATTCAAAAATTATGCGCCTTCAAATTTCTACACAGTCGTGCAAATATGTTGGGGTTTCAACACATTGCAGGCGCTAACAGCTGATTTAGTGACAGGAATAATCACATAAGAATAACATCAACAACAATCAGCTGTAAGAACGTATGCGATTAAGCGTCTATGAATGTTGCAATAATAATCAGCTGATCGCTGTTGCATGAATGGTTGCAGCTACTTAGATGCAGGCACTAAATTGTTTGTTTTTAAATTAGTGAAATGTAGATATTTAAAGATTGGGTATTTATTATTGCAAGTGGGGGAAAATGTTGTGTATTTCGAGAGTAAAGCACATTGTCTTCCTCGTGAAAATTGATGCCCACGCAAGCTCGGGCGCCAACATTTTCACTCGTGAGACAATGTTGTACTTGACTCACCCAATACAGGAATAACTATTGTTATTTTAAATATATTACGTTATTGACTGTTTTATAAACTATATACTATAAACGACCAACTTAAAAAAAAAACATACAGACCGTTAGTCGGTAACTGGATCCGTAATGACTTTTTTCACCACACTACGACGAAATCACCTGTTTTACAAACGTCAAACGCGGACCGAAACACACCGTTTGCCGCCACAGGACCGAAAACGTTGGGGGCCCTAGGGCCGAAAGTCAGCTGATCGTTTATTTGCTTGAAACAACGTCAGAACATCACAAAATTATACGGCATTCAAGGCAGATAGTTGCGATCATATGATTGTCATAGCTGTGTTTTGTTTTCAAGTGAGTCAAATAATAATAAGTTTTGTTTAATTATTTAGGGTATATTTCATTGTGTAGTGGTGAAAAATAGCGTTCCCACCTCGGCCGAAAGGGTTTTGCAGCTCTCGATCGTTTCAAATTCTCGACTTCGTCTCGAATTTGAAACACGATCTCGAGCCTGCAAAACCTCATTTTCGGCCCTTGTTGCGAAATATACTATTTTGACCTGCTGAATATAATCAGGAAAAGTTACGGGTTATCGAAGCTAGACAATCTGTATAAACTGGAGACTGGAACAAGTGTTGATTAATTCAGTCAAAGTGTGTTTTTTTAAATGGCAAAGCAATATTCAGGTTAGGAAAAATAATGTATAGGACAGGAAAGGTCAAATAATCATGACTTGTTTTCTTAGAAGAAAATCTAGAATTTTCTTAGACCTTAACTGCTTGGTAATGAGATACTTTCTAATAAGTAGTAATGGGTTCTGTAGCTTTGCCTGTCATAAACTAATCTTTTCCCATCTTAAGCTATCTAGGAACCTATTGAATGTCGTATAATTATGTGATGTTCTCACGTTGTTTCAAGCAATTAAACGACCAGCTGACTTTTGGCATTAAACGAAATAGTATTTTCGCAACTAGGGCCGAAAATGAGATTTCGCGGGCTCGAGATCGTGTTTCAAATTCGAGACGAAGTCGAGATTTGAAACGATCGAGAGTTGCAAAACCCTTTCTTCCGAGTTGCGGACGCTATTTTTCACCACACTTCACTATGAAACAAACCTAACTAAATGACAGTTTGTCTGATTATTTGACAAACTTGAGAACAAGACTTTGAGGTTATGAGCGATGATACAGCTTCTTTGTCATGGTTACTAGACAAAAACAGCAAAGAAAATCATATGATCAAAACTAGCCTGTCGTTGGAACCTATTGGATGCCGTATGTAGGGTGATGCTCAAACGTTGTTTCTAGTAAATAGCTGACTTTCGGCCCTAGGTCCGAAGGTTTTTGGCCCTGTTGTGGAAAAGAGCTGGTTTTGACCTCCATATGACGTTTGTTAAACAGGTGATTAAGTCATAGAGTAGTGAAAAAATATAATTTACTACTCGTCACGTAAGTCCCGTTTCGGGGATTGATAACGTTTCCATGCCTCACGAGTAAAACTCAATCTTGTCCCGGATATCGGATCACAGCTAGACAATACAGAATAGATCTGCCAGTTAATGGAAATCCAATGAGGGATTTAGCTGGAAACTCCGAGGGTGGGAAGGGTAAAAAAATACGAATAGTATCGCCAATATAATTGGTCAATTGTGAGGGTCGCAGCCACGTAATGTTGGGGTTCCCAGGTTCAGGTTCATACAGCCTCAGCAATTCTTATACTTTTTACCAGACTGGGATTCCCATTAGTCATTCATTGTATTATAGATAAACGTGGGAAATTTAAACTTCTTTACAGCGTCGAATTACCCGTTGACATTTCATTTGTAATGTCAGCGGTAATACAACAGTCAATGGTGAGTAGATAATCAATTGCATTACTGTTCAAACAAAAACAAGCAATAACACAACTAGTAGTCGAGAAACCTGAATAGTTAATTTCCCCTCGAACTCGCTTTTGAATCAAATGTCATTTAAAACTTAAACGCATAAATTAACGGACTGAGCTTATTAATTTTTGTGAAGTAAGCCCTAGAAGAAAATTTGATAAATTATTAATCATACTGCTTGCCAAAGCTGCTTCGATATAGGAATTTATTCCTATACTTTCGAGTCACCAATGTTTGCTTGCATCCATGCTTGCTTGATTGTATGTTTGCCCATCTCAAACAGGATTTCCGAGGATTACTCTTAAATTCTGAAAATAACAAATTTATGGTTAAAAACGTGTTCTAAAAAGGTCATATCGCTAGTAAATATTTAATTACTTAAAAAAGGGAATTTAAAAGCCGTAAACTTTAAAAATGTTGCTAAATTGGAAACAAAATAACAACGAACAATGCAAGCAAACAAAACTAATACTATAGAAATACTTAGTCGTTTGTTTTTTTAACAGCAAAAAGTAAAAAAAAAAAACAGTAGCTTGACGGGTACTAAAATATCTGAAATTCTCCTTAAAACATTGTCAACTCCTGGTGATTAGAGATAGAGATGAGATATTCACACAAATCCGTCCTGATTCCTCAGGATGTTTTGACGGAAGCAAAATTACGAATCCAAGGACACTTGAGCAACGGCGCTGATGTGTACGCCGTGCGATTACAGTTGAGGAAAAGTAGTGCTCTGTTATTTGTAAGCAATTTATTTAATAGCCAAGTCAAATCAAACAAAAAATGGGAGGGGGAAAATGATGGTTGGATGAAAATTAGCACATATATTCGTTAGACTCTTCTGAGCTTACCATTGACTACTCGATAATCATTCTATGAGTCCCCGTGGAGTAGTATACAGTGGTTCTACAGATGGAGGTTTTGGGTATGAATTTTAAAATTCCTTCAGAAACCTGGAACGATTGGTATGTCACTTTAAAGGTATTATCATTGACTTAATCGAAGGAACACTTTGGTGAAAGCAAAACTCAGTTATTCCAATTGGTTACGAAGTTTTCATAACTTTTTCTCATTTTTACATTCACGGAATACCACGTATCTTGAAAACTAGTGAAAATTGTTCTATTCTGATTCCAAATTCTTAGTCATTGTAACTTTGACTTTAAAATAATATGTCACATGTCCCTATATTTGTAAAAGAAAGGTTACTCCAACATTTTTAATTTAAAATTTTTTGGAAAAAAATTGTTAAGGTCTGCCCTTTGACCTATAATTTTTAATATATCGTTATTACAAGGATTAAGAATTTGGAATCAAAACAAAAAATTGTTACTTAACGACATTCAGGGATTTCCGTGGATATAAGAAAATCACGAAAAAATCACGACAATCACGAAATTTGTTTGCCGTTAATTTCAAACAAATTGAGATGATTGAGTTCCGTTTTCGAAAAAAATGTTCATATTAACAAGACCATTAAAATGATATTGCATTTATTTTAAGCTATGAGACAAATGTCAAGATTTAAACCCAAGACCATTTCTGGAATACCCTGCACTCCTCCTTGAACGGACACCCCAAACTCGGGGACTTTTATAGTACGACGTTTACTGATATGACGGCCATATTCAGAAGCCTATTACAGAGCAATAAGTTCTTTTGATCAAAGAATATTGATTGTCTTTTACTTCATTATTAAAATAGTACACCATTGCACAAGTTGAATATAAAATAACCCCATTCCAGCAGTCCTGCATATACAGCGAATTTCAAATGTGTTAATAAATAATTCAGATAAAGCCATGTCAAGTAAACTCAAGTACACAGAGAAAAATGCATTAGTTGGAACAACTAATGCATGATCAGATAAAGGGTTTGGTAGTTTTTAAGAGGTTATTTCAAATAAACCAATTGTTGGTTTAACTTCAAACATTCTGAATTAGTTATTTGTAATGAGTTGAATTTAACCGCTGCAAATGTTTGTATTAACCAATTATGTTGTCTCTTACTCTTACTCCCGTGCAATATGGTAAGTTGAAGTAACTAATGAAATTATTTGTTTAAACCATTCATATGAGCTTACAAAACCAATGTGATCATCGTCATCAGCACTCCTGCGGTCACTCGCAAAGTTAGTTTTTGTGTCCGTTATACCGTAACTGCAAAAATGAGTGTTCGCGAGATGCTGACGTGTTAAACAGGTTACACGTAATTTGAAGGTATATGATTTAATTTATTTGTTGTTAGTTGATTATCATCTTCATTATTAAGGTAGTGTGGCCAATTCCAAAGTTAAATTTTCATTCTAGGCTTCTACCTATAAGAACTTTGGTTGATAGAACACGGTAGTGTAGGCCTAGATCGCCTTCGTATTGCTAGTTAGTTTTTTATTCTACTCAACTGTTACGCACAACCAAAATAAGACCTTGGTTGGCCTTAAAAATGTTTTAGCTCTCTATAGGGTTCCTGGCGTAAACAATTAAGCGTAGGCAAACAAGGTTAACTAATGCTATAGCATAATATAACCTTTTCTAAGTTTCTAATAAGCAGATTGTTACAAATTCCAGTTCTGTGTCTTTGGGAGCTCGCCCTTTATACAGCATAACATCTAAACGCTTCATAGCCCCTGACTACTTTCCAGGATTGCTGTAATGATGCTGTGATTTAGAGATTAAACTATTTCATCCAATTAGTTCGTTAGGTCTCTGAATTTAAAAAAATGAATCAAAATAACCATTAATAAATTATGAAAATAAGTAAATACACCCGTTGCAGTAGACCTGCATACTAAGCGAATTTTAAGTGCAAAAGAACATAATTCAATCCAACATAGCGAAATTTGACATGTTTTTGTAATCTCTATAAGAATAACATGGGGAATGAGTATGCAGGTTTGCTGCATCAGTTATGTTAAAACTGGTTTGTTTTTAATTAATTATTTAGTAGATCTTGACTAGAAGAAGCCATATACCAAGTTTTATCAAGAAATGTTAAAAAATAAGGAAGATATAGAATTTTTTTATTTCCCATAAGGATAACATAGGGAATGATTATGCAGGTTTGCTGCTTCAAAAATGGAAATTTCGGGGGTTTTAGACTAAAATACATTAGATCTCATCTAGATGAAGCCACAAACCAAGTTTTATTAAGATATGTTGAGAAATAAGCGAGATATAGAATTTTACTTATTCCCCATAAGGTTAACATTAGGACAACGTACTGTGTTTACCACTTTCAATATCTCGGTAACCAATGGAGATAGAGCAATTATTCAAGATGCTAAATTGTTTGTTTTTTGAGCTGAATTCAATGGTGCCAACAAAAATTTGATTAATTTTATTTTTCTATGTAAAAAACTCAAAAAACCCATTTTTGGGGGGGGGTTTATTCCCCTTTTACCCCTCCTTCCGATGGTCCGATCGGGCTGGTTCACGAACTTGTCCAATCGATTACCACTTTATATGTCTGTACCAAATTTCATTAAGATCGGACCATATTTACGGCCGCTATCGTGCTTACAGACACACATATATATAGATAGATAGATAGATAGATAGATAGATATAGATAGCTAGATAGATAGATAGATAGATAGATAGATACCCCCGTTGCAGCAGACCTGCATACTCAGCGAATTTCAAATGCAAAACAACGTATTTCAAACCAACATAGCGAGATTTGACATGTTTTGGTAAGCTCCATAAGAATAACATATGGATTGAGTGTGCAGGTCTGCTGCTACAGGTGTATTAAAACTGGATGGTTTTAATTCAATATTTAGTAAATCTGAACTAAAAGAAGCTATTTACCAAGTTTTATCAAGATATGTTGAGAAATAACCGAGATATAGAATTTTACTTATTTCCCATAAGGTTAACATTGGGACAACGTACTGTGTTTACCACTTTCAATATCTCGGTAACCAATGAACATAGAGCAGTGATTCAAGATACTAAATTGTTTGTTTTTTTGAGCTGAATTCAATGGTGCCAACAAAAATTTGATAAATTTTATTTCTCTATGGAAAAAACTCAAAAAACCCATTTTTTGGGGGTTTACCCCCCCTTCCGGTGGTCCGATCGGGCTGGTTCACAAACTCGTCCGAATAATTACTACTTTACACGCCTGTGCCAAATTTCATTCCGATCGGACCATTTTTGCGAGCGCTATCGTGCTTACAGACATATATATATCTAGAAATTTGAACGAATAGTGTTTTTTTGCTTCTGGGGGCCCCAAAATGAAAAGTTATCATGGTCTCGGGCTTAGGTCTTACCATGAGACCTACGGTAATAGCTTCTTCCCTAAAGGGGAAATTCGCTAAAATTCGAACGAATGGTATTTTTTGCTTCTGGTGGCCCCAAAACGAAAAGTTATCATGGTCTCGGGCTTAGGTCTTACCATGAGACCTACGGTAATAGCTTCTTCCCTATAGGGGAAATTCAGTAAAAATAACTATTTCGAATGGTAATTTTAATTATTATTATGGGTTTTGACAAACAAAAATGTGTTTTAGAACGACCAATGTGGTAGGTTGAAGTAACCAAAGTAACGGTTCGTTTTAACTCATCAATCGAAGCTGCAATAACCACTTGCATGAGTTAATCCAACCATTAAAGTAAAAAGTGGTTGATATATGGATAACTAATCGTAAGTATTGAAGTAACAAAATCAAATGAGTTGAAAATTTTAAGTTGATACAACTAATTTTATTAGTCATGTTTACCAATAATATATTGGTTAGTTTAACCAAGGTATAATTTATAAAAAAAGTTAGCCCAACTAATCATTTTTTTTTGTGTATGCCCATAGATGATCATACTTCAATATTCTCTCAAGGATAACATGGGAAATAAGTATGCAGGTTTGCTGCCACAGAAGCATAAAATATTTTCCCTACTAACATATTATAACCCAGTTTCACCATGGAACAACAGAAAACATTGGATTCAGGATTTAATGTTTCATTTATTAGGTAATAGCGGGAGTATTGGTTATGACAAATTCATAAGCTTCCCAATAGTTTAACATTATACAAATTTCGACGTACCATAGGGCGTAACCCTGAGGAAATCTTGAAAAACCTACTCTTAGCCCCAAGAGGAACGACCATGCAAAGTTTCATGGTTCTAGGTCAAGTAGTTTGGGCTGTGCGATAATATACGTCAGTGGTACAAATATAAAGTAAAGAAGATATTGAGGCAAACGTCAAGACAACGTTATGTTTTACCACTACTAATATATCAGTAACTAATAAAGAATGAACACCAAGTTTTATAAAGATATGTTAAGAAATTAGTAAGAAATAGATTTTGTTATTTCCCATAAGGATACCATGGGAAAGAGTACGCAGGTTTGCTGCCACGAAATTGTAAATAACAAGAATTTTAGAAGAGTATACATTAGATCTCGTTTATACGAAGCCAAAAACCAAGTTTTATTAAAATATGATAACAAATAACCAAGAAATGGAACTTTACATATTTCCAATTAGGATAACATAGGGACAATGTACCGTCTTAACCGATTTCAGTATCTCGGTGACCAACGGACACAGAGCAATAATTCAAATTACTAAAA
Organism: Flexamia atlantica; assembly: GCA_035578135.1. NCBI lineage: Eukaryota > Metazoa > Arthropoda > Insecta > Hemiptera > Cicadellidae > Flexamia > Flexamia atlantica. The sequence continues at coordinate 113,101,740 of JAQJVK010000001.1, forward strand.
TTGTTCGTTTTTTCAAGCTGAATTCATGCAGCGGGAGTATTTTTATTTTTCTATGTAAAAAACTAAAAAAACTTTTGGGGGGTTTGTTTCCCTTAAACCCTCCTTCATCCGGTCGAGCTGGTTTTCCATCGACTGATATGATCATCGGAAGGGGGATGAGGAGGGTAACCCGTTCCAAAAAAGGAGTTTTGGAATCTTTGACATAGAAAATTAAAAATTGTAAAATTTTGGTCTAGACTCTAGACCATTGAATTCTGCGAAAAAAATTATTGACAATGTCCATTGGTTACCGATATATCACTATTTTATCTACGTTTCTTTTATTAGGAGTGCGAATGGATGATTAGAATGTCTCGTTGCACTCATTATGAATGCGGAGATGATGTTTAAAATTGCTCATTAAAAATAATAGTATATTTCACTACAAGGACCTAAAGTGACGCTTTTCGTACAAGGTCAAGTTTTACAACCGAGGCTGTAAGCCGAGGTTAAAAAATTACCGAGTAACGAAAAGCAGCTTTAGGTCCGTGTGATGAACTATATTTTTCGTTATATTGCTCAATACAATACGTAAACTACTTAAGAAAACCAAAATGTTACAGCTTGTTTACCTTTAAAGATGCCTTCAAAAGATGCCACCGTCTTGTTCTTGCTATTTGAAGCAATCAGCTGATTGTCTGTTTCATTTGTGTTAGGGTAGACTGAAAACAATGAACAACTATCGACGTATCGAACGCATGTAATAATCGATTGGTGAAATGAGCGAGTTTCACAAATTGATTAAACTGACAACAATGAATGTTTCGATAATAACAATGAATGTTTCGATTATTTGTAATCGAATGAATATTGTTCGATTATTACGACGTACTCGGCACTTTTTGACTTTTATAGTCCTAGGACTATAAAGAGTCAGCTGGTATCGAGTACATCAGCTTTTAGTTCCTAGGAATAAAAAGAGTGTATCTAGGTCCGGAAAAGATGCATTAAAAACATCTGTTTTTTAAGCAGTATAACGAAAAGTCAATTATAATTATTAGATTGAGTCATAATTGAACTCAATAATTTATTTCTCAACTAGAAAGGCTCCTAGTCCCCAACTTTAGACGGGCTAGTCTTAATAGCTTGCCGTTCTATTAAATTACAACTTTCTACCAACGTTCAAATAATTAAAACAAAACTTTAATGTTATAGTTGAATCAACATTTTTCGAACTAGGAGAAAAAATCCTGTTCATAATATGAGTGGGATTGTGAAATTTATACTAAAGTGGTCTCATGCCCAGTGTGCGGTTGATGGTCAGTTAGCACCCTTGAACGCTGGCGATTATGAACTGGGGAGCAGGGGTCTCCCTTATCTTCTGTGCCATGAGTCACCCGTGTATTTCCTTGATCACATTTAACATTTTTTACGTTTTACTAACTTCAAAAAAATTGTCGATGGATATACACTCTGCGCATTACTAGATAAATAGTATATATCATTACTAGTACCGAAAGAGGCATTTTCCGACGCGCGCTCAAGTTTCATGTTTGGGTCGGAGCCGAGCATGTGAAAGTGAGTTTCACGGGAATAATTTGAGCGAGTGCCGGAAAATCACTTTCGGTACAAGTTTTGAACAATACTTTTCATCGTAACGCAAAATACACACAACAGAATAAATAGAGTTTTTATATTTTACTATTATTCTTCTCAATTAAAATTTTGTAATAAGGTATAATCGACATATTTTGAGGAATTTTAAACACGCACTATGCAACAACACAGAAAAACTAGCTTATACCTATTTACATCAACATTTAGATTGTTCAACATAGCTGAACTAAATTGTATGAATGGTAAGGAAACATTAGCGCGCGTAGCGGACAAATAGAAAACTAATTGAGAGCAAGGGAAATTGATCGTTTTCCCTTGCTCTAAATTAGACCTTGGTAAACGATCATTTTCGTTGATATAAGCTGTTATCGGAAATAGCTACTTTCGGTAGTGTCAGGGCCGGATTTACGCACGTGCAACATGTGCATCTGCACAGGGCGGCAAATTTTGGGGGGCGGCAAATTTTTAAAAAAACTTATGAATGTCCAAGCCAAGGTAAGCATTCCTATCGCCGCTCCGCTCATCTACCGCTTCGTTAAATAATTTACACGAATTATTGGAATATTACAACGGAAAACGAAAATTTCCCGTCTGGTAAAATCCCTACTCCTGGCATAAACAGCGACGTACATATAAGCAGTTCTCATGTACAGTATGGCAACATTGGCAACCCAGCTGTGCGATGCGATGAGTCACTGCGCATGCGCGGGCACTTGCCTCATTCCTTCAGTCCGAGTCCACTGTTCCTGTTCCAAACAGAGAAAAATTTTTGGTTCGCCTAACTTTTTTTATAACTTGGTTCAATCAATGTCAAGGGTTACTATAGGGACAACCACTTGTATGTGTTAAAGTAACCTAAGCCTAGTGAGTTAAACGAAATATGCTGGGACAATCAATGTTATAGGTTAAATCTACTATTATATATATATATATATATATATATATATATATATATATATATATGGGTCAAAATAACCCATTTAATTTTGAAGTGATTGGCCTAATAACAATTGTTGTTTATGACAACCTATACCAATAAAGTTAAAACAAACACTTCATTAGTTAATTTAACCACTACCAAAGTGGTTAAATTAACTCTTTAGTAGTTATTTTAACCACTGCTACAGTGATTAAACCATCGACCACATAGTACAATAGACGGAGCACAAGAAACCTTGAAGTGAAGCCTAAATTTGCTTCTAGACCCTATGCATGTAAAAAAAATAGTACGTAAAAAATTACAAATATGGTATCAAATTATATGTCTGAATCTCAGAATCACTATAGAACCAAATATAAATGGCTTACAGGTAGCTTACGCATCGTAAACACTGATAACCTAGAAGCTTGTCCTAACATTTTTTGAAAGAAGCTGCCGCCACGGAATACACCTGTAACGTTCCTGTGATGTGTAAACTGCTTCTAAACCATTTATAATTGGTACCATAGTAATTATGAGATTCAGACTATTAATTTGATACCAAATTTGTATTTTTTTAGTCGACTATATTTTTTTAAATAACAGTTTAGGATTGACTTTTTTTTATACAGGCGCCGCACGGATAAAGTCTCCCTCAGTAACTAAGTTATCGACCAAACTACGTCAGCTAATTTTGTCAAAAAATATGATTTGAAAAATTCAACTCTTTAGCAACAATTTCCACCGTTTTTTATTTTGCCTGACCAAAAAATAAAAAAGTAGTAGCCGGCTATTTTTTTCATGTCATGTTTTAAAGTTGAATAAAACCTTGTGATTTTATATCATTTTTAAAAATATAAAACAAAAATGTTTTCGAGATATGATTGATACTATTATGGTTCCAAACTAAAGGACTTTTCACATGCAAATAGGACAATATGGCGGCCCAGGCCTCACTTGCTGTAATGCAAGTAAGATAGCTATGCTCCGTCTATTTCTACTATGTGGTCGCTGGATTAAACCAACCATAAAAAATGTTGCTAGAAGCATTAACAAACTGGCTAAATTAACCACTATAATTAGTTATTTTTCTAAAAACGTTAGGGTGGAGGACGGGAATCGAACCCGCCCGCGTGGGAGACGTGCATTCTACCTCTGAACCACCGAAGCTTACTGTTACAACCAGTTTTATGAATATTAAGTTCTATCTTTCATTGCAATGCATGTGACAAAAACCGATAGAGTGCCGTTTCAGTGAAGAAAGAAATGGGAATTCAATTTCAAATTTCTGGCCGGATTCACAGGGTAACATGCGTAAGGGACTAGGGCAGGGATGCCGAGGCAGAAAAGTAGCCTACTTCGAAATTCGTAAATAAAAAGCGTTGAAATATGCGATGATATTATAATAACTAAGTATGCATAATGTGCTGAAGAATCATTTTAGTAGTTTTTACTTTCTCCCCCCTATACAATGTATATGGAGAAAGTATTGTTTTCGTTAAAATTTTCGAATTTGAGTTGTTAGTGGATATATTCATTTTAGTGCTCCCTGAATCCAAAAAAATGGTTTTTGGCGTGGTGTCTGTCTGTCGGTGTGTGTGTGTGTGTGTGTGTGTGTGTGTGTGTGTGTGTGTGTGTGAGTGTGTGGATGTAAACAAAGCTAGAGACGACATCAGTGGACCGATTTTCATGAAATTTGGCATGTAGGTATAAAGCTGGGGTAGCTCCAGGCGTATTTTTCATTTTTGATTTTTAAGGGTATTTACCCCATAAAAACCCATAAAAAATGACAAAAATCCAAATTTCTCAAAAACGGCTCTAACGATTTTGATAAAAATTTCACGGTTTTTAGTGCTTAAGATGACAAAAAAAATGACATCACCCGCATGTCTGTAAAAATTCAGGTTCAGAAGTTATGGGGGTTTAAGTGTTAAAAATTCATATTTTTAAAATTTCACAAAATATGTAACCTCTAAGGAAAATATACTTGCAACCATTACATTCGACTTGAAAAACTAAATAATCTAGTATTTTGAATCATTAGTTTACGTCAACTGGTTGCGGAGATAATTGATATTTTAGTTCGGCGGTAAACGCAGTACGTTGTCCAATGTTATTCTTATGGCAAATATTTAAAAACCGATATCTCCGTTATTTACTAACCAATTTCGATAAAATTTGGTTATATTTGTGTGATTAATTAATTGTTAATTTGTTTTATTACACTAAATAGGATTTCTGGTTTTAAAGGACTTGAAGGGAGAAAGTATGTGTCAGTTTCCTGATACCGTTTATTTAATTATCATTTTTATTTTTTTAACTACTTTACAACTACTTATTCAGTAGTTCCTCCTTCTATTACGATATTTTATATAATTCTTTTAGAGAAAGTAATAGACTAAATATACTGTTAGACTGAGGTAATATAAACCTGTTTTTATTAATAAATAGTTGGTAAGACCTATTTATTGCTATGCTAATGATATTTTTGGGCATCAAGACAAATAGACAATAAAGAGGGTATACTTTCATAAACAGTAACCCACGATATTTAGTTATGCCGGATTCAGGTTTAATCACTGATCTTCCGTACTTTAAGTGTCAGTTTTAGTAACAAAACTTCTCTATATGATTTTAACAAATACGAAGTTCACTTCACGTAAATGTACTCCACGACGAATGATCCGAAGATAAAAGGTTATTTAGTATAACATTTAACGTAAACTACAGAGTATCAACTAAGAAAGTGGTATCCTTTTGGTAGATCTGAAATAACGCCAAGTAGGCCTATATTTTAATTATATCTTCATCTTCAACATAAACTGAAAACTCAAACACCTTACCTTTAAATCTTGGTAATAATTTCTCAAGGCCCTACGACATATGGAGATGACAAAATTGTCCATGGTGTCGACTTGTCTGGGTCGGGGAAGGAATCGCTGGGTCATATGGTTTAAACAACCACTTCAGTTGATTACGGTTACATGTTGGCAAACATTACTTTTCTTATGAGCTACGACAAACACTTCTAACTAGTAACAACAACTCATTGAAAATAATAAAGTGGTTTAAACAACCACTTCAGTTGGTTACCGTTACATATTGGCAAACATTGCAACTGTAATGAGTTACGACAAACACTTTAAACTAGTAACAACAACTCATTGAAAATAACAATTTATGGATTCTTGAAACAACTAACACAGTATGTTACCTTAACCCTTGTATTGTTTACAACAACCTCTACTACCCTATCAATATCGTTAACCAATCATGCATTGGTTATGGCAACCAATGCATTTTTCTCTGTGCACTCGCTGACAGTTACTTGTCTAGCTTATGTCGTATTGTGATACTGTTATTGTCGAATAACATTCTGTGACTGCTAGATTTTTAAAATCAGTTTCACAGTATTTAGTGAGTTGAATAATGTTATGGCCTAAGCCAAAATGGATGGAAGGAAAAGACTTAATGGAGCCGGTTACCGTAAAGCAGCAGAAGTAAAAAGGAAAAAATAGGAAGAATTAATTAAATGTTTAGACTCACCGTCTTAAGCAATCCTTTGTTCAATATAATCTATTGGGCAGCTGTTTCACCCTTTTGTCCTAAGGGCATCATCAGCAAAACAAAGGATTGCTTAAGACGGTGAGTCTAAACATTAGTACAGCAATTCCTGGTAAGCCAACAAACTCAACAATTAATTAAAAAAGTACCGAAACTTTTCAATTTTTTTACCAACGAAAGTAGGGAAGATAATAACAAAGACAATAGGCCTACTAACGGCGATGACAGTGTTAGAGAACACATTAGTATTGACAGTATTGATGAAAAGAATAATGAGTCGATCGGCGATGGTAACAGCAGCGTTGTTACAAATGAAACAAATGAGTCTAAGTCTAACAGTGATTGTAACAATTCGACTGCCTCTACGAGCTGATATTGTTTCTCCGTCGTCAAAGGAAGATGATTCTCTCAAAATAACAGGCCTAACAATTACTCTCACCGCACTTCTCGATAGGCCCCAACTTCCATCATCAACCAGCACCATGATATGATTTGCAGTTGGATTTATTATAACTTCTCTTTAGCAAGACATTTAATATGATTTAACGGCAATTTATTACTGTATATATTGTTTTTTAGTTATAACAAAAAGTGTATATAATTTTATAGGAAATTTATGGTTTTAAATTTAGAAGAAAATGTCAATCAATGTGAAAAAGATAGACCAGTAGGAGTAATTATCCACCCTTCTCATGTCCTATAGCCAGCGTTCGAAGGGCCTACTTGGTATTCCCCGCAATCTGGGCTTGATTATAAATAAACGGTATCAGGAAACTGACACATACTTTCTCCCTTCAAGTTATTTAAAATCAGAAAAAATATTTAGTGAAATTATACAAATTAACAATCAATTATCACACAAATATATACCAAATGTTATCAAAATCGGCTAGTAAATAACGGAGATATCGGTTTTTTAATATTTTCCATAAGAATAACATTGGACAACGTACTGCGTTTACCGCCGAACTAAAATATCAATTATCTCCGCAACCAGTTGACGTAAACTAATGATTCAAAATACTAGATTATTTAGTTTTTCAAGTCAAATTGAATGGTTGCAAGTATATTTTCTTTAGAGGTCACAGATTTTGTGAACTTTGAAAAATATGAATTTTTTAACACTTAAACCCCCATTGCTTCTGAAGTGTCATTTTGTTTGTCATCTTAAGCACTAAAAACCATGAAATTGTTATCAAAATCGTTAGAGCCGTTTTTGAGAAATCTAGATTTTTGTCATTTCTTATGGGTTTTTATGGGGTAAATACCCTTAAAAATAAAAAATTCAAAAAAGTGAAAAATACGCCTGTAAATACCAGGGCTTTATACCTACATGCCAAATTTCATGAAAATCGGACCAATGGTGTCGTCTCTAGCTTTGTTTACATCCACACACACACAAACACACACACACACACACACACACACACACACACACACACACCACACACACACACACACAGACACCACGCCAAAAACCACTTTTTTGGATTCAGGGAGCACAAAAACGAATATATCCACTAACAACTCAAATTCGGAAATTTTGACGAAAACAATACTTTCTCCATATACTATGTATAGGGGGGAGAAAGTAAAAAGGATTGTAGTCGAGGAAAGATATGAAAAAAAACACCTAACCCTGAAGAAATTCCTATAAGGGAGATTTTTGCGTTTTTCTGTCATATTTTATGTGCTGATTAACATACTAAAAGTTTACCAAAGTTTTACCACCTAAAGTGTCTCATTTGCAAGATGGCGTCCAAGAAGGTGACAATAGCATTAAAGATATAGGAAATAAATGCGATAGGTGATGTATAAATGAATCTGGTGTCATAATACCACTGCCGATAATTGAAGGGAGGTACGAACTTCAGTTTTTGTAGGTTAAAAATAACCCCGTTGCAGCAGACCTGCATACTCAGCGAATTTCAAATGCAAAACGACATATTTCAATCCTACATAGTGGGATTTGACATGTTTTGGTAAGCTCCATAAGAATAACATGGGGAATGAGTATGCAGGTATGCTGCTACAGGTATACTAAAACTGGGTGGTTTTAATTCCATATTTAGTAGATCTGAACTAGAAGAAGCTATTTACCAAATTTTATCAATATATGTAGAGAAATAACCGAGATATAGAATTTTATTTATTTCCCATAAGGTTAACATTGGGACAACGTACTGTGTTTACCACATTCAATATCTCGGTGACCAATGCACATAGAGCAATGATTCAAAATACTAAATTGTTTGTTCTTTTGAGCTGAATTCAATGGTGCCAACAAAAATTTGATAAATTTTATTTTTCTATGGAAAAAACTCAAAAAACCCATTTTTTGGGGGTTTATCCCCCTTTACCCCCCTTCCGGTGGTCCGATCGGGCTGGTTCACAAACTCGTCCGAATAATTACTACTTTACACGCCTGTGCCAAATTTCATTCCGATCGGACCATTTTTGCGAGCGCTATCGTGCTTACAGACATATATATATATATATATATATAATATATATATATATATATCTAGAAATTTGAACGAATAGTGTTTTTTTGCTTTTGGGGCCCCAAAATGAAAAGTTATCATGGTCTCGGGCTTAGGTCTTACCATGAGACCTACGGTAATAGCTTCTTCCCTATAGGGGAGATTCGCTAAAATTCGAACGAATGGTATTTTTTGCTTCTGGTGGACCCAAAACGAAAAGTTATCATGGTCTCGGGCTTAGGTCTTACCATGAGACCTACGGTAATAGCTTCTTTCCTATAGGGGAAATTCACTAAAAATAACTATTTCGAATGGTAATTTTAATTATTATTATGGGTTTTGACAAACAAAAATGTGTTTTAGAACGACCAATGTGGTAGGTTGAAGTAACCAAAGTAACGGTTCGTTTTAACTCATCAATCGAAGCTGCAATAACCACTTGCATGAGTTAATCCAACCATTAAAGTAAAAAGTGGTTGATATATGGATAACTAATCGTAAGTATTGAAGTAACAAAATCAAATGAGTTGAAAATTTTAAGTTGATACAACTAATTTTATTAGTCATGTTTACCAATAATATATTGGTTAGTTTAACCAAGGTATAACTTATAAAAAAAGTTAGCCCAACTAATCATTTTTCTCTGTGTATGCCCATAGATGATCATACTTCAATATTCTCTCAAGGATAACATGGGAAATAAGTATGTGTTTACCACATTTAATATCTCGGTGACCAATGCACATAGAGCAATGATTCAAGATACTAAATTGTTTGTTTTTTTGAGCTGAATTCAATGGTGCCAACAAAAATTTGATAAATTTTATGTGTCTATGGAAAAAACTCAAAAAACCTATTTTTTGGGGGGTTTATCCCCCTTTACCCCCCTTCCGGTGGTCCGATCGGGCTGGTTCACAAACTCGTCCGAATAATTACTACTTTACACGCCTGTGCCAAATTTCATTCCGATCGGACCATTTTTGCGAGCGCTATCGTGCTTACAGACATATGTATATATATATATATATATCTAGAAATTTGAACGAATAGTGTTTTTTTGCTTCTGGGGGCCCCAAAATGAAAAGTTATCATGGTCTCGGGCTTAGGTCTTACCATGAGACCTACGGTAATAGCTTCTTCCCTATAGGGGAAATTCGCTAAAATTCGAACGAATGGTATTTTTTGCTTCTGGTGGCCCCAAAACGAAAAGTTATCATGGTCTCGGGCTTAGGTCTTACCTTGAGACCTACGGTAATAGCTTCTTTCCTATAGGGGAAATTCACTAAAAATAACTATTTCGAATGGTAATTTTAATTATTATTATGGGTTTTGACAAACAAAAATGTGTTTTAGAACGACCAATGTGGTAGGTTGAAGTAACCAAAGTAACGGTTCGTTTTAACTCATCAATCGAAGCTGCAATAACCACTTGCATGAGTTAATCCAACCATTAAAGTAAAAAGTGGTTGATATATGGATAACTAATCGTAAGTATTGAAGTAACAAAATCAAATGAGTTGAAAATTTTAAGTTGATACAACTAATTTTATTAGTCAAGTTTTCCCAGTAATATATTGGTTAGTTTAACCAAGGTATAACTTATAAAAAAAGTTAGCCCAACTAATCATTTTTCTCTGTGTATGCCCATAGATGATCATACTTCAATATTCTCTCAAGGATAACATGGGAAATAAGTATGTGTTTACCACATTTAATATCTCGGTGACCAATGCACATAGAGCAATGATTCAAAATACTAAATTGTTTGTTTTTTTGAGCTGAATTCAATGGTGCCAACAAAAATTCGATAAATTTTATTTTTCTATGGAAAAAACTCAAAAAACCGATTTTTGAGGGGGTTTATCCCCCTTTACCCCCCCTTCCGTTGGTCCGATCGGGCTGGTTCACGAACTCGTCCAAGTGATTACCACTTAACACGTCTGTACCAATTTTCATTAAGATTGGACCATTTTTACGGCCGCTATCGTGCTAACAGACAAATATATATATATATATATATATATATATAAATTCGAACGAATGGTGTTTTTTGCTTCTGGTGGCCCCAAAACGAAAAGTTATCATAGTCTCGGGCTTAGGTCTTACCATGAGACCTACGGTAATAGCTTCTTCCCTATAGGGGAAATTCGCTAAAATCGGCCGCCATCTTGGATCCGCCTTATTGGATGAAGTAATTATTTTCAAATGTGAACATAGAGTTGTGACAAATCATTTTGAACTAGATTTTCACGCTGTTTACAATGCCGAAATCCGTTTTTGAAAATCTTGACTCGTTTTCAAGATAACAACAAAGATTATTCCCTGTATAATTCTTATGGACGTTTCGAGCTTGGAATATTTTTTTTGGGATTTTTTTGGACTATTTTCCTTATAGCTCCGGATGTAATCGAAGTTCGTTGTTCGTTCTAGTCTTAAAATATTCTGTAGTATTTTGGCTTCAACATAAGCAACTTATCAATTGATTCAGATTCATTAGGGATGAGCTATGATACCTTAATTAACCATAAGATGAGATTTTTCTAAAATGATACTGTCAATAAAGGATTATAACTCAGGTTAGACCTGTCCGATTTTCATGATCAATAGAGTTTAAATGAAATCCAATCAATCACCAATTCATTTAAGACCTTAAAAAGGATTGTATCTCTTTATGAACTTGAGATATGAGTCTTTACTTAAGGACCAAACTCTAAAATAATTACATTTTAATTTGAATAAAGGATTATCACTCTCCTTAGAATTGACCGATTTTCAAGATCAATAACTCAAAAGAAAGCCCATAGTTTACCATTTAATTTAAGACTTTAATGAGGATTATGTCTCACTTAGAGCATGAGATATATGTCTTCAACTGAAGATTGAATGCTAAAAATGTTAAATTTTATGTTAAATAAAATAACATATATCGGCTTACAATTGTCCTATTTTCATGATCAATAGCTCAAATGAAAGCTAATATTTTACTGATCATTTTAAGACCAAAAAGAAGTTTATATCTTATTTAGAATCTGAGATATACAATTTTTACTGAATATTGAATTTAGAAAAATCACATTTTATGGTTAATAATGGTATCATAACTCATCTCTAATGAATCTGAATCAATTGACAAGTTTCTTATATTGAAGCCAAAATCCTACCGAATATTTTAAGACTAGAACGAACAACGTACTTTGATTACATCCGGAGCTATAAGGAAAATAGACCAAAAAATACCAAAAAATATTCCAAGCTCGAAACGTCCATAAGAATTATACAGGGAATAATCTTTGTTTGGGTATATCTTGAAACGAGTCAAGATTTTCAAAAACTGATTTCGGCATTGTAAACAGCGTGAAAATCTAGTTTGAAATGATGTGTCACAACACTATGTTTACATTTGAAAATAATTACTTCATCCAATATGGCGGATCCAAGATGGCGGCCGATTTTTTAAACCTACAAAAACTGAAGTTCATACCTCCCTTCAATTATCGGCAGTGGTATTATGACACCATATTCATATATACATCACCTATCGCATTTATTTCCTATATCTTTAATGCTATTGTCACCTTCTTGGACGCCATCTTGCAAATGAGGCACTTCCGGTGGTCAAACTTTGGTAAACTTTTAGTATGTTAATCAGCACATAAAATATGACAGAAAAACGCAGAAATCTCCCTTATAGCAAATTTCTCAGTGTAAAACCCTATTTTTCCTCGACTATTGGTACTTTTTTACTAGGCCACTAGGCCTACTATAAACAGTTATCCTCTTAGTGTTTGTCGAGTTGGTACAACATGTACAGGGTCTACCAATACTTTAGGGTATTGTTCCTAGACCAGGGACAAGTCAAAATACCACATTCAAAATTTATCGTATTCAGCCACCGTTTTGGGATTTTTCACAAATGATCGAAGAACTATTTTCGAAACATAACTAAACTTGGTTTACAGCATAACATAAAGACCTAATAACAGGAGAAAATAGCTTTCACGATATTTATTTTTTGATTAAGGTTTCAATTTCAAATTAAAATGGTTTGACACTACTTTGATTGAAGTTTAAAATTGTTAATTTAAAACTTCAAACATAAATATCTTAAAAACTTCATGATAAACAACTTCTAGTTTCTATCTTTTGCGTAGAACATTTGCTCACAAATCCAAGTTTATATTATACGATTAAAATTCTATGTCATAATGTACAACATATTCTCCTTTATGAACATATATATTTCCCAATGTTCATAACGAAGGGAGGAATATTTATTTCCAAGAATTCAGTTTCTGTCAATACCAGCGTAAAACCACTGCTGTTAAGCTACATCAGTCAGTTTATGTTAAGTTCATTATAGAGGTAATGAGGTATATGTTGACGCTTGAGTTTGACGTCTTGGCAGTGGAGGGGAGGAAACCATCGATGATGTGGAAGTAAACAGAGTCATGTGATTATGCTAGGCCTACTAGTCTGGTAGCTAAAAACCCTAAACCAAACAAAGTGTGGTATATTGGAAACAACGTTTCGCTCTTTGAATAACAATCAATAAATAGGTGAACAGTTTTTAGTTTAGTATGTAACAGATGATTGGCACGAAAAATTTAATATTATAATAGGTTTTAATATTATAATAGGTTACTAACCTTATTCCGTCAACGATTCCAAAAGTAATCCTTTAGGTTACTCTGAGTTTCGGCCACAAGGAGCCATTTTCAAACCTAGTCAAACGTGTCTATAATTTCACTTCATTCTAATGAAGGTCGTCGTGCAGTTAAAATATAGTTCACACTTAAAACAAACCATGACGACACGGAAGACACAACACATAGGTCTAACATCTAATTCAATCTTTCCGAACTCAGTGAGACTAGGTTTGACTAACAGTCCTGTCTAAGGAACATGTCGGCCTTAGTCAGTAACAAGACCACAGAATCGTGCCATATCATCCTTCGCTCATATGTCATTCATACCTTAAAATACCTACCTAGGTAGGTCGCCATTTCAAGTAATATGTATCTAATGTATCTAAGTTTGACTATGTTTGAAAATGGCCCTTTGTGGCCGAAACTCAGAGTAACCTAAAGGATTACTTTTGGAATAGTTGACGTAATAAGGTTAGAAACCTATTATAATTTTAATCTAGACACGATTCAGGAGGCTAAACAACATTAACTTTAGCTGATCATCAGTTACTATTTATTTCCCCCCTCTAAAAATCCAAATTCATCTGGTTTTGTTTGTAAACAGCACCCAAACATAAATACAACCAGCTACAGCAACCAACTACTGACCTCCAGCTGGGACAACAAATGATATTGACCAATCAGAGGGAACATAATATTGACGTCCTCGACTTCAGCTGATCCCTAGGGAGGGAAAGAGTTTATTTAGCCTCGAAACACATTTGATAAAAACTGCCGTTTTAGCAGCGTATAAGAAAAATGAATAAGACAGATTTAGCTTATGAATTGCATGAACCGGCCAGAAAATACTTTACGAGGAGGTCATTTAAAATAATAAGTATTAATGAAACTTTAAGTAATAATGATTTGATTAATGTGCAAAAATATTCTCAGGAAAATTATGGGTTCGGTTTTATTTTGACTATAATCGGCACGTTTTCTAAAAAGGCTTATGCTACCTTAATAAAAAAAAATTAGTTGGTTGTGACAGAGGCAATTAAGAAACGTATAAAAGCTGGAGTTTTCGCAGCGGTATATTGAAAAATAAGTGTTACCCCTTATGTTGGCATTCTTAATAAAAATAAATAAAAACCAACAGTTTTATCACAATCAGTTTTTAAGATATTTATTTTAAAAGTTTTAAAAAACCGCCATTTAAAAATCGCAATTTTTTCAGCTATAAAGTTTTTAGGTTATAACGTACGACAAACTGTACGTTACGACAAACCGTTCCTCAGTTAACAGATATTTTGTAGGAAAAAAAATGTACGAGGAAATGTTGAAAATTTCGAAATTTTTAATATGATATCCTGATTTGTCTATGGTTCAGGAACAATGCCCAAAAGTATATTGATAGAGTTCCGGGACACCCTGAATAAGAATCAATTTAATAATTATTAGTTTTTTCGAGATAATTTTATTACAACAAATAAATAAATTAATCAAGTTGCAGCGCGATCCTGCTGGGAAGCCCCACTGTTCTAATCCAAAGGTCTCTTTTTCACCCTGACATACCGATAAGCGTCTCGACCAGACGCGCTCGCCTCGGGCTCGGGCTGTCAACGAAAACGCTTGTTATAGTACACACATTTACACAAAATTTTAACTCTGTTCAAACCTAGATCTCACAAATATTACCGAACAGAGTACAGAGCCTTATACACCAGGAATCTCTTTGGTAAATCTTTAAAAAAAAACCTATCAAAATCACTTTGTTGACAAAACATAAAGATTTGTAATAGCGTCAGGGTACATTAGTGTTCGTGGAGGTTTTCCTTCCATTTCAGGAACTCTTCCAAGGAGTAAAAAGGGTTTCTTGTCAACCAGTTGGTGAGGGCGGTCTTCAGTTTTTCCTGTTTGTTTTCTGACATCCTCTGGAAGAACATTGCAGAACTTTCTTCCACTGTAAGACGGTGTTTTCTCGTACAGCGCGCTGTGATGATGTGGTAACTGGTACCTGGAAGCATGCCTGGTGTTATGGCAGTGGATGTCTGACCCGTTTAGAAGAGATTTTCCATCCACATAGAGAATCACCTCCTTGATGTATAGCGCAACGACTGTCAATATGTCAATATGTTAAGTTCCGTAAAAGATTGTCTGCAGCTTTCTCTTGAATGTAATCCTTTGATAATTTGTATAGCTCTTTTCTGAAGATGAAGGATCCGTTTTAGGTTTCCAGCTGTGGTTCCTCCCCAGGCTCCAAGGCCATATATCAAGTGAGACTCAAATAGGGAATGCGATCTTTGTGGTGGTTTCATTACTTGAGTGTTTTATTCTCTTCAGGACATAAAGACTGGCGTTGAGCTTGTTGGAGATCGTGTCAATGTGTTGATTCCACGATATTTGTCCGGCTTAAAATACCTACCTGGGTAGGTCGCCATTTCAACTAATGTATCTAAATGTCAATTGTTACGCCAAGGCTTCAACTTCCACATCGGGCATTGTTTCCAAGTCGTCCTGTCCATTGCTAAATGTTAATTATTTTGTTTTGTTGGTGATTACCGCTAGGTCGTTGTTGTGACAAAATTGATATGCCAAATTGAGTGCAATAAATGAGTTCACTGACAAGTCTTCTGGAGTCTTTGCTGCAATTAGCAGGGTCGTGTCGTCAGCATACATCAAGGGTGAGCAGGTGTTCTATGTGCTAAGGGTTCTATGTGCTATGTGTGTTCTAAGGGCTTCTATGTGTTGGGGCAGGTCATTTGACAGGAGGATAAAAAGTACAGGGCCTAAACAGATCCCTGTGGCACTCCTCTGTTAACCGTCATTGGTTTTGATGTTACTTGGATCGTTCCGTTAAGACTGTGTTTAATTTCTCCTACTTGTTCTCGCCCCTCTAGGTAGCTTCTAAACCAGGCGTTTGCCAGGCCTTCGACACCTACTTTTTCCAGTTTGTGAAGGATCAGGTCGTGGCCTAAGCAATCAAAGGCTTTGCTGAAATCTAACATTATGGCTGTAACAAGGTTCTTTTTTTCTAGATTGTCTATTACAAATTCAATTAACTCGATGATTGCTGTTGTTGTTGATTTTCCTTTGGTGAAGCCATGTTGTTTCTCAGTGAGGTTGTTGTGGTGTTTGCATTGATTTATCAATCTCCTCAGAACTACTTTTTCAATCACTTTGGAAAACGTTGGTACAAGTGATATTATAGGCCTGTAGTTTTTAATTTCTAATTTGGAGCCATTTTTGTACTTGGGGTAGACCTTAGACATTTTTAAGCCACTTGGAAAAAGTCCTTGTGTTAACGAGAGGTTTGTGATTTTGACAAGTGGTTTAATTAGGGCATTGCTACAATGTTTTAACATTTTGGCTGATATTTCATCCGTACCTGCAGATGTTTTGGGTTTGAGGGTGTTTATGATGTTCCTTATTTCGTTTTCATTGATTGGGAGTAGATAGAGGAGATCATTTGGTGTGGGGGGCAAAGCTTGTATTTTTCCATTCCTTGGTGGATTTGTGCTCAGAGTCTGCTGTGCTATGTTGCTGAAATATTCAACCTAGGATTAGCCTCTAATATCATAAAATAGTTTAAAAAAACAGTATCGTTGTATATAACGTAAAACAAAAGGTCAAATCATTTTTTAACGCATTAAAGCTTGCAATACCAGGAACAAAGGCCATCTTACTCCTTTCAACCAGCAATCGCAAATAAATTCTATCTTTAGACTACTGTTGTGCCCTGAAATTCACCGCTCCTTAGGAGGACGTCGAACTTAATATTATTCCCCTGGTTTTATAAATCCAGGACGTGACTTGGTGAGTAGTGGCGAGGTGGCGTTTCTGGCCCAATCAAACTTTGACAGCCAGTCAATTTTTTGACAGCTACTTCCGGTCACGTGACCGGAAGTGACGTCATCAGCTGTGACGTAGCTGTGACGTGTTGGTGGTGGGTATTTAAAGTTTAAATGCCCTGCTGTGCTGGGTATTTAAATTTTAAATGGCCGGAAGTGTGTCAAGGTCGTTTGGGGATGTTTTTAAAAAAGATCTTGCATTTTCGGAAAATCCGAAAATTCAAGATATTTTCTTTTTTTATTTATTTGTTTTTTTTTACAAAAGTATTATTTTACAAGTTAGTAAAGTTTGCTCCCAAATTTGAAAAGTAAGTTGTTGTCGGTGCTGAAATTTCTTGTTTATTTTCATTCTTCTTGTTGTTGTAAGTTGGCAAAAACACATTTTTTTCGTTTTGATTGTTTGTTGCATAAAGTTCTAAAGATAAACCAAACCCAGTGGTTATAAGTTGTTTTAGTTCTTCACTAAATATTTCCAAATCCTTGTAGGTTGTAAGATTGATAGTGTTGTAGTGAATCCCGCGAATGTTGAGAGACATGACTAGAGTTGTTTACTCGACGAGAGGTGTAGCAGGAATGACTATTGCAAAGCCGGTGCTGCAGGTACCTCCGATGGTAGTGGGGGTAGTGGTGGGGGTAATGGCAGGTGTTTGTTTAATCACTTTGAATTTAATCGTTGCCACAATAGACCGAGTCGATGTTGCAATTCTTCTAGTTTATCCAACCGGTTCTTTTGATATGTTTTGCAAGTACATTTACAATAGCTGAAAGAATTTCATTTTGTACAAGCTTTTCCGTCAACTTGATCTTCAGGTATTCTAAAACATTTTTCTTTGCAACAATAAGTTATAAGTGTTAGATTATTTCCTTTGGATGACATGTTGGTTGTAGCTTGTCTTAAACAGAACTGAGCCTCTCAACGTTAAAGTTTCGTATTTATGTAAAGTATTCGAATAAAACTATCGAATAAAATAATCGAATAATACTATCGAATAAAATAATCAAATAATACTATCGATTAAAAGTTCAAGGTCATCCGTTTGAGGTTTTAAAAAAATACAACATATCAGTATATAAAAACATATACTGATATGTTGTTTTTTATCTTTTTATTTAAAACATTTTTTTACAATGTTATTTTTGTGCGATGTGCAGAGTTAGTTCCGTAGAGTTGTTTCCGCTCATTCCGTGTGACACCAAATATAATGATCCTGGTTGAATTTCCCGCAGATCTTCATTTTGCAGCAACTGGACGAATCGTTTTGGAAGATATACTTGAAACTTTGGTTCATCACCCGGTGTATATGGTGCATCGGATAAAGATGCGACGACTGCGTCTCCATGCGTTGTATCAATTTTCTTCATTTCATGAACAATATAATGTTTCTGTTCTTTTAATTCTGAACATTTCTTGATAATTAGAGTATTTGATTTTGAATGCAAGTTGAATTGTTCAACTAAACATTGGAGAAACTGTTGTGATGCCATCCTTCACAGGAGATGTTGTCTGTTCGGAGTATGGAGTTAGACTGATACTCGGGGTGTGTTGCCTCTTCGTTTATATAACCTTCGGAACCCCCACTACATTCTTCCGTTTGTTGTTGTAAGTAAGCAGCCAAGTGATACGCGTTTTGTAATGCGCATTGAGATTGGTTGTGTTTCGGATTTATTGTAGAAACACAAATATTTCTAGCATCAAAGTGAAATGTTTTGTCCACTTTTATGTTTAAAACTTCTTTGTTTGTGTACTGTCGTATCCAATTCTTTTTTTCCAATCCTCTGGTATATATGTGTGTAAATTGTTTGCAAAAATGAAACATAATTTTGTGTACATTGTTGTACGGTAGGAAACCTTCATACCAATGGATATGATGAAAATTATTTGTTAGCCATCTGTTTGTTATTTTAGCTTTTGACTTTAGTTCATGGACAGAACACGGTGCTTCAAATAAAAACGGGTATGCTACTTGTGTAAGCAAATCCAAAATTACCAATTCTTTTATGATAAATCTATCATCGTTTCCGCGAAATGCTTGAAATTCAATTACACAAGGTTTTGCTGCCATTTCTTCATCCTGTCTGCTCATCATGGTGTCTGCTGATCAACTGTTTTCCACACCACGGTAGGTTAGATATATATAAACCAGGCCGTACAGTTGTAGGCGCGTTGGTGTATGTTTAACGTGGGCACCATCCCCAGTAGGCCTACCCCACGGTTTATTCTTTTGTTAAATTACATTGTAGTTTTAACCTAGCAAAGTTTCTTCTTCTGTATTATTGTTGTTGTTGGTTTCTTCTTCTGTACTGTTGTTGTTGGTTTCTTCTTCTGTAGCCTCCGTTGCAACTTCGGTAAAAGATTCAAAGTTTCTTAACTGCCTCCACATTTCCACTTCGTGAGGTATTCTATTAAAGATGGATGTATCTATTGGTCCGTATTGTAAAGTGCTTTCTAGTTGTTTTTCGCATGCATCTACCAGATATTCCTTAATAACAGAGCTTGAAAATACTAATTGTTTCATATACCTGGTAATAGGTGATGTTGCATAGTTTAAAATGTAAAATTCTTCACGTGTTAGAAGAATTTTATTTTCAAATTGTGTCGAGTCTCTAATTCTTACTTGTTGTTGACCACGATGTTTAATAATGTAAATTTCATTGTCACAATCCAAAAGTCGAATGTTAGTTTTTCTTCCAAAGAAACTGTTGGCTAAATAACATTCAATAAGATGTAGATGTTTTAAAAAGGAATCCCAAGCATTTTCTGAAAATAAAACCATCTTTGTTCCATGGCTTAGGATTACTGCGGGAGGGTAGTCTAATGATTTTACCAATCCTATCGACACACTTTTACTCATGCAAGATGAAATAGGATAAAAGATGCGAAGGAAAACTTCAGTTAAAATGTTTGGGGGAATATTTTCTTCAAGTTTTCTTTTCTTTCTTACGTTTGTTTTATTATTTTCCAACTTTTTATTTTGTTTTCCAAACTTTAAAAAGTCATCAATTTCCTTTACAATATTTTCTTCAAAATGTTTATCATCATTTTCCAATAAAGGTGCTGTTTCGGAAACGTCTTGTACAACTGATAAAGAACTCATTTTGTTTATAATGCTGTAGACGATGTTACCCATACAACTGTAGACAGTAAACTAAACAATTTTCGTTCCCGCTCCTGCTTTTATAACCGAGTAGTGGGGGTATTTTTTTTCCTTTTCATTTTACAAAGCTGCTTTTAATATTCCTGTTAAAGGTGTATATGTAACAATTTTGTCATGTAAAATTAAACAATAAGCAGATGTATCTTTGGGTACATTTTGTTCAAATTCCATTTCTATTTTTATATCTACACTGGAAGATTTTACAGATTCGTTTTGTTTTGAACAATCAACTACAACAATCGGATAGTTAGATTTAAATTGGTTTGGCGTTAATAAAGGTGTGTTTGTTTTTCCATAATATGAATTTTGGAATCTTGCGTACATATCGTACAAAACGCTAAACCTGTCTTTTGTAAAGTTTATGTTGAAGTTGTCGTATGGAAAGAATTGAGAGTTTAGAAACACCTTAAAATTTGTAAGTTTGCAATGATCAAATTCACCAGCATGTTTAGTTATTTCATTTCTTCTTTTTGTTTGTAATCCAAATATTACATATCTTGCCTTTTCCAAATGAGTAGAAGTTTTTACAGTCCATGTATGACGTTGTGTTTCCGGTAAAACCGGATATTCATGAAACTCCCAACTTCTAAATGGTATTACGATATCACGATCTGATTTTAAAGTTCTTAATAATGAAATTCTATTCTGATCGTTTAACCGTACATGCGGTACTCTCCAAACAATCTTGTCTAATTGCATTTTCCATTCTAAAGTAGCTTCCGTTGTTCCATCAGGCGCCATAATAATATCTTTGTCGTTTGATGATCTTATCAAAACTAATTCTTGTTTTACGTTTATTATTATTTTTCGGTAATCTTCGGCAAAGCCTAAAAGTAATCTTAAAGGAATGTAAAAGTCAAAATTGCCTGAACTGTTTGGAGTGATTATATTGGAATCGGGCGCTACCCACTCTGCGGCGGCTAGCATATTTTTTCACTCGGTGTTAAAGATGCTAATCCTTTTAATGTACTTGTAATTCCCACCTTTTTTGTTGAATCTACTGTAACTCCGGAAATTTCATATCTTATTTCATCAAACAAATATGCCATGGGGTTATTTATGAACGGAACAGTACTTGCAGTGCTTCCATCTCTTTTTGTTACTCTTCCTTCGATATACAAATAACTTTCACATGGAAGTGTATAAATATCCTGTTGTTGTATGGGAATTCTAATTTCATCATTATTATTTAATTTTGATGAAGCGTAAGGGTTGTGCGTATGGTATTCCTTTTCCCATAAGGTTTCGTCGAATGTCGGACCCTGCGCTATATCCAATATTTCCATTATTAATAAGTTTTAATCCAATTTCTTCTAGAAAACGAATGTTATCACTTGTTAATCCTTCTATAGCTGAAGTGCTACTGACTTGTTTACCAGTCAGCTCTTTCTTTTTAAATGATAACCCCATTGTTATGCGGTTGATTTTATATGTATTCGTATAGTTATAGGTTCGTCTCTAAAATCAATATGATTTCCGTCTTGATCTAGTATGTTCACCACAATGTCTGAAATAAAACTGGTGTTTAACGGTAGGTACACCAAGTTTTGTGGCTTTTCCACAATTTTAAAACCCGGAGCGACCGTTGGATAGAATGTGTGCAATATATGAGTATTTTCACCATCTCTATAAGAACCATGTATAATATTACATGTAACATCTATACTGTTAACTTTCATTATTGTCACAGTTCTAGCACCTGAATGGTTAATATTAGGTTCTAAAATTTTTGTTGTTTTAGGAAATCCTAATAAACTACCAACTGAATGTTCTTTGCTAAAATCTATATAATATTTAGATTTAATTTCAGCTTTCATAGTATTGTTATTTCCTTTTATTGTTATATTATCTTTTCCCATATGATTTTGTATCGCTTCATTTATATCATCAATTTCATATGCTCCAGTGGGTAAACTAAATACTTGTATATCTGAATATTTGTTTGTATTTTTATCTTTTGTTTTGTAATAATGTATTTTGTCATTAACATTTTCAGTAACGTTAGGAATAGAATTATAAGTTGTTATATCTAATAATGCGGCTTCCCATAATTTATCTTTTTCCAAACGTAACGCAGGGAAAAGAACACTTCGCAAAGTAGATGAAGTTCCAGTTAATGATACTGTATAGGAAGACATCTTAAAGTTGACTAACGCTTTTTGTTAAAAAATCTAAACATAAATGTCCACAGATTACCGTATCATCAGGTTGCTCTCTTTTATAGTTGTATAGAACATTTTTAGCTGTTTTAAAGTAATATTGTAGTTCTTTTGGTGGTGGGAGATTACCAAAACTATCAAAGTAGTAAATAGTTGATCCTAGTTTCTTATAACATACCCAATGAGTGCCTGATCCTTTACTATTATCTAAATTTACTATTCCGGTTTCATTTTTCCAAATTTTAACAGGTAATGCATCTTTCATAAACACTCCTCTAAAAAATGGAATTTTTAAACAAGAAACATAAGTAATTAATTCTTTATCTGTTAATTCTTTATTTGGAATTAGTAATTGTTTTTTTCTGTTTAATACACACGATACGGACTTAGGTATAATCCTCCTCCTTTTTTATCATTGACCATATTGTTTGTTTCTTTTTATTTTTACCTGCGGTGGATCGTCGTTTTCTTCTTATATTTCCTCCACGTTTCTTTGCAGGTTTTCTCCTCCTTTTTCCACCTCCTTTCTTCTTTCCACCTCCAAACATCGTTTTACCCTTCATTGCTGCTGATACCGCTAAAGCTGCTGCTTTTTCACCGATACTAGCGTCACTGGATGTTACTCTTTGCCAAGCTTTTTCAGCAAGTGCTCTATCCGCTATTGATCTATTTTTAGTATCTGCAAACTTTGAATATGCTATATCGTGTTGTTTGCAGGCTTGATCAAGTTTATTTATTCCAAGATCTCCTCTAGCAAGTCTTTTTTTCAATTTTGTTCCAGGACCACAATATTGATAACCTCCTGGTAAATGTAGTTCTACAGGTAATAAATCGATAGCTTTATTAACTATAGCTCCAACCGGCTTAGTAATAAGAGAAAGTGCTGTTGATGCTATTCCTCTTCCTCTCTTTATAACGTGTCGATTATGACTGATGCGTTGAACTTTCAACATGGTCTTTTATAGTGAAAGGAAATGCCGATACTTGTTTATTTTATAAATGCTTTATAATGAATGATGCACTTATCCTTTGACATTGTTTTATTTATAAGTATGTTTATGGGTAATAAAGTGTTCTCCAGCCTTGCGGTAGGATTGTATCTTCTTCATCATTATTTTTAGAAGATCTTAAACTATTAGTTTCCTTATTTAAAAAATATTTTTCCATAACATTTTGTTTAACCCAATGTAGTTTTTGATCAGATTTTATAGGGTTTATTGTGTTATACACATCATATAATACTACACTTAAGAGTCTTACAATATAATTTACATTAACAGCATCATTAAAGTTGTGAGGATCATCTAAGGCGCTTAATCGCAAGTATTCACAATTAAAATATTCCTTATGCCTATCTTTTCTTAGGCTTCTTTTACGCCATTCTTCTACTGTAACTGCATCACTGTCTCCTATTCCTGTTCCAACATTGGTTAGTGGTCTCCCTTTACAATCAAAGGCTTGTCGGCCGCCTTCTTGTAATACAGGAACTTGTCCAATTGTTGCTACATCAGTTTCATCCGACCCTTTTTTAACATTAGTAATTATTTTTGCATCAGCATCCCATTTCTTATTTTTTGATTTCATTATTTGACTTATTATAGCTGCATCTGATTTTGCAGTTCCTTCCTTAACGTTAGTTAACACTTTATTTTTGCAATCAATTGTATTAATATCATGCGTAATACAATGATCTGTAAGATATTGAAGGTTTACAGCATCTTTCATATCTTTAGGGTCTCCAATATCATGTATTACAAAGTTGTAAAAGGAAAATTTATCTGTTTTTTCAGGGATGACTGAATGTAAATACTTTTTTGTAACTGAATCTTGATCATTAATAGGATCTGCTATATTGGCTATTCTAAGATCTTTTGCATCATATACTTTATTATTACTCCTAGGATCATATCGTAAGGTTTGGTTTATGTACCACATTAAATATTCTTTATTTACCGAATCATTCTTATCTATTGGTTTTGGAAGATTTACAATTCTATAAAAATTAGCGTTTTACACTTCATTTTGAAGCTTTAAGCTAGGTAATGTTTCACTTCTTAAAGTTTTAAAATTTACCGCATCATTATCATCTTTTGGATCATTTACAAACTTTAAACGTTTGTTATTTATATCATAATCTCCATCGGATGTTAGTGGTAAACCACCTCTTTTTCCATAAGATCCTGATTTGCTTCCAGTTTCGGAATACCGTCCAAACTTATCCACACTCATGGTTATACTGAATATTTAATCAGTTATACTTGTATTATATATACTCATATTTTTCTTTATGCAATTACTCCTCGATTTCGCAGTTCGCCGACCAAAGCTACTCATTCATTTTCTAAACCACTATGTCCGGCTTGTTTAGCTTCATATATCAACTTCATTCTGTCAACCAATTTGTTTATATCGTTGTAGTATATTATATTAGTATCATACAAGTTTTTTAATAATCCTTTTCCTGATAAACTTGATTGATTTGTTTTACTTCTTTTATGTAAAATATTTATTTCAGCAGAAGATAATGATTTTCTTTTTATGGGTTCCCTTCTTTTTGGTGGGAAAAGTTTAGCAATAATAGTTTTATATTTTTCTGATGCATTTCTATGAACATTGAAATTTTTAGAATAATTTTTCTTATGCGCATTTGTATCCTCCAATATTTGTTTAAAAAATGTTTAAATCCTTTTTAGTATATTTATTAGGTTTCGGCTTAAAAATAAGTTCAAACAATCCTTTTGTACCCTTGTATTGTTTATTATTTATAATAATATTGTCATGTTCGTCTACATCAAGTTTGCTATCTCCAATCATTAGCCCATTTTCTTCTATTCTAGCACCAAAAGTATGATATTTTCGAGTTGGTTGTGCAGAATGTAACATTTTCAATACAAATTGTCTTGCAAGCGGCCCTTTATACGCAATATCCGAGCCCAATTTGCTCAAGTTGGATGGATTAATAGGCTCTTCTTCTTCTTGTTGTTCTTCGCTTGTAGAAAGACCTTCTTTTTCTGTTAAAACATCCGTTTCTTCACCTAGTTAGCTTTCTTCTTCAGTTGTTTCTCCTTGTTGTGTAAAACTTGTATCACCTTCATATTCTTCTTTTTGTTCAAATTTTGAAATGGGTAAAATAGCATCTCCGGAAAAATTAAATGTTGAATGTTTAACATTTTGTCCTAATTGTTTTAATGGCTCAGTAATAGGTTTAAATGTTGATTCCAGAAATTTCTCTCTTTCACTTATTCCTAATCTTAACGCTCTGTTTTTATGTCTAATAGAATCACTAAGTGATTTTATTTCTTTTAATAGCTTTTCCTGATTAACCATGTTTACACCATGGAGACTTGTACGATAATGTTGTTAATTAATGTATTAAAACAAATTTATCAAAACCTATGCGGTAACGACCATCTGTTATAGCTTTATCTTTCATAATTACCAAAAATCCATATTTTTCCGCCCAAGCTTTTCCACAAAGCTCTTTGAATTTATCAAATGACATATCAGCATTTACATGATCGTTGTATATATGTTTTAGGTTTGTATCGTCTTGTTTGAATAAAACTAAAATATTTGCATTGTCTCTAATTAGTTGTTTTGGAATTTTGCTATATGTTTGTCCGATATATATGCTATCAATATCATTATGTCTTCCCATGGCAAAATAGTTTCTAATAGTATCATGATTTTCACTAGATACATCATCAAATACAAATACAGAATACGGCTTAGCCTGGTCTGGTTGCATAACACTGTCACTAGCATTAAATTTGTAATAGTTAACATCAGGCACATCAGTCAGGATCTTTTCCAACAATTGATACTTTGGTTGATATAAGGACTTTGAAAAAATATATAGGTTATTAAATCGCAATCCTTTTGTGTTTGTAATTAAGTTAAACACAACGTTAGTTTTGCCACAGTTTGAAGGACCGCTGACTATACATCGTACAGTGTTTGGAAATAAACTGCCGTGTTTACCATTGTTGATTTTAACGTTATCTACGGTTAAATCATCAATGTTATTAATATTAAATTTATCTTTATGGTGAACAATCTCCATCTTATTCAAAGGCAGAAGAGTAAATAAGTTGATTTAAAACTAAATCAAATCTTTTATAGGTATCCACGAATCTTCAGTTTTATCAAACCCCAACCAACGTACTTTAAC
This sequence comes from Flexamia atlantica, assembly GCA_035578135.1. Lineage (NCBI taxonomy): Eukaryota > Metazoa > Arthropoda > Insecta > Hemiptera > Cicadellidae > Flexamia > Flexamia atlantica. The sequence continues at coordinate 113,128,263 of JAQJVK010000001.1, forward strand.
TTGGTCTTTTTTCCTTTGCAACACCTTTTCAACAAGATAAACATCGCCTACTGTTGACTTTAACAATTCATGTCCGTAAAAACCGCCTTGTAACAAATTTCCTTTGTTATCTTTTAAAATATAGTTTCCGGTACAGTAGGTTGTACTTTATACACTGTAAAAACTTCGTTTGTCCAATTGGGCAGGTATTTTTTAGTAAACACTCCTTTGTATTTACTAATTCGAACTTTATCATTTACATTAAATTTTCTTGGTTTTCTTTGATCCGCTTTTGGCTGTGTATTCTTTTTAATTCGTTGTAAAACTAGTTTAGCGTTTTTCTTATTCACTTTGTTAGGTGCCATACCGATAGTTCTATGAAACTTGTTGTTGTAATCGCTTATTAATTTTGGTAAGATATCAACCCATACGTAAGAACCTCTTTTCGAACACATTTTATACATTGCACCTTTTAAGGTTCTATTAAATCTTTCAATTATAGCTGCCTTTTTCTCAGAATTTGTGGAATAATGATTTATGTTATATTTTTTCATTAACAAGGCAAAAGGTTTATTAAAAAATTCTTTCCAATCATCAGTTTGTAAATATTTAATTTTATTTTTATCTCTTTTTATAGCTACTTCCATAGCTTTTGTTATGCTGTTACCAGTTTTGTCTTTTAATGGCAAAGCATCTGCAACTTTAGTAAAACAATTAATAATCGTAAGAATGTATTTAAATCCTTTATTTATTTTACTATGCGGTTGCATTTCAATTAAATCTGCTTGATATAAATCATTTATTCCTTTTACAACAGTATTTCGTCGTGAAAACTTTATTCTTGCAGGTTTATGAAGTTCATTAACAATCTTTTCCTTTAAGTCTGTCATGATGATTTTACTAACAAAGTCAAGTTAGTATTGAGTGTTTCTTTTTCTGCATCCGCTTTTATAGTTCAAGGTCATTTCAACATATTTAAAAAAAGGGGAAATCACAGCGAGCATGCTGTGATTTCCCCTTTTTTTCTTTTTTTCTTTTTTTCTTTTTTTTATTTTTTTATTTTTTTTCTTTTTTTTCTTTTTTTTCTTTTTACTCATTGATAGGATTGAGAGAGTAGTGGCCGAATGGTAGAGTGTGAATTTTGTCTGGAAGAATGTGTCGTTTGTCATCATTGGAGCAGAGTGCTTTTTTCACTTCTGTTACGCTGTACAGTTGATGGTTGAAACTTCTGATGGTGTTGAATTTTGCAGTTATAGTCGTTTCTTCAAATAAGCATTGCTTGTAGTGTTCAAAATTTACATTCTTCTTAAGATACAAACTTTTTACTCCCTTAGCTTTTTTAATAATATTGTTTTCTTCTTTATGCAATTGTAGTGAATAAAATTTTGACATTAGTGCAATAAGTTTTTTCAGTAAAATTCCATTTGCTTCGTCTTTAAATTTTCCAAGTTTCTTTTTGTTCCGATCATTGTCATAATTTAAATGATCTTTTGGATAGTCACTAAAATCAAATTCATTTTTGTGAACAAATGTTCGAAGATCCAAATACATATCTTCAGTAAGAATCCAGTAGATGAAAGCGTCCGTGTCCATGTAGGCGATTCCAATGTTATCTCTACCGTAGAAGGCGACCATTTTGTTGTAGTGGAAATCATACATGTGGGTTTTGGAAATATCCAAGATTGACATTCCAACGTACAACGGACGATCCATTTTCACGCTTGTCTTCTTCATAGATACTGCCACAAGGTTTTCATTGATGATAACGGATGTTCCAAAGTTTGGTTTTTGTACAAGTTTTTCTAGTTTTATAGGATCTGTAATTAATTTAACATTTTTGTGTTTTCTTTTGTTTTCCAATGTTTTTCCAAATATCGCATTATTCATTAATTTAAAAAAGTCCTTTTGAAATGTTGATGTTGCAGCTGCTCTTCTTCTGGTGTTTGAATCAATGTACGGTTTTAACCAGCAAGATTGGGAAAATTTTAAAACTCTATGAATTTTGATTATACGTAAACCCAATTGGAGTGCTTGTTGAACAACCCAAAAGTGAGCTACGTATCTTTGTTTATTTTCAAGAGTCATCATTAATTTTGGATGTTTGCCAATTGGTGAAACTTCTGTTTTTGCAAGGAGCGGAAGATCGTAATGAAGATCATGCAAATGTTCTGGATATTCAAAGTCACAGTCCAATATGTATCCGATGTCTCCGTCTTTTGAAATTTGCGAAATATCACCAATAGAGTCTGGATTAACCCATTCAAAGTTTCCAAAAGGAAGTGGATTAGACATGGCCCATCCGTATAAATTGTTGGCATCGAAATATCCTAAGAACACTGATGGTTTTTCTTTATCGTAGTTTGGAAGATATTTGTTGTTAGCTTTAACATGTCTAGTAACACTTTGGGTCAATCCACCTCTAACGCCCGATTCGATCATCAACACCATGTCAATATCTGTTAATAATTGAAGGTTGCACTTTGTTTCTTTTAGCATAGCTTGCCAAGCTAGTCCTGGAGAAGTATAAGAATGAAGAGGGTCTAATCCGTAGGCTTCAAAACAAGTGTTTCTAAATTCTTCCATCACATCGCATAGAAGGGTCACATCAAGTTTTACATAAAAGTCAGAATAATCTCCCAGAGTGTTCATTTCTAATTCGTCCCAAACTTTGCATGCGTGTTGATAGTCTTCAGGTGAAATGTCCAAATCGGTAAGTTTACTTTTGAAAGCTTCTGGTGGAGGAAGTGACGTTTCTTGAAATTTATGTAGTCCATCGATGTAATCATACGGGAAAACTCCTTTCCGAAGAACCAAATCCATTTTTTCTGCAGGTACAATTTTGCTTGTTTCTATTAAATTTTGTCTTCTTAAATTTTCAGAAAGTTTCATAAGACTGGAAGGCATAAATCTAAAAGAATCAACAAATCTAAGTTTAATTTTGCCCACCTTTTTGAAAAGCTTATAAATTTTTCCATAGTTTGTGCTATAACGTCTATTTCACCGTTGTCTCTTGCTAATTCGGGAATGATAAAATGTCCATCGTATCCGCTAAGATTGTGAAAAACCACGGGAATAAAAGATGGTAGTTTGTAGTTGATGTTACATCCGTTGCAAGCTGCACCTCTGTAGGCTCCTGTCAGATGGTCATGGTCACGAACTTTAACTTTAGTTTCTGTAAATTGATTGTTACACAAATAGCATGTTGTTGTCGAATCATAAAGATAAAGTTCTTCCGGTGTCATAGGTGACATAGGAACCACATTGCTATACATTGCTTCCACTTTCCCAGCGATGTCGTATAAATCATCAACAAAGTATCGAGCTGCTTCTTCTCCACGATAGATCTTTGGTGTAGATGTCAAACCATATTCTTGAAGATGTTCTTCAGGCAGAGTGGATTTTACTATTAAACAGTAGCTGTTTGGTTTGTGAAGTTGATACTTTGTTCTGCTTGTAATTTCCTCTCCTTCTTCTTGTTCAAGTGGAAGCAATGAAGATTCAAAATCTGCATACACTACAACGGGAATTCTGTATTGTTGGATAACTTTATCAAATTTTACTTGTGATCTGCTAGGGTGTGGTAATTTAATTCTTACTTCATAGTTTCCATTGCATAATCTTTTATGTTCTGTTAACCATTCTGAACCCCCTCTTCTTAAAGGTTTGTTTACAAAACAGAAACATCTTTTACAAGTTGTTTTTGGTTGTTCACGTTTTGATAACTGTTTGCAAACTAGAGCTTCAAAATCTTTAATATATACATAATGTGAGATATCACCTTTAGTTATAAATAATAAATCAGTATGATCTCTGCGTTCGGTGGGTGTTATACGTAAGGGGTAGACATTGTTGGATGAATTTAAGCCAAAGATGTTTACAGATGCAAAAGGATTTTTCTTTTCAAATTTTGATATGTCTTGAATTGAAACAGGATAAGTCATGCCTTGAAAGTTATGCATATAGCAAACCTCATCGTATGCTCTACTCGGTCGTTCCACATGATCTTCTACATATTTTGCAAGCATTGCATACTTGAAACATTCAGCATTTTCATTTTGTACATTAACACAAGATTTGGTTACTCGAATCTTCCTTGGCAAAGCAATATAACTACTACCTCTCATTCCATATCCATGTTTATGAACTCTCACATCTAAGCTTGTTATACTTAACAAACTCCATCCAGAACCTCTTCCTTCATGTTCTTGTAATTTTGTTAAAAGTTCTTCAAAACAATCATCCACAATTGAGCTTATATCCGATGCAAACATGATGGTTTTGTTTTTAGTTAAAAATCCTCTTAGTGATGTTTCATTCTGAACATTTGTAAATACAGTATCTAATAATATTCCAAACTTTATAAAATTTAATCTTCTTAGTTCATTTTTCAATGTTTCTGTTACTAATGTTTTTGCTTTCAATATAAATTGTGCTAGTTGCAATTGAGCATTGTCAATCTTAAAATGAGTTACTACACTGCCTGGTAAAGCTCGGGCGTATAATTCCACATCCAAAGATGGTCCGGGTGCGTATTGAATAACACTTGGTCTTGAATTTAGTTGTTGTTGATGGGTAGCCAGCATTTGATCTAATTCTTCCAAATCTTCTTCTTCTGCATTGTTTCTTGTTTCGTTGTTATGGTACACTTCTTTGTGTATTTGTAGTAAGTTTTCATTTTCAAAAGATTCTTCACAACTGATGCAGTAATACATGACGTAGGTGTGCTCTCCACAAAAGTTGCAGTAATAATAAAAACCACTCTTAAACTACCCCTATTTATAGACTACCCCTACCACTTTTTCTGTATTAAACACAAAAAGTGTTAATAACAGTTAAATTTCTTATATTTCAAAACTCCTAAGTGTCAAGGTCAAATAATGCATGTTTAAAAAAAACATCTAAGTGTCAAATAATGCAGGTATTAAAAAAAATCTAAGTGTCAAGGTCAAATAATGGAAGTTTTAAAAAAAATCTAAGTGACAAGGTCAAATAATGGAAGTTTTAAAAAAATTCTAAGTCTCAAGGTCAAATAATGGAAGTTTTAAAAAAATCTAAGTGCCAAGGTCAAATAATTTAAGTTCAAAATAATACATATTATGCGTCGTAAGTGTGATCATCATTGCTGTTGTTTAAATATGTTATTTCCAAATCGTTATCGCTTTCATCTTCCTCCATGTCCGATGCCGGAAACAAACGTCGTCGAACAAGAGCATGTATATATTGTACTGGATCATAGTTAATTGTTACAACATGTGTTAACGGTGTTTCTTCGCCTATTGCTACTGGTACTTCCAAAATATTTTCTTCATCAGTTGTAGCATCAGACGTAGCATCAGATGTAACATCGGATGTAGCATCAGATGTATCTTCTACTGGAATCAAACTATTTTCAAAAATACTTTCGTCATCCGTTAAATCTTCTGGTTCAACCATTTTATATATTTTTTCACAAATTGTACATCCAAAAGGAAAATTGTTGTCTGTTGGAGGCATTATAAAAGAAACTTGATATTGTAAAATAAATGTTGAAGCAAATGTTTGAAAATTTTTCTAAGTCCGAAAGTATTAATTATTAGGAAGTTTTACAAGTCCAATGTAAAGTAAAATAAAGAAAGAAGTGTTGTTGCCTGTTTAAACAATTGCAAAAGAATGATAGGTTTGAAAATTTTTCAAAGTCCTAAAATATTAAATATTGAGAAGTTTTAACACTTAAAATTTTTACAAATCCAATGTAAAGTAAAGAAAGAAATGTTGTTGCCTGTTGGAACAATGGCAAAAGAATGATGGAAACCAAACCCGCAGCAAGGGTCCTGTGGTTTGGGAGGGGGTAAGCGAGGAGGGGGGATGACCTCAAGCCGAGTTGGGGTCCGGGATCTGCGCGTGTGGTTCGGCATCAGTTGCTCGCTAGACAGTGAGGTGGTAACATGTTCAGAAGGCGCCCTGAACATTTTATCATTTTTGCTGTTTGGTGAAAATATCTTGGTGTTATTTGTATAATAACATCTTGACGTAGGACTGATTAATTTTAAGGCATGGTAGTTGTTTGTGCTTGTAGATACCCTAGGGTTTGTAGTTTGTTTTTAATTTGCTGGTTTGGTAGTTAGTATTATTTTAAAATCTTTCTTTTACTTACAATATATTTCTGCCTGGAATGTTTAAATTTAAAGTAATATTTTTGTTTTTAAGAATGTTATATGATATGTTTTTAATACCTTTCTATTCCAATTTCCTTTTTCCAACAAGCTTGTTGAGGGCATTCCCTCTCTTGTCTTGTACTCCTTTTTAGTTAGGGACACCTTTCAATTCCAATTTCCTTTCCTTTTTTCCTTCCATCTTTTGCACGGTAAAACCAATAATGGTAAAACCGGCTACCGCTTTTGTAGTGATTACGCTTACCAAAGCGGGTCACTTACAACCTCTATACGTGCTGGATGGGTAGTTTGCCTACCTCCGGAGTTTCGCTGGACCCCAGTTGATTTGCGCCTTATGGTGAGTCGCTGGCTCCTTTAGTGTTAGGAAATAAAAAACATATTTGTATAACATTTTTTTTAGCTTAGCGTTGTGCGGTTATGGTGAGGTGTAAGGGATGGCTTATGTATAGCTTACACCGTAATCATTCTGTGCAGCGTTGGGCTGACTAGATATTTTTTACTTTTTAGCTCAGCGTTGTGCGCTTATGGTGAAGTGTGAGGGATGGCTTATGTCTAGCTCACACTGTAATCATTATGTGCAACGCTGCGCTGACTAACTATTTTTTTTTAAACTCTAGGCAGGTTGTATTGTAAATTAGCTTATCTTCTTTTAGGTTTCCGGGGTGTACGGTTCTGTCAAACCGTACACCCCCCATTTTCTTTTAATTATCAAATGACCTTGACCTAGTTATTTTCAAGTTCAACAAAAGAGTAAGCGAAAATTTCTAAGTCCCAAGGTCATTTTTATGTAAAATAGCTTTTCTTCTGTTAGGTTTTCGGGGGTGTACGGTTCTGTAAAACCGTACACCCCTTATTTTTTTTAAAAGTTCTGGATGACCTTGACCTACTTATTTTCAAGGTCAATAAAAGTTAGCGAAAATTCTAAGTGTCAAAAGTAGGTCAAGGTCACCAAAAAATACCCTATGAACGGGGGAATAGACCGCTAAGTAATTCTCTTGGAACTACAAAGTGGTCTATTCCTCCGCTCCTATTTTTGTTGTTGTTATTTTTACATTAACCTCACAATTTTAACAAATGAAGATATTTTTTGTGCACACTGCATAATGTTTGATTCACACAACACATCGTTACACATTTTTTACCTTTTTTAAAAATATATAAACATTGTTCTTTTCTAAAACTGGATGATGTAGAAGAACCTGTCATGTTGCTAGATCCTAAATAGTAAAAAGTCATTCTGTTATCCCGCTTTTATAAGAAATTACCCCTCCATTGTAAATTTTGAAAATAGGTCAAGGTCATTCAAAAATACCCTACGAGCGGGGGAATAGACCGCTAAGTAATTCTCTTGGAATTACAAAGTGGTCTATTCCCCCGCTCCATTTTTTTTGTCTTGTGTTTAATTTGACCATTTAACTTTATCAGATGGAGATTTTCTTACTAAATAATAATGAACATTACTGATATTTGGAATTTGAAGATTTACTGGTAATTTGAGCAAGTAGAGTTCATTACAACATCTAAGAACAACATCCCTGTTACTGATCTTTTTCACAAAAACATATTTGTGGTTTAATTTCAATCTGTTGATTTTAATTCTTTTATAGTTTTCAATTTTTTCTGGCAATTCACTTTTGGAAGGTTCAATTTTGACTTTTTTAGAAGGTTGAATTTTGACTTTTTCGGAAGGTTCACGTTTGTTATGCAAATTACACAATTTTTCACCTACACTACACAACTTCACACACCTTTCACCTTTGTTCGCTCCTTTTTTTAAAATATGAGCACATTGTTCTTTCTTAAAACAGGATTTTCTTAATTTTTGAAGTTTTTGAAGTTTTTCAGAAATTTTGTTAGGAGATTTTTTCGGTGAAGATTTTTTTGGAGAAGGAGATTTTTTCGGTGAAGATTTTTTTGGAGAAGGAGATTTTTGTTTCACAATAGAAACAACAGATGATGATGATGTTGTTGATGACGAGGAAGAAGACCTGGACGAAGACGAAGTGCCTGCCATAGCGCTGGATCCTAAGAAAGTAAAGATTACTCTGTTTACCCTGCCTTTATAACAGCCCCCCACCCATTTACCCCCTCTACTTTTCGAGGTCAAAAAAATATTCATCCAAGCTTTCTAACACTGGCAAGAAAACAGTTTCAAAAGGTTGATACAAAATTTCATAAATGTCTTGGTTTAAATTTTGCGAAGTTTGAAGATATTCTTCTATTTCCTGTACAAATTTCTGTTCGAATTGTTGGAATTCTTCTATTTCCTGTAAAAATGTCTGTTCGGATTGTTCAAATTCTTGTTGTTCTAAGTTAAATGTTGGTAATTTCAAGTCTTCTTCCAATTTTTTAATGTAATCTATTGCATTTTGAACTATAGATTGTCTGTTAATTTTTTTTTGTTTTTGACTTTCCGGTACAACTAATTTTAATTTTTCAAAAGCTTTTTTTAATCTGTGTTGTCTTCTTTGTTCCCTTCGGTTTCTACTTAATTTTTGATCAATCAGGTATTTTTGGAAAGATTCCATAACGTTTTGTTGATTCAAAATGTGGCAAACTATTAATTCTATAAAGCTTTTATCCGCTCGATATATACTGGAAACCCGGGGGGAGGGGGGGGGTCCTTCACCATCAAGGCGATTGGTACGTATTTAAAGCTTTGAGGTTTGCATAGCCAGACCATAACTATGAGCTCCTTGTACGAGTTGTGTCTGCAGCGGATCTGCACCGATAACCCTATGCTCCGGCATATCAGAAGGGTGTCAGAGCCGCTGCCGCCAATTTTGCAAGGAGAGCTCATTTATGAACATAAAAGACGATGCGTCTACAAAACCAAAATTTGGTTTGAAGGGCCAAATGTTGGCAGAATATGTGCCGTATGTCACATGGTACGTTTTTTCATTAACTGCATTGTTTTTTTGTTAACAATATATATTTTTTTTAATTTCTTTAAATTAATAATTTTTTTTCAGGCGCTTCCTCTTGCCGGCCCGGGGGAAGAGCTTTATCGAACTATTGCTTATAGAAGCGGAGTAATTGGGTATAAACTACAAATGCCGGCACCTCAAGAAAAATGTCATCTCTGCAATTTCTGCCCCCTGGCAAAATACGAAATTAATTGTATGTGTTTATAAACACATATAATTATGAGAAATTAAATAGGGACGGGGAACAGAGCAGTTTGTGGTCTAACCACTTACTGCTCTGTTCCCCGTTGATAGGGTATCTTCAGATGACCTTGACCCACTTTTAAAACTTTATGGTGGGGAAAATGTATATATAAACCGTGGATTATATGAAGGGGCATCACTTCCCTCACCGATCATCATGGAAAGTTTCCGTATGTTTTACAATGTTTTTTGCACTCCTCAACAACATATTCAATTTATGTTAAATTTAATCCATGTCCTCCAGAATATTAATTTTCTTACGATTAATGTTACTGGGGAAAGAATGGTAAATTTAACATATCAACGTTTATTAGTTACCATCAACCCTTTGGTAGATCCGAATTGGTTTTCAACACTTGAAACATACATTGATACTATGGCTTTTGAACAAGGATTCCATTATCTTTGGGTTGATGTAGATTACATCAACTTTCAAAATGAATCAGATGATGATGGATATGATTCTGCCACATAAAAGTAGACATTAACGGAACTTCTCCCCCTGCCTTTTAGGAAAAAAGAGAGGAACAGTGTTAATTAATAACACTGTTCCTCTCTTTTTTCCGCTTAAAGTTAAATGACCTTGACCTACTTATTTTGAAGGTCAATTGTAACTTAGTGAAAATTTTCTAAGTCCATAAGTAGGTCAAGGTCATTTAAATCTTAGCGGAAGAATGAAAAGAATAGCTACCAACATGTATTGTTGGTATCTATTCTTTTCTTTCCTCCTAGAAAACCCCTTTAGTCCGTGTCAACTTTGATGTGAATTTTTGTACAAAATTGTACATAATAAAGGACCCATGTTTCGAGTCCTTCGTAATCCATAGAATCCGAAGTGCAACGGATTTTCGTACCGTCTGCTTTAACAGCTTCAAGTACTCCACTAATGCACTTCAGATTGCTATGATACGTTCTTATGTACCATAGTACTTTCTTGGCTTCGACAAAGTTGTGCACAGCACCAAAGATCATGAGGGATTCCATGGCAAATGTAACCACAAGACTACAGCACACCTTATATATATATACTGTGAGCCCAAGGCTATAGCCTCGATTTTTGAGTTTTTGCGTCATAACTTTTATACCGTTGGTTTTATCAAAAAATGTTACTGGACCTTTTTTGTTTGTCTTTTAATTCCGCTTAATTTGACTACCCGCACGATAGATTTGGAGCATTTTTGTTATATCCACTGCCATCGTGTACGGCGACGCAGTTCTAAAGTTGAACGGCAACGAAATCAAGTTGGCGACCTCCCCCCCCCCATCAATGCGGTCAAGGTCAAGGTCAAGGTCAAGGTCAAGGTCAAAAATATTAACCCCCCCCATCAATGGATGGGGGGGGGTCGCCAACTTGATTTCGTTGCCGTTCAACTTTAGAACTGCGTCGCCGTACACGGTGGCAGTGGATATTACAAAAATGCTCTAAACCTATCGTGCGGGTACTCAAATTACGCGGAATTAAAAGACAAACAATAAAGGTCCAGTAACATTTTTCGATCAAACCAACGGTATAAAAGTTATAACGCAAAAACTAAAAAAACTTAACATTTTATTTATTTTTTTTACTTAATATATTTCCAAATTTTATCAGGTGGGTATTCAAATTACGCAAAATAATCTAATTTACAATAAAGTCCGGTAACAATTTAATAACACCAACGGTATAAATGTTATAGCGCGAAAACTAAAGTTTCAAGGTCATTTAAAAATTTTAAAGTTTAAGAGTAGGTCAACCAAATGTAGGTCAAGGTCATTTAAAATTTATAAAAAAAGGGGGGTGGGGAAGCGTGGGGTCCCTACTTTATTTTATACTACTTTATTATATCTTATACTAACATGCAACGGTTACTGTGTGTGCTAGACATAAGCCATCCCACACACCTCACCGCCTTATTATATCTTGTGCTACCCCTTAAATGCTAACATGCAACGGTTACTGTGTGTGCTAGACATAAGCCATCCCACACACATCACCGCCCTGTCATATCTTAACCCCTACCTAACGTTCCCCCTATTCTAACTTATACTATGTAATATTACAGTTACGATGTGTGCTAGACATAAGCCATCCCACACACCTCACCATAATACTACCCCTAACTTATACTATGTAATATTACAGTTACGATGTGTGCTAGACATAAGCCATCCCACACACCTCACCATAATACTACCCCCTACGTAATATTACAGTTATGGTGTGTGCTAGACATAAGCCATCCCACACACCTCACCATAATATTACCCCTGATAGCTAAACCACGCAGGAAATGGAAAGGTAGTTGGATTGCCATTGCGGCCGATCATTATAGAAGGGCGCCTCTTCTACAATAACCGAACGCGATGTGAGCTAGACATAAGCCATCCCTCACACCATGGCGAACATTACGTTACAGCATAACCCTGCTCATAAGAGCACGAGCTACACCTTCACCGTAATGCTAAAGCGAAACGCTGCGCGCTCGCCTATATCAAGCTGAAGCGGGCGGCCTTGACTTGAAGGTTGACATATCCGCCTGCTGGGACGGAGGCGGACCTTCACCTTAACCGCGCCGCGGTCGATGACCGAGGAGGGGGGGGGGTGGCGTTGCCGTGACTTTGCCACCTAGTTCACCTTGGACGCCGAGCCGGTAGCTTCCGCTTACACTACCTTGACTACAAGGTTGCCGTGTCTGCTGCTTATAATAACCCCACTTGTCATTCTGCCACTTGCCACTTGCCACCTTTGCTGTTAAATTTTACATTCTCATTTTTTACATTTTTCTTTTTTATTTTGCATTATGAACTTCTCATCCTCATCATCCAGCCATGATGCTTCTATCCTACGAGGTTTGCTCGAACAAGAACTTGAATATACTATAAGAAGCCAACTTCAAGAAAAACAAGTGCTGGAAAATGAAAACTTCATGTCCGACATGTCCGAACTTTTTATTTTTCATCAGACTCCGGCCGCTCAACTGTCTCAGCCTGCTCAGACTCCACCTGCTCAACTGTCTCAGCCTGCTCAACTGTCTCCACCCGCTCAATCATCCAATCAAGAAACTCCGCGTCCTTCACTAATAGTAAAATCCCCTATCCATTTCAACCCGCACCATGTAAAAGACTGCCAACCAAAAAATTGAAGATCAACAGGCTGAAAAAAATATTGTCTACAAAATTTTGAAAAACAAAAAAAACCTTGTTCACATCCTCAACGAAGAAAAAAATACAATTTTTATCATCGACCTGCCTAAAAAATTGCTTGTTCCTCCAAAGCCAAAACATCTGAAAATTACAAAGGACAGCGGCAAATTAAAAATCAATCTTTTTTAACTAATAAGTACGGGTTTCTCCATACCACAGGTTTATTTGGTCTAGGCCTGTGGGAACCTCTTTACCCAAAAAAGAGTGACCTCTAGCGTGGTGGTGAGGTTGACGTTCCTCTAGAGGCTTTAAAACTAACGAACCACCGACCAATAAATGTCTTTACCCAAAAACTAAAAAAAAATAATAAACCTAACAAAAAATCCGGCAACATTTTATAATCAAACTAACAGTATAAATTTTACTATGCAAAACTGACAAATTTTATTTTACATTATCACTGAGCCACCTTTCTATTTCTGGTGAAGCGGAGGCTTTTGACCCGACCACTGACGCCTGCGCCGCCAACCTTGTAGTAGCCGGTTGGTCGACCTTGTTGCGTCAGCTGGCACAGCAGATGGTCACATCCTACACTCAACAGTTCATTCTCCGCTTTGCCACCAACCTAACAACTCCTGCTTCAACATGAACCGCTCCCAGTATTTCAAAATCTGGTACAATTGTTTCTCACGTTTACAACTGCTGGGGTATCGAGTTCTTCAATCTAATAACAATCGTGATTGGTACGATGTCACATCTACAATTGCTCTAAATCCTTTTCAGCCAGTTGGGAAAAACATTCTCACTGGCATCAAACTCAACACCGAACCACCTCTTTCACCTGTTTTACCACAATTACCCCAGCAGAAACTATTTCTAAAAAGACTAAGACTAAACACCAAATATCACATCATCAAACGAAAATCCAATGTTTTTTACCTATACAATAAAGAAAAAACCAAAATTTATATTGTTACCCTACCTAAACATCTTTCCATTTATATAAACCCAAAATACCTTGAACTTACAAAACAAGGTAACAAAATCAAAATAAAATTGTCAAAATAAAAACCCTTTTTCCTTTTCCTCCTCCAAAAGTCCACCCTGGTGGCAAAAAAGGTCCTTATAAGGACCGCCATAAAACTTTCAAATTTAGGGTCTCAACCCTTGGTGACTAACAAGGGGTCCACGTACCTCTAAGTCCCAAAGCGTTGCTGTCGGGGGGGGGGGTCGCCAACTTCTCGGGCCAGGTGTGCAGCAGATGTTCCAAGGTCAACAGCTTGTATTGCCAACTGGTCGACCGATGCTGTTGCGCAACCGTTACGCAACAAGGTCGGCAGCATGCGAGGTCACCAGAATAACTAACCCGGCCCAGTGATGATGTCAAGTAAAAGTTGCCAGTTTTTGCGTTTCATTCAACGCAAGTTTCGTTGGTTTTATTCCTTGGTTTTATTTTTATTTCGCCTTTTTCGTTTGTTTTTTTAAAACTCGCATGATAAGGTTTGGAAACATATTAATTAAAATATGAAACATCTTTAAAAATATCGTAACTTGTACAAAGTTAAATAAGTATTTCAAAACAATATTTTTAAGCTAAATGTTAAGAACAAATGTTTACTACTGAGATGTTTACCCTACAACATCTACATTACAACTAAAACTAAATATCGAAAACATTGCGAGGAGTCTCTTATGGTAGTGGGGGAAGGCAGGTGTGCAACATATGTAGCATCGCCCTAACATTTCAATTTTAAATTAAATGTTAAGAAACAGAGTTTATATTTAATCGCAAGTGTAGTTTAGTTTAGCATTTCTTCAACTAAATATTTTAACTAAGTATTAAGAAAAAGATAATAAAGTAGCATCTTTAAAAAATATTGTAACTCCTACAAAGTTAAATAAGTATTTTAAGCCAAATGTTAAAAACAATTGTTTAGTACTGAGATATTCACCCTACAACACCTACGTTAGAACTAACACTATAAATCCAAAAATTGCGAGGATCTCTCATGGTGGTGGGGGAGGGCAGGTGTGCAGCAGATGTTCCAGGCTGCACATGTCAAGGGAGGTTGCAGCGCCACTATTGACATATCAGTTTGCTGGTAGAACTCGCAGAGTAAACATCTAAATAAACATGAGTTCTGTTTTATATGTTTCTTTTATTAAAGATGGACTTTGCATTGAAACGCAAAGTTTTCCTATTGATGCAGATCCTATACAACAAATTTTAGTACATCCTCCAGAAAGTTATGATTCCATCTACATTTCAGTGCAAGAAACAAACGACCCCTCACCACCAACAACTCCTGATGCACAGTATGACACGGCTACCACACGTCATTAAAGCTTCAGCTCTTTACCCGAGCACACATGGACTCTGAGCTTCAAGATAATACTGTTTCTTCTACATCTACACCAACTTCCGAACAATTACCTACTACAAATGAAACTACTACAAGTCTACAAGTAAATGAAATTTCATCAACTGTTAGTTCTGATGCGCAAGCAATAATGTTATCATTAATTGGTTTCGACTAAAAATTCAACAATGGAAGAAGAAAGAAATTCGCTACTTTACAACTTGGTTTTTGTGAACCCGTCGAAATTTATTATTTGCCTACTTTCATTTTTATGTGGTTACAATTTTGGTTACCTTGTTCAGGAAATGCTAACAGATAAAAAGGAAGAACATTCGCTATATTTTAAAGTTTATGTTTATGTAATTGCATCTTTATTTGGATACTTTGTAGCAGGATATTTTCTTGTTAATTTGTCAATTCCATTTTTTACATGGTATTTTAACAGACGTGAAAATCAACAAAACAACAATTAAGAAACAGTTTGTAAAAAGAAGCAAAAATTATCTTGCATTTTCGGATTTTCCGAAAATGCAAGATCTTTTTTAAAAACATCCCCAAACGACCTTGACACACTTCCGGCCATTTAAAATTTAAATACCCAGCACAGCAGGGCATTTAAACTTTAAATACCCACCACCAACACGTCACAGCTACGTCACAGCTGATGACGTCACTTCCGGTCACGTGACCGGAAGTAGCTGTCAAAAAATTGACTGGCTGTCAAAGTTTGATTGGGCCAGAAACGCCACCTCGCCACTACTTTGGTGGACTCGCTCGGAATAAATAAGCTATAGCCCAGTACAAAATGCACAGATCCCTAGGTTTAGCCTTTCTCTTTACCTTTGAAGCATAAACTATACAACTGACATTCTAGCCCCATTGAAACGGTACACAAAGGTAACCTTATTCAACTTTTCCTAAAACTATAACAAACTTTAGTTTTAACGAGATAGCGGCTTAATAACGTAGAAAATTATGAAAGTTTCTCAACCTACTTCAACTCTTAATTCGTTATATATTTTTTTTTTGAAATTGTATTTTTTAGAAAAAACTACTTAACATACATTTTTAACACACTCGCTACCAGTCCTTAGCACAGTCTCCTTTGGTCCATTAGTAGGGGTGAAACATGATGTTACGTCAGTAGTCAGTATGATGTTACAATAAAACCAGTATAAATTAATTATAAAAACTAGTAAACCCGTTGATCGAAATCGAGCAAAACAACCAAATTCATTTCTCCTGGAAGTTGTCCATCTCTCGCACTGAAAATGGCAGCAACGTCTGTGGCAATTGCAATATTTTTTCGTCGTTCATCCAAATTTTTGTCTTCAAAGATATTTATACAGTCACCATTCTCTCATGACTATAGCATATGTCTACCATTGTTCTAAAGTTCTAAACGAACGGATGTAAACGTTTACCTCTTTTAAATAAAGTCCATTTTTCAGCATATTAAATGTATTTCATAGTTTTTGTTACATTTATATGCATTCTTTGGAAGTGCTGTCTTCTGGTATAAGGTAACTATTCTGTGATAAAAATTTTTGCATATGAAAATTATATAGACCACCCAATAGACTCATCGAGGAGATACCCTGAGCTCCACATAACAAATTAAATGTAGAATTGAATTATTTTAAAATTTCTTAGTAGTTTTGAGATGAATTGTTTGTCTGTCAATTGAGCGAAAGCGTGCTTCTCAATAAGAGTCAAGTGTAATTTTGCAAAATTACCTTCCATTTGTGACGGCTCAATTTATATGAAGCGTTTATGTTTCCATTTGCTTCAGTCTTAAAATTTGTTTCTTCGCAAAAACACATTTGTTTACCCAAGGGTCCGAAAGTAAAGGGCTCAACCTCTTATATGAGTCAATATGATTTTGTTCGCGCACCGTTTTAATGAAGTTTCGTTGATACTCATGAGTTCTGCGTAAATGCCCTCTTCGAGTTCGTGTCATTATTGTTGTTACAAATAAATAAAAAAACTTTAACATTACATATAAAAATGTGATTTAGGTTAAGTTATAGACAAATTAAGTTTATGGAGCATTACTACAACCACAAACATCACTAAACGCAAAATATTGTTTAATGTTTACATCATTCATGGTCAGCACTTCACAGTTGAACAAAATAAAAATAGTTTCATGAAAAAATTACATTTTAATTTTTTGATCATTACCCAAAAAACACTTCACATTAACATTCACCATCATCTTCAAGTAAATTGTATATTCAATCGAGTTCCGCAAGGTGTCTTTGTCATACATTAATTATAGACCAAGAGATAGACCACTTTTATTTACCCCAAATTTACCATCAAATTTGTTGTTAATTTAGGGTTAGTCATAACATATAGTCTTCAGAATTGCAATTCTTAAGGTTGGTGAGTGGTGGGTGTCCGAGTAATGACGTCATCAATATGGCTGCCGCGCAAAAGTGTAACACTTTACAAAAACGAACATAACTTTGCAACAGAGTTACGTAGAGCAATGATCTTTTTTTTAAATTGTTGGTAATAAAATTGCCTTTATTCTATGTTATGTCAATATATATCGTAAGTCTAACGGTTTTCCTGATATTTAACCTAAACTTTACTTTTTGTAAATTTTTAGTATAAAAGTAAATGTTTAAGGCCCAATAACTCCTTAACTGTGAAGAAATAGACAAAATATCTATATATTAAAAAAATTTCGTTTTTCTTTTCCGAGTCCGTCCGGCTCTTCTACTCAACCGATTTCCATAATTGCGGTCTTAAATTAAAGGTATGCACGCGCAGATTTGCCATCAAGCATCCGCATTCATTTATCTGCCGTATTACTCGAGTTATGCACAAAAGCAACTTCCTCCCTGTACATTTCTTATGGAAGTTAAATATGGTTTTCCTTTTCCAAGTTCGTTTGGCTCTTCTACTCGACCGATCTTCATAATTGAGGTCTTAAGTTAAAGGTATGCACGCACAGATTTGCCATCAGGCATCGGCATTAGTTTATCTACTGTATTACTCGACCAAAAAACATTAATTTTATTATTTCCGGGATTTTGAATTCAATTTAAGTTATATTTCCCCAGTTCAAATTACGTAAATCTGTATGTTTTGGTCTAAGAACCTTCAGCGAAATACCACCTTTCATTTAAGCTATTGATTATTAAGATCGGACGTACCTGAAGCACCCTGCTAAATTCCGAACAACACAAAAAATATTTTGTTTTTCTTTTCTGAGTCCGTTTGGCTCTTCTACTCGACCGATTTTCATAAATTAAATTAAATTAAATTAAAGGTATGCACGCAAATATTTGCCATCAAGGATCGACATTCATTAATATACTGTATTACTCAACCAAAAAACATAAATTTGATTATTTCCCGAATTATGAATTCAATTGAAGACATATTTCCCCAGTTCTAATTAAGTAATTCTATATGTTTTATAACCTTCTATATGCTAAGAACCTTCAGTGAAATACCAGCTTTCATTTGAGCTATTGGTCATTATGATCGGACGTACCTGGTGCACTCTGCTGAATTCCGAACAACACAAATCTTATATATATATATAAATTAGGTTTTCTTTTTCTGAGTCCGTTTATGGTCTGATCTTAATGAAATTTGGTACAGACGTGTAAAGTGGTAATCAATTGGACGAATTCGTGAACCAGCCCGATCGGACCATCGGAAGGGGGGTAAAGGGGGATAACCCCCCAAAAGTGGGGATTTGAATTTTTTACACAGAAAAACAAAATTTATCCAATTTGTGTTGGCACCATTGAATTCAGCTAAAAAAAAGAACAATTTAGGGTTTTGAATCACTGGTCTATGTCCCTTGGTTACCGAGATATTGAAAGTGGTAACACAGTACGTTGTCCCAATGTTAACCTTATGGGTAATAAGTAAAATTCTATATCTTGCTTATTTCTCAACATATTCATCTAGATAAAAATAGGTTTATGTCTTCATCTAGATGAGATCTAATGTATAATAGTCTAAAATCCCCGATATTTCCATTTTCATGGCAGCAAACCTGATGTATACTCATTCCCCATGTTAATCTTATGGAGCTTACAAAAACACGTCAAATCTCGCTGTGTTGGCTTGAACTATGTTCTTTTACATATGAAATTCGCTGAGTATGCAGGTCTGCAACGAGGGTATTTTAGCATGGTATATAGTTAGTTTGTAAGGTCAAATGTGCCGGGCTGACATGTCGCTATCCCGAAAACTTAAGTACAGAATATCTCATGAAAGTCCCATGTTTTCCTTTGTGGAACAAATTATTACCAACTTGGTAATAAATCGTGGTTTAATTGGTTTTCTGAAATTCCAACATAACCGGGCCCAGCTACATGCACCTCTTTTTCAACTTAGGAAAGTGTCGGGCAAGTCACATTGAAGTTGTAAAGATCCATTGCATGTAACATTAATTTGGTAAATAAAGAATTATTTGATTTGAGTTTATTTTGTGTCTTAGTACCAAAATTTACTGCTGCGGAGCAGCGTGGGTCCTCTAATATATATGAATAAAAAAGGTAGATAATGTTATAAGGGTTTTGAAAGTACCATTTATGTGGGCTTTTGATGGTGGCTTGTACGATAAATGTGTTAATGTTTAAAATTCAACAAATTTATTTTGCCCTGCAACTTCTGTATACATTGTGCAGTAAAATTAAGTGATAAAGTAGGTAGAGGTAGAAATAATTGAAACAAAAATTATTCTTGTTGTAAATGTACCTACCATTTACAACAAGAATATTTTTTGTTTCAATTATTTCTGAAAATGTTTAAGGCCCAATAACTCCGTAACTGTGAAGAAATAGACAAAATATATATGAACATTAACACATTTATCGTACAAGCCACCATCAAAAGCCCACATAAATGGTATTTTCAAAACCCTTATAACATTATCTACCTTTGTTAATCATATATATTTTGTCTATTTCGTCACAGTTAAGGAGTTATTGAGCCTTAAACATTTACTTTTATACTAAAAATTCAAAAAAAGTAAAGTTTAGGTTAAATATCAGGAAAACCGTTAGACTTACGATATATATTGACAAATATAAAATAAAGGCAATTTTATTACCAACAATTTAAAAAAAGATCATTCATTGCTCTACGTTACTCTGTTGCAAAGTTACGTTCGTTTTTGTAAAGTGTTACACTTTTGCGCGGCAGCCATATTGATGACGTCATTACTCGGACACCCACCACTCACCAATCTTAAGAATTGCCTTTTTGGAGTCTCAAGATTATGGGTTTACTTAAGAACATAACAAAGATCATGGTAAACTCGGGTAAATAAAATGTGTCCTAGCTCTTGGTCTATTATTAGTTAAAATAATTATTCTTGGGATGATAATAAAATAAATAAACCAAAACATTGAAAATCGTCTGTAAATTTGTTTATGAAGCACACATGACTTCAAAAAGGTTGTTTTAAATGGGTACTGGTAATGAAAAATTGAAATCACAAAAAAAAATTACACTTTGTTTTGTAGGTTTTACTATTATAATTAAACATTCTGTAATTCAAAATCTAGGACTCAATACATCCCGTCTTGTCTTGAACCGAACTGAAATGGTTTTATAAATCTACTCTTAAATAAATGTTTAAAGTTTGCTTCAATATATGTATTCATTGGTTTCAATTCCATTAATAACACATGGCTTTGCTGAAAGATTTTGTTTATTCCACTCAGCTGCTTCATTTGAAATTTATATTCCCATGTTAAATCTTATGGAGAAATCGCTGGCCGAAAATGCGACTGTTTCATCTCCACGTTTAGTAGTTTTGAGTTATTGCAAAAACAAACTTTGGATCTCTTTTTTGGGTACATGTTATCGTCTTTTGACCAATCTAAAGGCTTATATGGGTCAAGAATGTATTTAAGATTTAAAATAGCTTCTTATTATACCAATAAGTTTATGTTTGATGTAAGAAAAACAGTTTTTTTATGCAATAACTGGAGATATAGTCAGTAACAAGGCTACAAGATCGCGCCACTATCATCACGATCATCACACTCATCCCTCACTCATATTCAGGGTAACGTCCTCCATGAGGTACCTATCTTATTAAGAAAGAATGAATGAAATAAATGATAGAACAGTTGCTTCCGGAATGAAAACTTTACAAAAAAATAGAATTTCTATGTTAAAACTATAATCATTGATAAATATATATTACTTTAAATTTATTTTGATCAGTATAGATAAAACTAAAAAAGATAGTACATCATATTTCTATATTTATTTTAATATAAAACTCATCAAAACTGCTTACATAAAACTCGTATAGTGTTATTAAACAATCTTTACTTAAGTCCTACATAAAACTTGTACATTATTACCAAACAACATTTACCTAAGCTTTTTTTGAGTAATTCCTAATAATTACATGATATAATTGATATGAAGCTAGTATCAAAACATGGTCTCCTCGAAACAGTCACTGAGAGAGGTACGTTTTTATTTTTGAATTTTCTTGAATAAGCAATTGTACATTAGGAAATTTATTTAGTCATTTAGTTTTTTACACAATGTAAGTTGCTTCAAGCAAAGAATACTATTACAGTTTTCCAACTAATTAAACTGATTACCTATATAAATGGTTTCCTAAAATTTCGATTGATCCTTTTAATGCCAATAATGATATAATATTCATTTTATTTTTATTTTAAATTTTGACCAAACATTTTTTTAAATTCAAATGATTTCTAACTCTTTTTAATGGTATTTTTATTTTTAATTTGCTAACTAATAACTAACTTCTATCATGTTTTTTTTTTATTCTAACATCGAGCCAATACTTTATTTAGCCAATCTTCCACTTTAAAATCGGAAATAATTTCACAACAATGACCATATAAACAATAATGATTTTGTTGCTGATTTACAGGCCAGCTGAGTGTGACATAGTACACAGAAACTGAGCAATAGCTGACTTGGAACTTGGAATGCAACTGTTCTAAATCCATGAATTCCTGAATTCTCATTGGTAAATCAGTAAATTGAGAATGCAAGTGTTCCAACTCCACTCTGTTGGTGGAGATGGAACAGTCACATTCAAACTTTGTTGTTTTTTTTCGTGGATATAGAACACTAAACACATTGGTTTTAGGGAAAAAACAATTTATTTTGTACAAAATAAGGACTTAAAAATAGAGTTATAAACAACACAATAAGCTCGAAAAACTATATAACTCATTTTCGACCAAAATTGGAGGTAGAACAGTTCCATTCTCAGCCAGCGAAATACAAAACTTTAAGGACGTCTAGGGCTCTTCCCTTTAGTCTAACCTCCATAAATTTTATTTCTGCAAAACTTCACGCCAAGCTATTTCATACGACACCTATATTATTGAAATCGGCCCAGAACTTTAGGAGGAGTAATGATCACAAAAAACCTAGCTTATTAAATAAGTATATATAGATATATATAGACATACCATGGTGGAAGCCTTCCACCATGTACAGATACTATAACCCGCGGCTTCGCTCACGATAAAAATTCAATGCATAGTCACACTTAAAGAAGGGGATTAAAAAAAACAAATATTTTATTATATGATGTTAGCACTTTTTCTTTCAGAGCGACCGTTGGCACAATGCTCGAAAAGGATAACCGTACGCGCATTTTTACAATTCAAAGTTTACTCTAAGTCACCACAATTAAATTTAAATCACAATTAAATTAAAAACAAATGTTGAAAGGCTTTTTAGTTCTTACAGCCTGAATGAATACTTTACTTGAATTTTGTTATGTAGTGCTGCAATTTATCTGGTTAGGTACTGCCGGTTGTTATGCACATTATTGTGTTTTTTCATAATAAAGAAATTTGATTTGATTTGATATGAATACACGGGGCCAGTAGTTTCTCGACATTTAAGTGACCGTAAAATATCTGCGAATCCCTCGGTTGTGTGCTGACTGACAGACATGGTATTTTTACGGCCGCCAAAAATTTCAATCGTACGGTGCCAAATCTCTCTTTTTCGTAAAATTATACCACAATTCAGCCTTAGGAACAGTAGTGTTGTAGTGTTGTAGTGTTGTAGGAACACAATTCAGCCTGTAGTGTTGTACAGTGTGTACAACACTACAATATTTTTATCATCTTTCGCTAAAAATGAAATGCAACGATAATTTGTCAACATTACAAAAAAATTCTCGGTTGTACCATAAGGCTGGCAAACCTCATCGGTTGTAATACGGCAGACGAAACTCTTGGTCATTGTCCGGTCGTCGATTATCTTATTATTATATTGTATTAGGCAATATCTCGATTCTAACGACGTTGCTTAAAGTCTCGGTCATATTTCGGCAATAGAATTTCCTGAATTTCTCAGTCTTATCATGGTTAAAAGTCTCTTGGTCATTTCGCGGCCGTGAAATCTCACTTATTTTGCCTAAGACATTCTAAAGTGATGGACGTTCAGTTCAGATTAGATAAGCTTTAGCGTATGGGCCTAGAAAATCTTGCCCCCCAACTGAAATCACGCCCAAGGCAAGGAACCCTCTTTTACTTGAAAAATGTGTACTCTAACACTGACTCATATTTAGTGAAATCGCTTTTTCCCAGAGCGGGTGACGGCGACCTGGCTGAGCCGTCGAGGCTAATTATTATACATTTTAGCGCTGACAAACGAACTCTTCTTAATCCTCTAAAATGATCGTGGCTCGGTAAAATGATTGTAAAAATAATAATAAATTAATACGGCTAAAAGGACTCCTTTAATTCTTGTCGTGAAATTTTCAAACCACATTTTTGAGAAAGCATGGAGGCGGTTAATACTTTATCTCGTGACGCAGTGGCGTATCACTGACGCAGCGACTCCGCGAGGACGGGGAACTGGTTTGCAGCCAGCGACATCCGACATCACACCAGTCCGGCGTGCGGCGTCCTCTGGTCAACCTGCCGTCCACACTGACTGCGAGGTACCTACTCATTTTCCTTATGATCACTAGTTCACTGGTGCAGCTTTGCTTGCAGTGAGATGGCTTTGCTGAAAAAACAGTATTTACTCAAATCCGTTGTTTACTTGATATTTCTATTCCCATGTTAAATATTACTGGCAAATTTGACTCTTTAAGGGCGATTAGAACTCTTCCCTTAAGTCTGACCTTCACAAATTTATTTCTTGTAAAATTGCCCACCGAGCTCTTCCCAAGAAAAACCAAAATTATAAAATTCGTTTCAGCACTGTCGGAAGAATTTTGATCACAAAAACCCATAGTGGGTGTTAAATTATTTAACTAGTAGACAGAGAGAAAGTGAATGATAATAATGTTAACGAAAAACGAATATTCGCCTGGAAAACACCATTATTTTTAAGATGTTATGCTTTTAAGATGTTTTTTAACAATTGCAAGTTATACATTGATACATAACTTGAAATGGCGACTTGATAAACATACTGGGGCCGTCCATAAATGACGTCATCTGTAAATAGGGGGGAGGGGTCCAGAATAGAAATGACGGTAGGATGTGCTTAGAAGGGGGGGGACGCTAAGATGACGTAATTTTTCAAATGTTGTTTTAAAAATAATTTAGATAGAAATATTGTAATCATTCAATATAAATTCATGAAATCAGGTCTAAAGTTAAGCGGCTTTAAAATTCATTAGGAACTGTGTACTCGATTTTGATATCATATCCATTGAAATGCCCATTTTAGCTTCGGGTCAAGACAATCAAGCTACAAACAGTACTGTAAATGCAGATTTTAATGATCAATATTTAAAGATTTGAAGGCAGCGTCATCGTCCATTACTACAACAAATGTAGTACTAGAAAATTCAAAAAGTTCTGGTTTGCGGCCTCGATTAACATCAAATTTGCTCAAAATGGGTTTAAAACTTTATTATATGGTTTGAACAACCCAATAAAAGAAATCGATC
This sequence comes from Flexamia atlantica, assembly GCA_035578135.1. Taxonomy (NCBI): domain Eukaryota; kingdom Metazoa; phylum Arthropoda; class Insecta; order Hemiptera; family Cicadellidae; genus Flexamia; species Flexamia atlantica. The sequence goes on from JAQJVK010000001.1 coordinate 113,152,951, forward strand.
ATAGGGATTTCCTAGACAATCATTATTATACGAGTTTGTACCCTATGACATCATTTTTCAATGGTGGGGGGGTGGGTCAGGCGGATAATGACGGTAGTATGATTGTAGGGAGGGGGGGTCCAAAAGTGACCAAAAATGGCGTAATTTATGGACGCACCTAGGCCTCATTGTATTGTTAAAAATCTTAATGGGTTATTTTTCATAGGGCTTTAAACTTCAGTAACCATCAGCCAGCGATTTAAAATCATTATAAAGTTTCACCACTTACTTCAAATGACGAGTAGAACTATGGTTCTTTATTTGCTTGTTTTCTGCATATATGAAGTCTCTCCAAACTTTAAAGCTCACTAAAACGTAAAACCTTTTGTGGCAGGTAGTCATTTTTCTTTGGCTAATGTTTTAACCACTCCCCTCTAATGACAACCCGCAGACTTGTTTTGATATTTTTGTACTGTATTTTGTTGGCTTGTTCCAAGGTTTAAGTTACTGCTCATTATTCCTTCAAGCAAAATTTCTGCTCTTAATTTATAAAAAATAAATTTGTAATGAGCACTAGTTTAATCTTTTGATCAGGTGTCATTTTAGCGAATTTTCCCTAAAGGAAAAAAGCTGTTATTGTAGGCCTAAGCCCGAGACCGTGATAACTTTTAGTTTTGGAGCCCCCAAATGCAAAAAAACCAATGGTTCGTTTTCATATACATGTGCGTATTTAAGCACGATAACTCGCGAAATAGTGGTCCGATCTTAATGAAATTTGGCATGGACATGTAAAGTAGTAATTATTCGGGCGAGTTCGTAAACCAGCCCAATCGGACCACCGGAAGGCGGAGTAAAGGGGGATAAATCTCCAAAAATGGGTTTATTGAGTTTGTTCCCCAAAAAAATAAAAATCATCAAATTTTTGTTAGCACTATTGAATTCAGCTAAAAAAACAAGATACTGTATTGAATTATTTGAGTCACTGCTCTATATCCATTGGTTTCCGAGATGTTGAAAGTGGTAAACACAGTACGTTGTCCCAACGTTAACCTTATGAGAAATAAGTAAAATTCTAAATTTTGCTTATTTCTTAACATGTCTTAACAGAGCTTTGGTTTTGGCTTCATCTAGAAGAGATCTAATGTATATTAGTCTAAAATCCCCTAATGTTTCTATTTTCGTGGCAGCAAACCTGCATACTTGTTACCTATGTTACTATTATCGGAAATAAAAAATTCTTTATCTTCCTTATTTTTTAACATATCTTAACGAAACTTAGTATTTGACTTCTTGTTCAGGTGTACTAAATGATGAATTGAAATCACCCAGTTTTAACACACCTGTTGCAGCAAACCTGTATACTCATTCCCAATGTTATTCTTATGGAGCTTACAAAAACATGTCCCCATGCTCGCTATGTTGGATTGATATATATTTGAAATTCCCAAGTATGCAAGTCTTCTGCAACAGGTGTATTTTATCATGAGGAGGTTCTTACTATGTCCAGGACTAGAATGGCCCTGACCCTGACAAAAATAGTCCGATGGCGACACGGCGACCGACATGATTCGCCCCTCTCCCCACTACCCCATACTATTGTCAGATTTCTAATCCTGTTCAGAGGCAACGGTGAGAATTGACATCTGTTTTCTTAAATAAATAAGCGATCTGATACCTTATAGCGACCTTGTCACCTAACCGGACTACACCTCTTCTGTGAAGATACGCACTCATCAGTCGTGATTCATTAGCGATTTGTATTTACAGTGCTATGTTTGAACCACATATTAAAACTTTACAAAAAGCCGGTTTTGTTGTTTACCGATGTTTTACCTGTATTTTGTAAATGTACTTGGAATGCGAAGGATTGAAGTGTTTAGGGTGGTGTATATGTGGATTGATCAGTACATAGGATTATCAAGTTATAAGACAACTTGTCACACAATTTTTCAACGAAGGTTACGTTTTTGTATATCCATCAGTGACGCACCCAGGAATCGTCCTTGGGAGGGGGGGGGCGCACTGACCGGCAGTAGGGGGTCTTATGTTAGTGGGCATGCCAGGAATCGAACCCGCAACGTCATTGGTACAGGACGATAAGCCTTAACCAACACGCCTAAAAGCGGTAACACGTGCGTTGTCTCTTCAATAATCTCATGATGGAGAAATAAATACAATTCTATATCTCGCTTATTTATCAACATTTCTCATCCAAACTTGGTTTGTGGCTTCGTCTAGTTGAGATCGATGGTATATTAGCCTAAAATCCCCGATTTTTACTTTACCGGGGCAGCAAACTTGCGTACTCGATCCCGCATGTTATATCCTTATGAGAAATAAATCAATCCCGATATCTTTCTTAATTCCTTATATATTTTGATAAAACTTTGTATATATGGCCTCCTACCTGCATACTCATTTTCCATGTTATTCTTGTCGATGAAGTAAAAAGTCAGGTATCGCTTTTGTTAAGTTGAACCATGATAGAAATTCGCTGAGTATGTAGGTAACGGGGGTATTTTAATACTAAGTACAGTGCTTCAAATCATAATGGGCCCAACTCTTCTTATCGATAAGGAAATGATGCAAAGGAAATACCAACTAGGAAATGATTATGCGCTCATGATAATGACAGGAAATCAAATAATGGTTGGTATTATCTTATACAGGGTGTTTTTTTAACGCAATCCATTTTGAAGATTGAATAATGTACATATCTATCTTCTATATTATTAAAAGAATTTCTGGGATTTTGTCCAGAGCAAATCGACCTCTAGAAAGTTATTTTTCTACACATAGTTGGTATCAAATTAAAGATATTACTCTCTAGATGTGCCTTTTGTGGGTTTGGAAAATATCCCATTAAAAGCCTTCACACAGGAGGCTTTTGAAATTCCAGCGAAAGTGCTACTACCTGTGGTTGAACCTGTGAACTTTGTCCAATTCGCATTTGTTTATAACAAAACAGATGATCAAGATTTGAAATAGTTCCAGAGATATACCACAGAACGCAGGGCTAGCATAAGTCAGTTAACATTCATCCGCATTATGATTTTAGTTTCTTAAAATAGTGACGTTTTTTAAGAAAACAGAAAATAAGGAAGAGTATTTGCCCTGTTGAAACCAAGACAAACAGTCTGTAACTTCTTGTCTGTTTATTTTCTTAAAAAATAAACTCAAAAAGAAATATAAGTAACTCAGGAGGTGGCCTGGAAATGGAATTGTCTAATAAACTATTGACAGTGAATATTAATACATATTTCACATAATAACATATCCCCGAACACGTGATGTAAGGTACCTCTTTGAATTTCTTGCATTAAATTTGTTTGTTTTGAGGTGCTGAATATCCTGTAAATTGTTTTCGTGGGCCTTACTTTGTATGTATCCCTAAAGAACATTGATGCATGTTTCAACGTTTAGAGTTTTCAAAAATCAATATTTTTTCCTAGAAAAGTATTAAAACGCATTGTAAATTTAAAACCAGTATTTTGTAAATTTACTTGGAATGCGAAGGATTGAAGTGTTTAGCCTGCCTATTTTACTTGATTATGAAATGTGCCATTTACAGTATGCCTATTTAATGAAGGCATTTCATAGAAAGTTATGTTATTTGCTGCGGTAAAAATTTGCCAAACAAGTATTTAAGGTGCGAAACAAAAAATCCGCTCAATTTGATAATTTAATTCCTTGGCCGTTATGAGCGTTGAATAATTTGTTTTTACTGCTAATGGATGCGCCAAACAATGAAGATTCATGTAAACTAACCCCTATTTTATGAAAAACTAGCAGTTGCCCGTGGCTTCGCTCACGATAAAAATTACAGCTGATCTTACTTCTGCTCTTTGAACTGTCAAATTGTTGTTTACATTTCGGTATTTGAATGTTTACATCCTTATAAAATGTAAACATTGAAGCTAAGGACGTTCACGGGGCGTAGCCCGAGGGGATTTTAAGAAAGTGAATATGCTCATGTGTTTCCCAGGTTCAAAATCTACCTCTGGGTGAAATTTCAATCCAGTCGGATCAATATTTTTCGAGTTCACTTGCCCCATACATACATAGACACATACAGAAACCACCTCTTCTTTATAATATGAAAAATTATTGTTGTTGCATTGTCGAAGTTTCAAAGTGTAGAACGTATATAAAGACACTTTTGGATGAAATAAATGAACTCAAATTCTGTAATGAATTTCTTACCCATATTGAAGTTTCAAGTCAAAAGTTCTAATCTGTTTCTAAATGTTTGCTCAGATGAGAAGTTCAATTAGCCTTAAGGCAATTTTATTCCAGTGCTATGGCACCAAGATTTAGTCTAGAAAATAAAATATCAAAAAAATTCGTACACTTCCTCATTGAAAGGTATTTTGTGCTGCGAAACTCCATACATAATCAACATGAAACTAAAGCCTATTACTAAGTTGTTTTTTAAGTCACGAAATGACGCGGGTTGCTAGTAAATATGAAATCAGTATTGTTTTGTATTGTTATTGGTTTACATTTTTCCAACCTATTATTTAAGTTTGATTACGTTTAGTTTACATTATGTGTTCAAACAATCCGCCATTGGCATTTGTATAAAGTTGTACTCTCTCCATGAAATTCCCGAACACGTGATGTAAGATGTAAGGTATACCTCTTTGAATTCCTTGCATTAAATTTTGTTTGTTTTGAGGTGCTGAATATCCTGTGAATTGTTTTCGTGGGCCTTACTTTGTATGTATCCCTAAAGAAAATTATATAATGGCGTAAAATCCGGGGATCTTGGGGGGTAATAATCCTTCACTGAAAAAATAAAGTTATGCGTAGCATCAAAAAAACACCCTCTTTATAAAGCCCAAACTACCCGTAACTTATGAGAAGACCATAAGTCTGGCCTCCATCAACCCTATACTTGAATGAAAGGTCTCGGTGACAAAATATAAGGAAAAAAATAGTTTTTTTAAACTATTTTTACAAAGGGCAAAATATAATGAGAAGGGCTGAACAGCTGGTGCTTTTGTTTTTATTTGCAATTCTTTGTTTCCTTTTTATCAGCGAAGAGGAACACCAATCCCTCTTAATATTTATTTAAGAAAAAAACTTTTTTTAGACGAGAGCCATGGCCAGACGCCAGCTGAGAGTGATGCTTTGGTGCGTGGTGTGCTTGGCGTGTGCGAGCGTCTGCCAGGCTCAAGAGCACCAGGACCACCAGGACAAAGACAACCAAGTGGGCTGCACGTGTATGCCGTACCACACCTGTAGACAGAACACAACTCACCACACGGGCTCAGGCGAGCACACGACTGAGCACTCCGACGACAAAGATTATGGAGCAGGTGTGATTGACATAAGGTAAAAACACATATAGAAATTCATAAAGATGTTTCTATAAAATAACACGTTGACTTATTGGTGAGAAATCTCGCTTATTGTCGTGCGTTGAAAAATAACGTCAGAATATGGTTTCGCGCAATGTTGTAACCCGCGAAAATCATGACAACACTCTTGTGTGCGGGAACGCATTCCGACTACAAATTCCGGTCGAAAATCAAAACATTATATATCAAATTAAAGAGGAGACAAACCCCTACAAAATAGTACCTTTTGCTTCCACGATTCTAAGAAAAGTAAAAGAGTAATTCACCTCAAGTTCAGCCGATGAGTTTTAAGTGAATGTTTGTTAATTAGGTAAAGTCGACTATGCAAATTCAGAGGCTGATTACTCTTACATTTTTCGTATGGTCGTAATACAAGTGGTAGTATTTTGGAGGATTTTTTTCTCCTCGATATACATTGTTTTGATCGAAAATTATAGACAAAATGCGTTCCCGCACAGAAGGGTGTTGTCATGATTTTCTCGAGTTATAACATCACGCGAACTACATCCTGAGATTGTTTTTCAACGTATGACAATAAGCTACGTATCAAATGTAAAGAAATAAATTCCTCACAATATGCATTTTTATTTTTCCGATATATCATAGAAAATAGAAGAGTAATTGGCATTCGAGTTCAAATAGTGGGTTTTAGCTTGTTGATATGTTAGTTGATAACTCGGAATGTAAAAAGAAAATGAAAAATGTACTTCACGAACCGAGTGTTGTATTTATTTCACTTTAAGGTTCAATAAAATTATTTTCTCTAAATTAAAATATATTGCCGGAATTCGCAACCGAGTGAACGGTTACAGGCGCTGATCGCCGACCCCGCGGAGAAATATTTACTTCATTCATCATTGTTTGGACTCTTATATGAATGAGCGAATGGGCGATTTTTTTATATACCATAAGGATCAAAAGAGGAATGAGAGTGCTGATTTGATTTTTAGGATTATATAATATAGCCTATAAGATAGATCTCACCTATACGAAACCAAAAACTAAGTGTTATTAAGAAGAGAAATAAGCGAAATAGACCTTTATTTATTTCCCAAAAGAATAACATCAGTATAATGTACTGCGTTTACCGATTTCAATATCTCGGTATCAGTGGACTTAGATCAATGATCAAAAATACTAAATTGTTTGTTCTTGAGCTGAATTTAATTTGTTTTTTTTGGACGATGACAGGGTCTGCCAGCGCCTAAACTGCTACACTGTACATCCTATTGGTTAGATAGATATACCATATACAGGCATATTTTTATTCCTGAAAATCCTTTTAAAATAAGTCACTTTGTTTAGAAGCTCAAACTATCAATTTTATTGATTATACAAAGAAGAAAATGCCTTCTTTTCAAGAATTAAAAACTTTAACAGCTATGGATACTGTCAACATCCATCAGGAACTGCTATTGTAGGATAAATGTAAGAATTTTCATTCATGATGCAAACTTATATCATCAAATTTATTTATTATTGTTGTTTAGTATTGTGCAATACAAAATACCTGGTAAAAGGTCTAGAAATAAGAATTTACTCTACTCACATTTCATTTGAGTTTTTTATATCTGATTCAGTTGTTTGTTCAGTTTATTGTGTACCTTCTGTTCTAAGGATATTGTCATTTAGTACCTATAGTCAATGGTAATATTTCATTTTGTTGAAAGAAAGTCATAGTGAGTGACCTTATAAAAAAGGTATTCCTTAAGGAAAAAATTATAATATTACCATGAGTTATCATACCGGGTGTTTATAAATGAATATCGGGGTTTCAAAGCCTTGCAGTATATACTCTATTAAACCTATCTTTACAAATAATACATCATTTAGAGGAGCAACTCAAACAGTTTTTGTCAACGTACATTCAATATCATTGTCATTTGCCACATGACACGTATCGACCCGATAAAAGAAAACTTCGAAAACTTCAATAAATACCGTTAGGTTAATCGATGCAACCTTCCTTTCAATTATGTTCTTATCTATACCTATAAAAATCAAAGCCCTCACTCACTGACTCACTCATCACTAATTCTCCAACTTCCCAATAACCCAGAAGGCTGAAATTTGGTACACTATTTCTTTAGGCATTAAATAGGAAAACTAAGTAGTTTTCATCCTGATCTGACCCTCGGACTCCGCCACAGACCCTCTCAAAGATCCCATATTATCCTTATGGCAGGATATAAATTGATGAAATGTTTATGTTTAAACAGATGTGAAAAAGCAAGAAATTTAGTAGAATGTCAACCCAGCTGTCAGGAACATGGTGTAAGGAAAAAAGAAAGGTGTGTGCAAGGTCAGCTGATGTGACGTAGTTGGGCTCACGCAACTAGCGCTTACGACGACTACAATACAAACCATTAATACAACGCAATCAAAATATTTTGTGTACGTTCTCAGTTCTTCAGTCAAACCGCTAGGTCCGCTAGTTTCTCGAGCCCAACTACGTCATACCAGCTGACTGTGCACACACCTTTCTTTTTAGCGAATTTCCCCTATAGGGAAGAAGCTATTACCGTAGGTCTCATGGTAAGGCCTAAGCTCGGGACCACTATAGCTTTTCGTTTTGGGGCCCCCAGAAGCAAAACACACCATTCGTTCGAATTTATATATATATATATATATATATATATATATATATATATATATATTTGTGTGTGTCTGTTAGCACGATAGCGGCCGCAAAAATGGTCCGATCTTTATGAAATTTGGTACGGACATGTAAAGTGGTAATCAATTGGACGAGTTCGTGAACCAGCCCGATCGGACCACCGGAAGGGGGGGTAAAGGGGGATAAACCCCCCCAAAAATGGTTTTTTTGAGTTTTTTACATAGAAAAATAAAGTTTATCAAACTTTTGTGGGCACCATTGAATTCAGCTCAAAAAAACAAATAATTTCGTATTTTGAATCACTGCTCTATGCCCATTGGTTACCGAGATATTGAAAGTGGTAAACACAGTACGTTGTCCCAATGTTAACCTTATGGGAAATAAGTAAAATTCTATATCTCGCTTATTTCTCAACATATCTTGATAAAACTTGGTAAATGGCTTCTTCTAGTTCAGATCTACTAAATATTGAATTAAAACCATCCAGTTTTAATATACCTGTAGCAGCAAGCCTGCATACTCATTTCCCATGTTATTCTTATGGAGCTTAACAAAACATGTCAAATCTTGCTATGTTTGCTTGAAATACGTTGTTTTGCATTTGAAATTCGCTGAGTATGCAGGTCTGCTGCAACGGGGGTATTTCTTTACACAATGGTCAGGAACAGAACATAAAATAAATCACTGACTAGAGATACTTATAAGACCTTTCTTCCCTGTAACAGCTGTTATTGAAAGAGCTAATTTAAACCATTTATTTTATATACATCATTAGAAAAAATACTTTGCTTTTGTCTTTTAGCGAATTTCATTGATGGACTTACTACCATAGGTCTCACGGCAAGACCTAAGCCCGAGACTATGATAACTTTTCATTTTTGGGCTCCCAGAAAAAAACACTATTCAAACAATATTTAAAGCAGCGAAAAACACAGTACATTGTCCCTATAAGAAAAATTCTATATCTCGGTTATTACTCAACAAACCTTGATAAAACTTGGTATGTGGCTTTTTTGGTTCAGATTCACATGATATTGTTTTAAAACCACCACAATTTTGCATAACTGTTGCAGCAGAACTGCAAACTCATTCCCAAGTTATTTTTATGGAAGAAATAAAATAAGATCATGTATCAAATAAGATAAGAAATCAAATAAGATAAGAGTGGAGGTCTGTTGCGACGGGGGTATTTTAATGTTCAAGATAGTCCAGAAAAACCTTAGAATTTTTTTGACATTAAAGCAAGGCAATTTCTATGTTTTACGTACATATACTTTCATGAATCAGAAAACTGCTTTAGGATTCTCTAAGTACGCAAGGTCTGCTGCGACGGAGATATTTATATTCCTGCCTAAGGGCCACTCTATACCATACATGAGAGCAGATTCAACGATATTGGGCATAAGCCTTTCCAGGGCAGTCAAACCCTTGGGGGCGCTTGGCAGTGTCGGCGGGACGCTGAATCTGCTCACATGTATAGTACAGGGAGGCCAAACAGAAATGCCTCCTGCGGGGGGCAGCAATAGAATAACTCCAGTCGCAGCACACCTGCGGACTTTAAAGATTCCTGAAAACATATTTCTGGTTAATTAAAGTTCATCTTCTTTATATTTGGCCAATACCACTGACCTATCACTGCACAGCCCAAACTACTTGACTTAGAACCTTTGCATGGACGATCTTTAGGGCGTAAGCATCCGCTAAGAATGGGTTTTTAATTCGAGGTTTTAAGGGGTTTTGGCGGGGTCGAAAACTTTCCTACGCAAATGGATTGGATGATCTTTTGTTTGATTTTCAATGTTCAGTCAACAAGCAGATGGTTCAGCTTCACATACGGATACGTTTTTACAGCTGATTTATAATTTGGTTACTTTCATAATGGTTTTATGATTGTTTGGTTGATTTTTTAGGTGATATGTACTATATAAAAGTTAAATTTAGTTTCGTTAGTTAAATTTAAGTCAACATTCGTTTTTGTCCCTTATCTGTTTAATCATAAACTCAGTATGTGGCCCTATCTTCATTTAGGCTGCGGGAGTTACAGATTTTATCGTGAGCGGAGCCAAGGGCAACTGCTTGTTATCACATAAACTAACAGCAGACACTTCATTTTAGACGTTTGAATCCTAATAAAATGCATAGTGTGAGATAAAGTGAAGAGAAATGTTATGCAAACATAATATGTCATTTGCCGCTCGCTATGCGGCCTATGACTCGTATCGATCGCTGATTTGGCGCTGTGATTGGCTTTTAGTAAGAATCCTTGTTCCATATCCACACTACACATTTTCTTCTTTTGAGGGTTTAAAAAATAAAAATCTCTACGTTTCTTTACCAAACTCCTGTACCCGAATTGGTATACAACAACAAAACTTGAGTTGCACCAATTAGCAGCACTTATTAACGATTTAGAAGTTTTTTTTAATATCGGTTCGATGTGTGTCGTGAGACTAATAACTATCACATTGAATACTCGTAGAAAAAACTGTTCGAGTTGTTCTTTCAAATGATGTCTTATATGTTAAAATATGTTGAATAGAATAGATACTGCAAGGAGTTAAAACCCCGATGTTCATTTATAAACACCGGTATTTTGTGAGCTTACCCACGCCTTTAATACGAACCAATTTTGGTGACTAAAGTTTCAAAAAACTATGGATTCACGATTCTACGGATATAATCCATCATTCATTATGGTCAATGGAGTTCGTTCCCTTGGCAATGTTTTTAGATCAAATTTTACATGCATTCTTTATTTTGGCATGGGTATTACAGTTGCAGCACTTTACAATATTACTAATATCAGCAGTTATTTTAAAATTTACGTGATCGTACTCACGTTAATTTTAAAGTAAAGTGTATTTACGTATTTTATTGGAAATTTGATTCTCTACAAAAAAGCCTCTTACAATTTTTGTTTTGTATCTCTTTTGGTTTTCGTGTTCATTATGAGTTCATTGAAAAAAATGTATAGAAAAACACGGACCGGAATTTTTTTTTTTCAAGATGGCGGCTGGAGCACAACAGAGATTTCCGGGTAATTTTGAGAATTTATATATTTAATTATTTTGAATATTTATTAGGGGGGTTTACTTAACAACTTTGCGAAGTTTCAACTCGGTCAGGATTTGTTGGTCGATTGACTTTTTTATGCCTAAAATTCCTGAGCTATAGGAATTATTATTGTTTGAATTATTATAGGACGTTATTATTGTTTGATGGGTTTCACATAACATTTTTGTTCCGTACGCTAACTCAAAGCTTCTATTTTCTTATTTTTATTCGGTTTATCTTATCCTTTGAGAATTTTTTGTTTATTTTTTTGTAGCACAGGGAACCCTCACAATGTATTCCACATAGTACAAAGTATTGCACCAACTTTAAACATAACCCCAATAATTAATTATCTTGTTATAATAATTAATTATTTTAAATTATTTTTATGTTGCAGGAGGTGTTGTTTTTAGGCTTTATAAGTGGTTTACTTTTTGAGTTTCCGCCCAAACTATGATGTAGATGCTGCTAACTATCTTAAGTTATTATTATTTTGAACGTTGGCGACGCGGGTTTAACACAGGTTTTGACACGAAATTTTTCTGGTTTAACTATATTAAATGAGGTGGGTTGATCCTGTTAAATTGATCGATGTTTATGTTGTTTGCTTCCAAAGTTAGAATAATCTTTTGGGCCTTAATGTTTACACCTGCGTCAGTGTCCGTCGTCCGTTCATTGTGAAGTAGGACCCGGACTCGTATCTACTATCCGGGTTCAAACGACCTCTTTGAGATGATTAATTGAGGAAGTGTGTTTTTAATGGCATTAGCTTGTCTTAAGTTTACGTGGTTAAGATCACCTTAACCGAGTGTCTGGTCACATCGGCTTATTAATCATAACCTGGTTCCATTGATCAGCTGGGTCTCATCGGCTGTTTCCAGTCTTGAGAAATGGGTTGATTTTTAAACGTGTTCAAGGTTATTTAATTACAGGGTTCAAACGGGCAGCAAATACTCGCAAGAGATAAGAGTTTTAATGTAAAGTAAGAAACACTCAATTTTATTATACTGGTAGGCCTAATCGTATAAAGTGTTTGCTAAAAAATATATCAATTTTCCAAATTGTTATTCAAGACCAACAATATTAAAATTGTTTCTCACTTGTATTTAATTCCATAATTAAAGTTATGCGGGTGAATTTTTATAATTTTAAAATTTTATAACTATGAGAGCTAAGTTAACAGAAGCTATGGGGCCAAAAACATACAAAAACACTCCATTTCACCAAAATAGTCACTTTGAAAGGCTATATCTCCGGACTCACCGAAAGTATACGGAGCTAAAAAGCTCTGAAATTGTAGGGAACTTTGTCTTATTTATTTATTTATTAACGGATACACCATTTTTACAGGAATGCACATTGAAATTGTGACAAAAAACAATATGTAATCTAATCAATTTTTGAAACATATATAATATATATGTGTAAATGAAATTTGAAAAGTATCAGAAAGTGGCGCGCTGCGAAAGCTCGAGGTCGAAAATTGGATTTTATGTTTAAAGCTCAAAACATTCATTAAGTACCCCCGTCGCAGCAGACCTGCGTACTCAGAGAATTTCTATTGGATTTATTTTATATATGTGAGCATTCAACATAAGTAAAGGAAAATATTGTTTGAATATGTTCGAATATGTTGTAATAATATATTAAAAACGTATATTTAACCATTTAAACATTATGAGCTTTAAACATGAGGAAAATTTACTAGGAGATCACATTGGTTTTTATTATTAATATATACCTTTTGTATTTTGTATAGCTCTTAGCCTTTTAATTTTCAATAAATCTAATCTTTTTATACTATAAAAATGTCAGCAAACATTTAATCAATGAATTCAAAACACTAGAAACAAACAAATAAATAATATAATGTCATGAACAAACCAAATTCAATCATATGGTTAGTTTTATAATTGAAACACCCCTATAAGTTACAGCAGACCTGCATCTCCCAGCAAATTAAAAAAATATAATTCCTCCTAAATTTAAACATACCATATACAGGGTGTTTTTTAACGCAACCCAAAACTTTATTTTATCAGTGAACTCCCCCCAAGATCCCCGGATCTGACCCCACTATATAATTTTCTTTGGGTGATTAATAAAAATTAAGGCCTACGAAAACAACTCACAGGATATTCAGCAACTCAAAACAAACATAACAAATTTAATGAAAAAACTCAAAGACGTACCTTGCAACACGTGTTCAGGCATTTGATGGGGAGAGCACAACTTTGTACAAATGCCAATGGCGGATTGTTTGAACACATAATGTAAATTAAATGTGATCAAATTTAATAATAGGTTGTATAAAATGTGAAGATTAACAAAACATCACTCATTTCATATTTATATGTGCTTTATTCAATCTTAAAAAAGGGTTGCGTTTTAAAAATAACACCCTGGACTATGCTACATTTTCAGGAAGTTTAGACCAAGACACACACCCCACCCCAAATGCACATAGTTTCTTCATAAAATAAACAAAATTATAGTTTTAATATAGTAGTACCTGGTGGACCGAGCCTTGCTCGGTGTTATTTCATGTTTACCAGTTCATCCAGTTACTATAAAATATTTCAATGTCATAAAATTGATAAATAGAAACCTTTTTTATTGCTCCATGGACTCTTCATCCCACTTGCTGTATTTTCCCTTAATGGCTGTAGATTCCAAACAGCTGTTATGATTACTTCATTTGTTTACACTTTCCTTGTTTATTTTCGTTGCTATCACGGCAACCCATAAGGCCAATGTTAAAATTTTACAACTTTAAAATTCGATTTATTACGATATTAGATTTTCTCTGGCCAAGTAATCTGCATAAAAGACGTTTTTGAGTCATAAATTACTTATTTCCAGACTTTGAAGAAAATCCTCGGAGCCGTTTTTGAGATCGTTGTGCAAGCAAGCAAGCAAGCAAGCAAGCATACATACATACAAGATAACACTGCTCGTATAAGAGTATAGGATATATTTTATGCAAACCATGATCAATGAACTCTAACTATCCTATTTCCTACTAGTAATATTATAAATGTGAAAGTATAGATGTTTGTGTGAATATCTGTCTTTCAACGACGTGAAAAATACTGGACCAACTGAGCTGAAATTTTGCAGGAATAGAGCCACGATATCAGAAAAGGACATAGGCTATTCACTTCCTTAAAATCCCCTCGGGCTACGCGCCGTGAACGTCCTGAGCTTCAATGTTTACATTTTATGAGGATGTAAACATTCAAACACTGAATTGTAAACAGCTGTGAATACTAAAATTTGACAGTTCAAAGGGCAGAAGTATAAGATCAGCTGTAATTTTTATCGTGAGCGAAGCCACGGGCAACTGCTAGTTCAAATAAATAAAATAAAGACAAATAAAATATTCAGCTGAAAATTTAAATATAATCATATGTTCAGAGTTTTATTTTCAAAATATCCTATTAGGGTAGAGTAGGATTCACCTAAGTTGGCCAAAGAATGTACTACCATGTTGCGTTTGTTTACAATTTTGTTTAAGGGTTATAGAATGTTTACACTATAACCTATTTTTAGAAATTTCTATTTTCATTTAACCTTTTTACATAGCTGTCAAGTTTAATTTGATTATATTTCTTGATTTACCGTACATGTATTTTAGTTTTTTAACTGCTCGTTTATTTTTCCTGGGCCAATTTTAATAAGTTTTGACCGCAATATGAAACAATCTCTCTGGTCAGATGCTGACTTGCAAGCAAGTAGTACTAGCTATTCATAAACTCGCCTATTTTTCTTTCTAAATATTATTTCGTAAGACAATCTAAGACTATGAATCATGCCGCATCCATGACACACCCTCTCCTTGTTAATTCATACTTAATTTGAAAAGCCCCTCAGTAATATCACAGACAAAGGAATCTATCCAGACTGTTAATGGGGGTTGCGGTTTATAGTTTTTACCGCGCTTGCCGCTAGGTAGGCGCGCGAGTTACCACTCACAAATGGCGGATCAGCGTGCTGCGTTGCCACGCTGCTGCGCCGTTAGTAGTTACTGCGTCAGCCGCCGGGGCGCGCTGCAGTCGCGCGCACTGTTTATCAACGCGTTGCCATGGTTACGAACCCCTCCCCCGCCTGCCCACCACAGACAACGGCTAAACCAAGCAGGACCTCCTGAAACCAAGAGCCCCGGGTCCTAGTCCAGGGAAAATAGGCGAAAAAAACACACTAAAAAGGAAAAAAATGCAAGCAAAAATGTTTTTGCTGGAAAATGTGCACCAAGACGTCCTGAGTCAAAACCCAAGTTTTCTACTTCGGATCAGGTGAGCTAACTCCGCCATCTTGGAAAATGGCGGCCATGTTTGTAATACTTTTATCAACATAAAATCCTCAAAAGTTATCCGATTTCGACAAAATTTGGTAGGGATGTGTAAAATTGTGTATTCTATTAGAAAACAATCGCTTACACTTTATTTTTTACTATTTTAATGGTTTTTTGCAACTTTTATGTAAAAAAAACATGTTTTTTTCGTTTTTCAAAAAGGTCATGAGGTTAACAGTTACTATATGGATATTTCTGAAAAGTACGTAAAATTACGAACAATTTGATATATTCAACTTGTATTTTACTGTTTTTACTTTTTATATAATCAAAAAAATAAAATATTTTTATGCAATTTTTTAAAAAGTGCTAAAAAATTAAAATTATCCAAATTTAGTTTTTTGTGGTAGAAAATGTTCATTTAGGGGTTCTGAGTCAAAACCCAAGTTTTCTACTTCCGGTCATGCGAGCTAAATCCGCCATCTTGAAAAATGGCGGATATGTTTGATTTACTTAAATCATCATAAAATCCACAAAAGCCATCCGATTGTAATAAAATTCTGTAGGGATGTGTATAACTATGGCCACTACGTAATACTAAAGGAATAACAAGCATATTTTATCATTTTATATGTTTTTTTATAATTTTTATGAAAAAAATTTGGTTTTTTTTACATTTTTATTTCGAAATTAACACCAAACATAAAAACCATGGATGTTTTTGAAAAGTACATAAAATTACAAACAATTTGGTATATTCAACCTTTACTATGCTGTTTTTAGTTTTTGAATAACACAAAAAATATAAATTTTAAAGTGTCTTTTTCAAAAAAATGTTAAAAATTAAAAATTTTGCAAATTAACGTTTATATGGTAGAAAATATTCGCAAAGGGGTTCTAAGTCAAAAACCAAGTTTTCTACTTCCGGTCAGTTGAGCTAAATCCGCCATCTTGTAAAATGGCGGATATGTTTGATTTACTTAAATCATCATAAAATCCACAAAAGCCATCCGATTGTAATAAAATTCGGTAGGGATGTGTATAACTATGGCCACTACGTAATACTAAAAGAATAACAAGCATATTTTATCATTTTATATGTTTTTTTATAATTTTTATGAAAAAAATTTGGTTTTTTTTACATTTTTATTTCGAAATTAACACCAAACATAAAAACCATGGATGTTTTTGAAAAGTACATAAAATTACAAACAATTTGGTGTATTCAACCTTTATTATGCTGTTTTTAGTTTTCAAATAACACAAAAAATAAAATAAATGGGGCTTGGATGGTTCATTTTGACCTGTACATTGTGGCACCTAAAAACGGATATATTTGCTTATTTGAAGATTTAATAATTAATGACATAGGCTTTTAGGGTAATTTTTTGAAAACAATCTCTATGTTGTTTTGGTTTTAAATTCCATGGAGTAACAAATTTATATGTAAGACAAATATATTACCAGTAAATCAAGTGTTTCATGAGTGTTTCAACTTATTTTTATTTAATTTTATTAAAAGTATTGATTTATCACCGATCTTGTTAGTGTAAATAAATTATATGATTTTCCAAAGAATTGTAAAGCTAATGGACCAATTGTAATATGAAATACAAGTATTTATTTATTTATTAAAGTTTTATGTTATGTGTAGTGATGGAGTTTTTTTTAAGTCGTATTGATTAGGGTTTATAGTGAGTTAAAAATAATATTATAAAACATGAGACATGACAAAAGTGTATTACCTTTTATACAAATTACTTCAAAACCACCAAGGTTCAAATAAAATACATGAAACACTTGACTTACTGGTAATATATTTGTCTTACATACAAATTTGTTACTCCATGGAATTTAAAACCAAAACAACACAGTGATTGTTTTCAAAAAATTACCCTAAAAGCCTATGTCATGAATTATTAAATTTTCAAATAAGCCAATATGTCCGTTTTTAGGTGCCACAATGTACAGGTCACAATGAACCATCCAAGCCCCATTTATTTTATTTTTTGTGTTATTTGAAAACTAAAAACAGCATAATAAAGGTTGAATATACCAAATTGTTTGTAATTTTATGTACTTTTCAAAAACATCCATGATTTTATGTTTGGTGTTAATTTCGAAATAAAATTGTAAAAAAACCAAATTTTTTTCATAAAAATTATAAAAAAACATATAAAATGATAAAATATGCTTGTTATTCCTTTAGTATTACGTAGTGGCCATAGTTATACACATCCCTACCGAATTTTATTACAATCGGATGACTTTTGTGGATTTTATGATGATTTAAGTAAATCAAACATATCCGCCATTTTTCAAGATGGCGGATTTAGCTTAACTGACCGGAAGTAGAAAACTTGGTTTTTGACTTAGAACCCCTTTGCGAATATTTTCTACCACATAAACGTTAATTTGCAAAATTTTTATTTTTTAACATTTTTTTGAAAAAGACACTTCAAAATTTATATTTTTTGTGTTATTCAAAAACTAAAAACAGCATAGTAAAGGTTGAATATACCAAATTGTTTGTAATTTTATGTACTTTTCAAAAACATCCATGGTTTTTATGTTTGGTGTTAATTTCGATATAAAAATGTAAAAAAACCAAATTTTTTTCATAAAAATTATAAAAAAACATATAAAATGATAAAATATGCTTGTTATTCCTTTAGTATTACGTAGTGGCCATAGTTATACACATCCCTACAGAATTTTATTACAATCGGATGGCTTTTGTGGATTTTATGATGATTTAAGTAAATCAAACATATCCGCCATTTTTCAAGATGGCGGATTTAGCTCAACTGACCGGAAGTAGAAAACTTGGTTTTTGACTTAGAACCCCTTTGCGAATATTTTCTACCACATAAACGTTAATTTGCAAAATTTTTATTTTTTAACATTTTTTTGAAAAAGACACTTTAAAATTTATATTTTTTGTGTTATTCAAAAACTAAAAACAGCATAGTAAAGGTTGAATATACCAAATTGTTTGTAATTTTATGTACTTTTCAAAAACATCCATGGTTTTTATGTTTGGTGTTAATTTCGAAATAAAAATGTAAAAAAACCAAATTTTTTTCATAAAAATTATAAAAAAACATATAAAATGATAAAATATGCTTGTTATTCCTTTAGTATTACGTAGTGGCCATAGTTATACACATCCCTACAGAATTTCATTACAATCGGATGGCTTTTGTGGATTTTATGATGATTTAAGTAAATCAAACATATCCGCCATTTTTCAAGATGGCGGATTTAGCTCAACTGACCGGAAGTAGAAAACTTGGTTTTTGACTTAGAACCCCTTTGCGAATATTTTCTACCACATAAACGTTAATTTGCAAAATTTTTATTTTTTAACATTTTTTTGAAAAAGACACTTTAAAATTTATATTTTTTGTGTTATTCAAAAACTAAAAACAGCATAGTAAAGGTTGAATATACCAAATTGTTTGTAATTTTATGTACTTTTCACAAACATCCATGGTTTTTATGTTTGGTGTTAATTTCGAAATAAAAATGTAAAAAAACCAAATTTTTTTCATAAAAAAACATATAAAATGATAAAATATGCTTGTTATTCCTTTAGTATTACGTAGTGGCCATAGTTATACACATCCCTACAGAATTTCATTACAATCGGATGGCATTTGTGGATTTTATGATGATTTAAGTAAATCAAACATATCCGCCATTTTTCAAGATGGCGGATTTAGCTCAACTGACCGGAAGTAGAAAACTTGGTTTCTGACTTAGAACCCCTTTGCGAATATTTTCTAGCACATAAACGTTAATTTGCAAAATTTTTATTTTTTAACATTTTTTTGAAAAAGACACTTTAAAATTTATATTTTTTGTGTTATTCAAAAACTAAAAACAGCATAGTAAAGGTTGAATATACCAAATTGTTTGTAATTTTATGTACTTTTCAAAAACATCCATGGTTTTTATGTTTGGTGTTAATTTCGAAATAAAAATGTAAAAAAACCAAATTTTTTTTCATAAAAATTATAAAAAAACATATAAAATGATAAAATATGCTTGTTATTCCTTTAGTATTACGTAGTGGCCATAGTTATACACATCCCTACAGAATTGTATTACAATCGGATGACTTTTGTGGATTTTATTATGATTTAAGTAAATCAAACATATCCGCCATTTTTCAAGATGGCGGATTTAGCTCGCATGACCGGAAGTAGAAAACTTGGGTTTTGCCTCAGAACCCCTAAATGAACATTTTCTACCACAAAAAACTAAATTTGGATAATTTTAATTTTTTAGCTTTTTTTAAAAAATTGCATAAAAATACCTTATTTTTTTGATTATATAAAAAGTAAAAACAGTAAAATACAAGTTGAATATATCAAATTGTTCGTAATTTTACGTACTTTTCAGAAATATCCATATAGTAACTGTTAACCTCATGATGTTTTTGTAAAACGAAAAAAAACATGTTTTTTTACATAAAAGTTGCAAAAAAACCATTAGAGTAGTAAAAAATAAAATGTAAGCGATTGTTTTCTAATAGAATACACAATTTTACACATCCCTACCAAATTTTGTCGAAATCGGATAACTTTTGTGGATTTTATGTCGATAAAAGTATTTCAAACATGGCCGCCATTTTCCAAGATGGCGGAGTTAGCTCACCTGACCCGAAGTAGAAAACTTGGGTTTTGACTCAGGACGTCTTGGTGCACATTTTCCAGCAAAAACATTTCTGCTTGCATTTTTTTCCTTATTAAAACCTATTTTCACTGGACTATCCGTGCAACACTAACGACTTGATATGTTTGCATGAAGTAGTTTCCTAAAAAGAAGGATTGTATCTCTCTGTCTATCTTCAAATTAAGTTGAAGTTTTTTAATGAGGTCAACAATTATTATTTTAAGGTGACTTTCAGGACAAAGAAATGCGATTATTCGCTGGACAATTAAAATGCATAATGAATACTTAAAATACTGAACATACTGACCTTTAATCATTATTAATAACTATATAACTATTTACTTCTCTTATCCTTTTAATAAGTCAAATGATAGATATAAAATTTTCGATTTATACCGAAGTATCATAAATTTGTTTTGATAGTTTTTTATGAATATATACGCCATATATACATAGCAATATGTTGTTTTATGAATATATTCATAATGTGACATTTGAGTAATATTTTTTATGAATATTACTTGTAATCCTGCAACAATATTTGTATATTTAGAAACATACGTTCGTAAAGTGTGTTAGAAATGTTATGTTGCATGTGGTTGCATCGTGTTTAAGGTTACTTTACGATACATGTCCAGTATCGTCAAAGTATAAAACTTTGACTTATTTTCGTGTTGGGTCAATTCAACAATTTTTTTCAGATGAACAAAATTACATTTTTATTTCAAAATTTACAAATAGTCTGTGGCTGCTCATTCCCAGCAACAGTAATGTGAGATGACTCGCTGCTTCTCTGAACAGGACACAGGCCGGTCCTCTAGGCACGCGTAACATGGTTACGTGAATTACGTCTCAGAGGCCTAATTGTCCACTGGTTCAAGGGTAACAGAAATTTATTTGTTGTACTTCGTGCACTTACAATAGCAACAATTTTTACGCATCGGGGGCTAGGGGAGGAGGGAAAGTCTACTCATCTACTCAAGCCCTGCCCCTTCACTGCTCCTAAATACCTTTTTAGAATTTTTTAAGCTCGCTATTATTTGAGACGTATTACAGTGAAAATAGAATATTCCGATTGCAGTAGGTTATGAGAATCAGCGAATTTGATATGTTTAGATTTATTTGAAACCTCACATCAAGTTTTGAAAAATTGTTCTTAATAACATGGAAAGTGATTGAGCAGGTTTTCTGCCATTTACAAAATGTAGAAATGGGGGATTTTACGCCAAGTAGATCTCAAGCAGATGAAACCACAAACAAGCTTTATTAATATATGTCGAGAAATACGGGAGATATGGAATTTCATTGATTTCCAATAACAATAACATGGAAACGAAACGATATGTATTTACCTCTCAATACCAATAACCCCCAGAAACTAATGGAGATATGGTAATGATTGAAGCTATTAAATTGTTTGTGTTTAAAGCTGAATTCAGTGGTACAAAATACCCCCGTTTCAACAAACCTGCATGCTCAACGAATTTAAATTGCAAAAAACCATATTTCGATCTAACATATAGTCCAGGTAACAAAAAGGTATAGAGGGAATTTTTTGGAACACAATTTTTGACTTTGCAGCTTTGTTTGGACTAGTTAGGAGGTAAACATATCAAAAATCCCCGTCCGTAGCCTTGAGCGGGGGGAGGGAGGGGGGGTGAGAAGGTACAATTTTTTGGGTTTTCCTAAATATCTTAAAAAGTATAAACTTTTAGTATTAGAACCTATTAATTTTAAAAATTAAAGAAAATTAAATTTCCTGTAAGAAAAGTATATAATATGTGTATTTTGATCCAACCATTTACAAGGTAAACACTAATTTTATTAATATTTAAACAAACATCTGTTCCATAAGAAATACACGTACATTTGTGGTTAACATACATGCCCAATGGGCAACGATTTTTACACCTAAAGGAAAATTAACAGCATTCAGGAAATATTGACAAAATTTACAGTAATTTGACACCTCAATCATAAAATTTGGTCTAGGATAAAGGAGTTGGCGAGCTCACAAAAAACGTTATTTTTCAAGGACTCATTACAATTTGTAGTTATTTCTCGAAAAATAACGTTTTTTTGTGAGCTCGTCAATAACTTTATTTTAGACTAAATTTTATGATTGGGGTGTCGAATTACTGGAAATTTTGTCAATATTTCCTGAATGCTGTTTCGTTTTCCTTTATAGGCAAAAAAAGCATTGCCCCATTCATGGGCATGTATGTTAACCACGAATTCACATGTATTTCTTATGGAAGGGATATTTGTTTGAATATTAATAAAATTAGTGCTTTCCTTGTAAATGGTTGGACCAAAATACACATATTATATACTTTTTCTTATAGGAAATTTGATTTTCTTTAAGTTTTAAATTTAATAGGTAATACTATAAGTTGATAGTTTTCAAGATATTTAGCAAAAAAAAATACCTTCTGACCCCCCTCCCTCCCCCCGAACGAGGGCCAGGGACGGGGACTTTTGATATGTTCACCTCCTAACTAGTCCAAACAAAGGTACAAAGTCAAAACTTGTGTTCCATGCAATTCCCTCTATACCTTTTTTTTAAGCATTCGTTGCCTGGGCTAATAGTGAGATATGACTTGTTTTTGTAAGCTCAATAAGAATAACATGGGGAATAAATATGCAGGTTTGCTGCAACAGGTACTGTATGTTAAAACTGCACAGGTGGTTTTAATTCAACATTTAGTAGGTCTTAACTAGAAGAAGCCATATACCAAGTGTTATCAAGATATTATGTTTAGAAATAATGAATATATATAGAATTTTTTAATTTCCCATGTTCATTAATATATACTAATATACATTAGATGTCATCTAGATAAAACAATAAACCAAGTTTTTACCAAGTTATATATATATATATATATATATATATATATATATATTTACCAAGTTATTTACTTAGATTTGGATAACGTACTGTGTTTACTACTTTCAATATCTCGGTAACCAATGGACATAGAGCAATGATTCAAAATACATATTTGTTTGTTTTCTCAACTAAATACAGTGGTTTCCAAATAGAATTATTTTAATTTGTTCATATAAAAAATTTTAAAAAAACCTATTTTTGGAGGGGTTTATCCCTTGGGGAGTCCCTTACCTTAGTCCGATAGGGCTGGTTTACGAACTCGTCCGAATGATAACCAATTTAGACGTCTGACCAAATATCATTAACATCTTACGGCCGTGTTAACAGATATACCGGGTGTCTCACCTAAAGTGAACCAATAGCTAACTTTTTTATTATAAATCTGACAAAGAACTTGTTATGGGGCACTTCCCTTAATTTTTAACGCTGCTTTTTGGAGTCACTTCGAAATTTAAAAATATGGCCGCCATTTTCCAATATGGCGGGCAACTTTGATTTATCTTATGGAACACCCTATATTTTAGGGCGTTTTGGATTATACGCTTGATTTTAGGAACTTTTTATTCTTTATATTTTTTTCCTAAACCTAGTGGTTAAGGAGGTATGAACAGTTTAAGTTATATTTTTTCCCCATTTAAAAAGCATTGGGAAATTGTTGGTAGTCTGTATATCGAAAACGGTTGGGTTTAATAAAAGATGCCAAAGAATAAAAGTGCCTAAACATGTTAGTTTAGTTGAGATTTAATCATAAAATAATTTTTAGTCAAGATTTAATCGAAATGTGTTATTTTGAATATGATTTTACTCCATAAGGAATACATGGGATGGCACAGTTAAATGGACACAATGCATTTTAAATGGGGAAAAATCAAACTTTAACTGCTTATATCTGCTGAACCATTGAGTTTAGGAAAAAATGAGAAAGAATAAAAAGTTCCTAAAATTAAGCGTAAAATCCAAAAACGCCCTAAAATATAGGGTGTTCCATAAGAAAAATCAAAGTTGTCCGCCATATTGGAAAATGGCGGCCATATTTTTAAATTTCGAAGTGACTCCAAAAAGCAGCGTTAAAAATTAAGGGAAGTGCCTCATAAGAAGTTCTTTGTCAGATTTATAATAAAAAAGTTAGCTATTGGTTCACTTTAGGTGAGACACCCGGTATATATACAGGGCGACAAAAAAGTCTGGGAACGGTTTAATATCTTTTTAACTAAATCCGTTCGAAAATTCAACCTTTTTACATCATCAACTTATATGTATGAAAACTACTTTTTGCAAGCATTACCATTTTTTTTCCTCCACCAGGGGGCGACCCATGAGGAGTAGGTACATAATCTTTAACGTAAGCATAGGTTGATATGCACATCATTTTAAAGGGCTGGTCAAGTGGAGTTCATTGCCGGAAACCGCGTCTCAAAAGGTTCATCCCTTACAAAATGGAGGTTGTCCAAATTTCTTGCAGAAAATACCTGTAAAATACCTGTAACGTATAAATAAATACTAAAAAAAGTGGTAAAACCAAGTTCCAACAATAAACTCATCACATTAGTGATTGTTGAAGAAGTTTTAATGTGTATGTAATCGTTTTAATGATTTTAAAAATATTTTTAAAGACTCATACACTGTAATCAGTTTAAATATTATAAAATTAAATACCTACCATTTCCACCTACCATTTTGCTTACGTTTAAGATTATTCACTGACTGCACACGGCCGTCCCCCATCGGAGATTAAAATTAAACTAGCTCATAGACTAATATTATTCAATATTCAAAACAAATTAACCGGGTTTCAGCTCTCTAGCTAATGTTGACTATACGAGTATTTACCAATACTAAGGCCTGTACAGGTATTTTCCGCAAGAACTTTGGACAGCCGTCATTTTGTAACGGATGAACCTTTTGAGACGCGGTTTCCAGCAATGAACTCCACTTGACCAGCCCTTTAAAATGATGTGCATATCAACCTATGCTTACATTAAATATTATGTACCGACTCCTCATTGGTCGTCAATGGTAATGCGTTCAAAACGCATTTTTCATACATATAAGTTGATGTGAAAGGTTTGAGTTTTCTAACGGATTTAGTTAAAAAGATATTAAACCGTTTCCAGACTTTTTTGTCACCCTGTGTAATAGTAATAAATTTGAGCACCCCTTCATCATTATTTTATTTAAAAATTCTTCGGTAATAATTCTTATATAAAAAGCAAACCAATGACCTTAGCCCAGAACATCAATTAATTGAAACACTTGATCCATCAGGAAGATACGACATATGACTGATGATTGTGTATATTTAAGGTTAATTTAAGTTTAAATTCACCGTGATGATGGTATAGTTACGGAAATGCGTGTCATGATTATTAAATAAAATAATTATAAAAGGGTGCTCAAGTTCATTATTACAAATATTTTTAGCAGCCTTAAGTTGTGAATTAAACAATAAATAAATAAATAAATATATATATATGTATATATATACATATGCATATAATATAGTCTAATAACCCCGATATTTCCACTTTTGTGGCAGCAAACCTACATACTCATTCTCCATGTTGCTCTTATGGCAAATAAAAATGCTATACTGTATATTCCTTATTTATGAACATATTTTGTTAAGACTTGGTACATAGCTTCTTCTACTTAAGATATACTAGAAATGAAATAAAACCACCCAGTTTTAACAGACCTGTTTCAGCAAACCTACATACTCATACCCCATGTTATTCTTATATAGCTTACAAAAACATGTCATGTTTAGTATGGATTGAAATATGTTGTTTTGAAGTTGAAATTTGCTGAGTATGCAGGTCTGCTGCAATGGGGGTGTTTTACTTTTATAGCAGCAAACCTGCGTATTAATTTTCTAATGTTATCTTTAAAATAGGGAAATAATTTAATATAGTAATTTAGTGATTTTAAAATAATTATTAAGTAAAACATTTCAAAATCACTGAGTATGAATAAGTAGCAAAGGGGGTATTATTAAGGTATATATATAGAGACAAGGAGGAATGAGATATTTCTGTATTTCCCGTAAGGTTAACAATGAGAAGTGAGTATGCAGGTTTGCTGCAATAACAATGTAAATCTGGGGAGTTTCAGACAATTATTAGGTAGATCTCCACAAGATGAAGCCATATGCGAAGTCTTGATTAAATATGTTGAAAAACAACTCAATTACCACTTTTATTAAATTATTTCCCCATAAGGATAACATTATAAAATAAATACGCAAGTTTGCTGCCATAAAAGTAAAAAGGAAGGGAGAGCCATAACCATTAAAGCAACATACCAACTTTGATTCAAATGAGTTAACAAATACATTTGATCCCTAATTACATGGGACTTAAATTCTTTGACAATTTGCCTCAATCCATCAAGAGTATAACAAGTTTTAACAAATTCAAGAATAGCCTAACTGCTTACCTAATAGATCAATGTTACTACAAATTACCTACAAATGGATGAATTATTCTCAAACTACCAATGAAGGGGAATGAGGAATGACACGCCACATGCTTCGCAGAGAAGTCAACGTGGTTCAAAGGATAAGTAAAGTAAAGTCCGGCATATTAATAAAAATTGCGGATATTTTAAAATTTCAAACCTGGTGGATTTTTAAATTTTAATCACAACATACTCTCTCTAATAAGAATGCACGAACAATAATTACACACTTGAATATAGTAAACATAGGCCAACAGGTAGCAAACCTTTAATTAAAAAATTTCGCTGGTCACATATTTTGGCAGTAAGAAACGACGCCTTTCATTCAGCAATGAACGAACTAGTGTAGTCAGAAAACGAGTCGGGATGATGCAGTGTTAGTATTAAGACATGGATAAAAACATGTTTATCTGATAAGGAAACGTTGAGGGAAGCTTCGCCCAATCTGGCAACAGCGCGGGCCTTATCCTGCCGTTGCGGGAGCGAATCGTCAGATACTCGACGCCTACGCTCTCTGTGAGCGCTTCCTGGAACTTAGCATTAGCAGTCTGGATAGATTCCATTCCTTAGTCTGTGGTAATATTTTAAGTTGCGCAAGAGGACTTCCAGTTGCAACATTGCATCAGAACTTTCCCTTTACTGCAAGTGCTATACTAAAACAGATGTTGACAATGTTTTCAGCACAGCTGGATTTTATGGTTAAGTTCGTATTAAGGTAATAGTTTGTTTACTTTCGTTTTGCCCAACTTAGGCGACTCCTACTCTAATTGTATTGATTTAGGGTAATTATTATGCAACTTTTGGGTATTTTCCCTGAAAACAGGGTAATTATACTTTTGTAAGGTTAAAATAAAAAATTATACTAGACAACGTACTGTGTTAAGAAACCCCTGTACAGATAGAGTGTAAGTCAAGTGTATTTAGTCGTGGCATAAGTTTGGAGTAATTTGGAGTAAATCATAACTACGATTTTTGCTTTCAACGTTTAATTACAGGAAATTGTATCATAATTACATCACTTCAAATTCACATACGAAAAAAGTGAGCGTGAACCACGCATTCTGCCCTATCCCTCTCAATACCACTGAGCTAGAGTAAAACTGGAGATGGCACTGGCAATGCAAATGCAAGAAACGTCGAAAAGCGTGCCGCTGTGATTTTGTTAGGTTGGTACTGCGGTGAGGACTCGGCTGTCAGGGAATACATGGTAAACAATTGGGATTGTTTAGTAAAATGATTTTAATTTTAACATTATAATTTTCTTGAATTATTATGGTGCGTTACTGTGTTGCATTTGGATGTAACATCCCTCCAGAAAGGGAATGGCATCCAGTTCCTCAAGCAAGTCGGTTAAATAAGTATTATTAAAAATTAAATATGAGTTTTGTGGGTGAACTAATAAGTGAACAGTCCCATAAACAACATTACAAGAAAGAAGCACCTTAAGAATTGATTAGGGGAGTGACTTGCCAGCTGAAGAAGAATGTTTGCTGTAATTAAGAATTTCAAAAGAAATTACTATTTTTGCCATTACCATAAAGATAAATATTTAGGCAAATGCAACCACATTTTTAGGAAAAAAATGTTGTGACCCATTTGGTTGCCACAAAAAACCAGTTAAAAATGGTTTGTGTAGAATACTTATGGAACACCTTTCCAAGAGAAAAAATGTGGATATCAATCTTATTCCTGGACAAGCTCTATGTCCAGCCTATGCACTTGCAGACACATGTAAAGGCCGTTTGCCATTAGTGCAACCAGGTGCAACTTTGTTTCGCGAAACATTCACGAAACCATGTTAAGTATATCTATATAAAAAATGTCGCGAAATGTATCGACAAGTAAGGCGAAATTTTAGCCCCATTACAATACATTGTTTCACGCGAAATGTTTCAGACGATTTTGTGTTTCACGTGAAATGTTTCACGTGAAAACTTGCAACAGTGGCATACGCCCTTAAGAACAGGCAGGCAGTACAGACAGTTGCAGTTGTTTGTTAATGTATAGACATAGGTTGTTGCAATCTGTGGTCGAAGATTGCACAGGCCTATGTCTATACATTAACCATACACGAAAGTTAACACATATTTATCCTAGTTTTTGGAGCTAAGGTAGGCCCATTTGTGAATTTAGTGGGTGTTTGTAAATGCTAATCTTTCCTAATACTTTAGTGAAGTAATTATAAATTAGCTTTATTAACAAGATACTGAACTAGACAATGCTAAGTCTTATAACTTAAAACGGTTTAGTGTTGTGGTCTAAAATTAGGCCTAGGAATAATCTTTCTACTAAGGGAAAATCTATAATATTGACCAGACAAAAATTTGTTGACCGGGTACTTAAAAGTTGGATTTCCACCACATTTGGAATGAACGTTCTAATAAGTGTTCTACACAGCCATTCTTGCATAAATTTCATAAAAATATGTCATTAAGGGGGTTTGTATAAAAATAACATTGTTGACTAGCATTAAAACATGTTGACTGCGTACCTACTTCAAAAAGTCAGATTCCCAATAAATTTGTTAAGAACGTTCTAATAAGTTTTCTACACAACCTGTAACTTAAACCTAATATCTCATTAGAGTATCATGTCAAGGGTGTTTGTATACAGAAAATGTGGTGAAAATCCAGTTTTTAGAATACTCGTTTATTATGTTATTATGCTGGTCAACAAGGATTTTTTGGCATACAAACACCCTTATTTAATGACATATTTTTATGAAATTTATACTGGTTATGATGAATACTTATTAGAACATCCATACCATATTTGGTGGGAATCCGACTTTTTCAAGTACTCGGTGAACATGTTTTTATGCTGGTCAACATCTCAGTGACCCATCTACTAGGCCTACAAATTGTCATTTTTAACATCAGCACATTATTTTCAGATTTCCTAGATCCTTATTCCTAGATCATAGGTAATTTTTCTAAATTGCATCATTCCTGGTTTCTCTATTTCTTTAAATTTCAATTTTTAGTGAATTCTCCCTACATATATTATTTATATATAAGTACGCAGGTTTCCTGCGATGGGGTTATCTATTATTTATATCATGAAAGTTAATTTATGACCAAAGTAAATCTTAAAATTGGTAATTCTTATCCAAACAAGCTTATAAATAACCTATTTATGTTTTTAAATTATTAAATAAATTATTTGTCCAAATGATATGTTTTGGGTGGAAACAGATCTTGACACCCTGTGAATTTGATAAAAAAAAATCAATGCGTTAGGCCTATAAGATTGTGTTAATAAAATGTATTAAAAAATTTCCTGACTTCTTATTGTAACCCTAAATTACATATAATTTACAACAAGACTATGCGGTAAGACATGTTTGTTTTCAAAACCGAGGTCTTAGATTAGGGCCAAAGGTGAATCGAGAGAAGCCTAGACGAAGATGAAGAAGCCTAGAGATCAGCTGCAAAAACTCTTTGATCATGGTTTGTAATATGATTAACAACATGCAGATAAAATTAATTTAAATTTTTACAACAAGGTAAAAGTTTGAAATATTCTGTAGTTTGTTGTTGGATTAATTTGATTATTAATCTGGAGAGCTCCCTAAAGGAAATTTCTACAAAATTTTACTATTTAAGTCTACTTAGCTGTAGCCTATTAAAGGAAAGACCTCGTCATGAAGATTTGTAGGAAACAAATTTTATGAAGGTTAGCCTTAAAGTAATAGCTTTAGATGCCTTTCAAGTCCTTTGTTCATCCATAAGATTTATCATGGAAACAAGATTAAGTAAGGATGGTAAAAATTAAGGTTTCCTTACCTTTAGCTTAGCCAAGTTCAGCCAATCCAAAACAAAATTTAATGCCACTTTTATTTTTAGTAGACTGTTCTACATAATATTATTAAATAATATTAAATTAACATTTGTTTGGTTGAAAAGAACTAAAGTCCTTCTCAAAATTTATTTTATTTGTTCATACATTTAGAACAAATCCCAAAAAGCACGTTCTAAGGAAAGTTTGAACAGGTTTAAATATTATAACTGAAATAAAAGTAAAATATAATCTGATTGAACTTACTGTGGAAGGGACAGTTTAAAGTATTGCATTTCATGTTTTATTTTGAAGTCAGTTTGAATGCGCGCGTTAACCTATCCTCACGGCAATATAGCGGCCTGGCAGCCTGACGGCACGCTTTTCTGACACACAGTGCTACCTCCAGTTATACTCTAGCTCAGTGCTCAATACTTATCAAAACAGAGGGAATAGCGCGCAGGTTCGCCAAATGACCCTCCACAAATTTCCCTCCACTTACGCACACCCTACCTGATTAAATGCTTTATTGCACATACAAAATTGATTGTGAAATATTCTTAAAGACGCCATGATGCAACTTCAAAGTATATCCATGAGAGCTAGACTAAAATGATTTTTTAGATACACTAACTTGGTTAAAGGAAACGGAGGAATAAAAATTTATACCAGGAGGATATTGGGGGGTAAGTTTGGTAAGTGCCCCCCTTGCCCCCCCCCCAGATTATTTGGTAGATTAGGATTCACGTAAGTTGGCCAAAGCATGTACTAATCATCTCATCAAACATTTTTATACAAGTAACATTGCAAACATTGTTGTTTACACATGGTGTCTGGTTACATTTTCTTAGAACTGTCAAATAGCCACGTTGCGTTTGTTTACAAGTTGTTATAGGTTATAGAATGTTTACAATATCGCCTATTTCTTTCTTTCTTTCTTTAATTCTTGTTCGCTTTCGCAGGCAGGACTAAATGTCATGATGCCTCATTTTTCCTTTATTTTCAAATTTGCTTTTAGGCTGTATGTTTTAGTTGTGTTAGAATGTTTTTTACACACACAAAATTGACCAAATCTGTAAGAGAAAAGAAAACAAAGGTTAGTTTAATTCAGTTTTAGCTTGATTATGCTAGGACTAAAGACTAGGATAAGATAGGTTGGTCTTCACGCCTGGGGCCTATCAGGCTGGGACACCGGAGACGGAGCGGCCGCGGAAAGAAGAAAACCGGGAGCCCAGGATAACCTGACCTAACATAACACATAGGGACATATTGATTTAAAGATGTTTGTTGATAGATTTTAGGAAGTCTAATAAGTGGTTCCAAATGTTTGTATTCTCTATTTTGAGTAAGTCAACTAGTGAGGGGGGGATGATCCAATTTTCTTTCCTTAGCTTTTCGTAAAGAATTTCCCGATTTCTTTTGTAGGCTGTGCAGTGAATGATATGCTCTAGGGATTCCGTTTCCTTTTGAGTGCAATTTAGACAGAGTGGGGAGTCTGCCCTACCCATCTGAAACAATCGCCTATTTTTAGAAGTTTTTATTTATTTGCATTCAACCTTTCTACATAGCTGTCAAAGTTAAATTTGATTCTATTTCTTGATTTACAAGTATTTTAGTTTGTTTAACTGCTTGTTTATTTTTCCTGGGCCAATTTTAATAACTTTTGACCGCAATATGAAACAATCTCTCTTTTCAGATACTGACTTGCAGCAAGTAATACTGGCTATTCAAAAACTCGCCTATATATCTTTGTAAATATTATTTCTTAAGAAAATCTTAGACCATTAACCATGCCGCATCCATGATACATCATCTCCCTGTTAATACATATAATTTATTTGGAAAAGCCCCTTAGTAATATTTTAAGCCGCGCAAGTGAACTTCCAGTTGCAAATTGCATCAGAACTTTCCCTTTATTGCAAGTGCTATACCAAACAGATGTTCGTTGACAATGTTTTCAGCACAGCTGGATTTTATGGTTAAGTTTGTAAGAAGATAATAGTTTGTTTACTTTCGTTTTGGCCAACTTAGGTGAATCCTACTCTACTGTGGTATGTTGAATGTTGTTTTAGTGTCAGCCAGTGACGAACTATACGCGTGTCGAAGTATCGAGTGTCGAAATATCAAAGTTTTGCTGTATCCGTCTTCGCAGTAAATTGCAATTGCACAACAGCTCTGCAATATTGCAGGATCGACCCCGACGACCCGGACGCCGAGTGTAGTCACTACCTGGACAAATGCTGCTTCCCCGCGGATGTGGTGCCGCCCACGCCGGCGCCGGCCACGGACCGCCCGCCCGTCAAAGTCCCCACGGGCACGGCGTGTGGACAGCGGCAGGCGGACGGTGTGGGCTTCCGGATCACGGGCGGCAAGGACCACGAGGCCAACTACGGCGAGTTCCCGTGGATGGTGGCCGTGATCCGCCGCGACAAACTGATAGCAGATATCACCGTCAAGATCATGGAATGCGGTGGCTCAATCATCCACCCGCAGGTGGTGCTCACCGGCGCCCACTGCGTCAAAGGGTAAGTGATTCTGAGCGTAGAGGTGTTTTATCAATAGTCTACACTGCATCAATACCCCAGTGAAAAGTAGTAATAGTAGTGGACATGTGCTACTCAACAGCTTCAAGATTTGTTTAGTCTGCAGAAAAAGGATCATTTATTATTATCAGCTGTTCCTTAAAATTTATACTTCCATGTTAATTCTTATGCAGGAATAGAAAAACGTTAAGGACGTCTAGGGATCTTATCTTCAGTCTAACCTTTATTAAATACATTTTATTTACTACAAAACTTCACGCCGAGCTCCTTCCAATGACATCTTAAGTATTAAAATTGGACCAGAACTGTATGTAGGAGGAGTTTTGATCACAAAATAACCCCTAATATACTGATAGATAATAAAGTCTTACCTTTGAACCGCATAATGATGATTCTTTCAGGATAACTGACGCCAATTCTTGGGGCCCAGTGCGGTGGATGCGCGGTAGCAAAAACGGCTAGTGCGCATGCGCGACAACGCGTCGCTAGAGCGCAGCACTGTCATTCTGCTCTCAGCCGTCAACAATAGCGTGTCACCCTAAAAACATGTCGTCCTAAAAACATTGACCGACGGAACATTGACTCTTATTGACGATTAATGATCTGTTTTAATTCTATTCAATAATGTAAATATTTCATTAGTATTTATTAAAGCGTCTTGATACTCTGAACAACGACTGACACAGAAGCAGTAACTACGTGCGAGCTGCCGAATATACGCAGCCAGGCTAGTACACTGTCGGCCGCCGCTGCCGCTACTACTCCCCTCTCCTCCCAGCCTACCCACTCCCCGCTCCATGCGCGGACTGGGCCCCAAGAATTGGCGCCAGTTATACTGTATTCCTCTTATACTGAATGTGCTGGGGAAGTAGTGCCAGTGCCGGGTTTAGGGTAGGGCAACAGGGACAAACGCCTGGGGCCTCGCGCCTGGGAGGGCCTCGCGCTTCTGATAGGAGTCTTCTTTTGTTTAAAATATATAACAAAAATAATAAAATTACAACAAAACAACACAGAGACATCTATTAAAACCATAAGAATGATTTCATGTTACATTAAAACTACAATTTAAAAAGGTGACAAAATAGTAAGCAAAAACATCTTCATTTTTTAGGTTGCTTAATAAAGGTGTACGGTTTGCGCAAGGCCTATAGAAAATAATATAAGGTGTGAATTACTGAAAGTATTCAAAGATAATTCTGTCCTCACTAGGTACCAGAGGGAAGTAGTAGGGAATTAATGTTCCTTTAGTTTCATCCATTCCATTCTATGCAGAAAGGTTATTGCTGGTGAATTGCAAAATTTTTCACAGTAGCGTTTGGCATCGCACGACACTAATCACCCTAATGTAGGGTGAGGAGTGACCCAGCCATGAGTCAGGAAAAGCCATCATAAGTTGGGAAATCCTCAACTTATGTCCGTGAATTTCCCAACCTTCAGACTGAAATTTTCCAACTAATCCAGTGCCTCAATTAAATAGAGTTTAACATTTACTAATAACTAATTCAGCAGATTTCTAAAAAGAAAATATAGTTAGAGCTGGGAATTTTTTGTTCTCTAAACTAAGTCACCGATGCACTGAAGTATAGACAATGTATTGATGTTCACTCTTGGGATTATAAACTTTGTAACTATTAGGCACTGTACCCATTGCGTAGTGTTCCTTGAGAATTCTTGTACGGGCCTTGTGGGAGAAGTATCAATGACTACGACATTTCCCATGACTGGACTACCCTTTTTACATAATTTACATGTGATTAAATATATGTCTAAAAATTAAGAATGCATTGACTATATTAGGATTGGTGTTGGCATTGAGTACACACAGTTTGTGTATTCTCTGGTGTTCATGGAGGGGGCGGGTACTTGGGATGAGAAGGCCTCGAATGGTTTCTTGCCCCGGGTTTTGCACTCGCTAAGCCCGGCAATGAGTAGTGCACAGTGACCTAGAAGATCTATTGTATTGAGAACAATACAACAGATCCTCTTAGCTCTTAGGATTGAACCGCGCATCTAACCCTTTCTGCATAATGAAGCAAATTAGCTGATGAAGTTCTATACATGAATCCTTAATATTAATCTGGTTCATTCTGATATTTTGGCCCTTTTGTGCCAAACTATGTCAAACTATATCACATTCAACCTGTATATGTCTTGGAATTTCCTCTTTGTCCTGGCAGAATCTGCAGTCACTTCCTCTAATTATTTCTTTAACAGTTGTTCTTTGGGTTAGGCCTTATACAGGGGTGCTGAAAAGTCCTGGAATGGGTAAATATTTTTCTAACCGAGTTACTTTCAGGAATCAAACTTGGCGCATTCACTCCTATATAAAAAATTATTTTCTGAGGAATTTAGTGACTCTCAGCCCCCAGTGGAGGACAGCCCACAAGGAGTCGGTACAAAATCTGAAGTGTAAGCATAGGTCGATATGCACATCATCTTATTAAAGGGCTAATTAAGTAGAGTTTAATGGCACAAACTGCATTTCAAAAGGTTAATTCGTTACTAAATGGCGGTTGATCAAAGATCCAAAGGAAAGTACATAGTGTTAGCCTGAATATCGTTAAAGAAGTGTTTATGGATCTCGTCTGGAGATAAAAACTCGGGAATCGAATGTCAAACCTAAAAAACCTTTTTTAAGGTTGCCGAAGAGGACTTTACCTCCAATGAGGGACGGCCCACAAGGAGTCGGTACAAAATCATAATTGTATGCATAGGTCGATACGCACATCATTTTAAAGGGCTTATCAAGCAGAGTTCAATGCTTCAAACCGCATTTCATAAGGATTATTGGCTACAAAATGGCGGGTGATTCAAGTTTTCAACCAAAATACATATGCTTATGTTTGCTGGGGGTTGGAATAGTTTGAATAAGAGCATAGGTCGAATTGCGTATCAAACAAAAGCGCATTGTGTATAGGTCATTTTGGCGCTAATATTGTCTTAAAAGGTTAAGCCATATAAAATAGTTGTCACTTTAATAATTGCCACCAAATAGTGAGCAAAACTGTAGTTTTTAATATTTGTTGAAAACTTAAATCACCCGCCATATTGTAACCAATAATCCTGTTGAAATGTGGTTTACGGCATTTATCTCAGCTTGATTAGCCCTTTAAAATGATGTGCATGTCGACCTATGCTTGCATTGAAGATTTTGTACCGGGTCCTTGTGGGCCGTCCCCTACTGGAGGTAATGTCCTATTCGGCACCCTTAAAAAAAAGCTTTTTAGATTTGACATTCAAGCCCAGCGCTTTTTTTCTCCAGACAATGTCTGTAAACAATTTTTTAACGATATTCAGACTATGCTAGCATAGTCATTAAAGTCATAGTCTATGAGTTAGTGTCATTAAACTCTACTTAATTAGCCCTTTAAAATTCTGTGCATATCGACCTATGCTTACATTTAGGATTTTGTATTGACTCCTTGTGGGCCGTCCCCTATTGGAGGTAATGTCCTACTCGGCATCCTTAAAAAAAGCTTTTTAGATTTGACATTCAAGTCTGGCGCTTTTTTTCTCCAGATAATGTCTGTAAAATTTTTTAACGATATTCAGACTAACACTATGTACTTTCCTTTGGATCTTTGATCAGCCGCCATTTTGTAACTAAATAAGTTTTTGAAGTGCGGTTTGCGTCATTAAACTCTACTTAATTAGCCCTTTAAAATGCTGTGCATATCGACCTATGCTTACGTTTAAGATTTTGTACCGACTTCTTGTGGGCCATCCCCCACTGGGGGCCGAGTGTCACTAAACACCTCAAAAATTGGTTTTATTTCATAGGAGTGAATGTGCCGAGTTTGATTTCTCAAACTATTTCGGTTCAAAAAATATTTAGCCGTTCCCGGACTTTTCAGCACCCCTGGATATTGGTTATGCCACTAGAGGTTTCCTCATGTTGGTTGTTCTCAGTGGCGAGGCGTGCGGTCATCTACAGATTCGCCGATGACTAATTCAATTTTAAAAGTAAATATTTTAGATAAAACTACAAATAACATAATGTTAGAGGCCTAAATGTCTATTATTTTCAAAAGAAAATCATAAATTTTCGGAGTATCAGGCTATTTTTATGCACGGCATTTTGCTTTGCGCGCCAGATGCGCCGCGTCCGTAGTTCTCTACTGACTAAATCCGAACCGATTCTCCGAGTTTGGAGAATCCAATCGAGTGGAGCGCCCACCTCCCGCCTCCATCCCTACCACTCACACCGCTGTTGTACAGGCGGCCAAGCGATTCTCTGTCGCTGGAGAATCGGTTGGCGTCCGGCTCCCTTCGGCTGTACTCGGCAGCCTTCGCCACGTAACGAGCAACTCTCGACTTCTGTCAGTGCTACTTCACGGTGCAGAGAGACCTGCTCCGCTACTCGCGCATGCGCAAAGAGACCTAAAATAGTTCACTTCACAGTGCAGAGAGACCTGCTCCGCTACTCGCGCATGCGCACAGTTCTCGTGCCGTGCGCTGTGCTTGTGTTTGTGTAGTTTCAATGAGTGAAGTTGCAGTGGTTTAATTAAATTTTTAACATGTTTTATTATTAATCGATGAGCACAACAATGACTGAAGGAGAAGGTGATATCACTGTTCAACTGAAACAATTATCAAAATAAAACTAAACTGATTAAAAAATTATAAAAATGAAATCATAAACTGCTTAATAAAATAGCTAGCTGCATTTTTCAATGTTAAAATTTCATCCGAGAGCTTTTAAGTATCAGTATTATTCCATTCGCCTTTTCAGTAGAGTCATGGATGTTTTTATCTATGGTCGTGGCGTCTATGAATGACGCTGGGGGACGGATATCCGGGCCGGTCAAGCGCAGGTCTGTCGCGACTATTCTATAAATAGCAATATAGCCGTTACGCCGAGCGGCGCCGGCGCAGTCCCGTGTACTTCTACACTATCAGCGATGACCACTCAAAAATGTCACGCGTCGCCACTGGTTGTTCTAAGTTTTAAGGCCCTCTCCCTGAAGCATGTTCTGTAGATAGGCTTCCATTCCCCAGTATATTGAGTGCATAAGGTAGGAATAATTAGTTTAATTTTTCGCAAAAGATAAATGTAGTCATTGATTAAGAGTGGTATGAATGAATTCTCTTAGCACTAAAGCTTGAAATTAATTAATTGGCGGCCTCGCTCCATCACAAGCCACACAATTCTGTTTTCTTTTAATCTCATGATCTATCTTTCCCGCGCAAAGATCAACCATGGTAATTTTCTTCAAGAATTGAATCGATCTTGTCTCATAAAAACTTGAAAAATTTCAGAAAGAAGGACCTGTACATCCGTGCGGGAGAGTGGGACACGCAAACAGAGAAGGAGATGTACCCGACACAGGACCGCAACGTGAAGCAGGTGATCATACACGAGCACTACTACGCCGGGGGGCTGCAGAACGACGTGGCACTGCTGATCCTGGACAAACCGCTGGAGCCGTCACCAGTCGTCGGCACGCTGTGTCTGCCGCATCAGGGCGAGAGCATGGACGGCAGGCACTGCATCATCTCCGGCTGGGGCAAGGATGCATTCGGTGAGTGTGCAACATAGATGTCCTATATACTGGATAAACCACTGAAGCCATCGCTAAGCGTAATTAAAATTTTACTTGATTTTGCTTGAAATACAGGTTAGTACAATACTAAGTCGTTATTATGTAGCAATGTTGAGTGTAAATTTTTAAGGGAAGCAAATTTGAATGTGAGTGCAGTGCCAGATGTTTGTATGCAGGAGATCCCCAAATAATTGTCTCCGGTAGCCTGGGTAGGGGAAGGGCTCTCTACTTGCGGACAGAAAGTTGGCGAGTTTGTATATGGCTGGCATGTGCC
The DNA here is from genome assembly GCA_035578135.1 of Flexamia atlantica. NCBI lineage: Eukaryota > Metazoa > Arthropoda > Insecta > Hemiptera > Cicadellidae > Flexamia > Flexamia atlantica. The sequence continues at coordinate 113,191,424 of JAQJVK010000001.1, forward strand.
CTGACCCTAGTTTTTATACCTTTTTCCGAAATTAGCGAGTTTGTATGTTAGACCAGGTCCCAGAAAAGTTGGTGGGTTTGTATTCAGCCGGCTTTAAGGGAGAAAGTATGTGTCAGTTTCCTGATACTGTCTAGTTCTTTCATTTCTTTGCCAGTGGCAGTTTTACAAGAGTTACTTAAAAGCTTTTCAGGGAATGCGATCCAACCCCTGCAAATTTGTGTAGATATGCTGAGAATTGAACTCGTGACTTCTTCTAAGACGCTAACAGTTGGACTAGTAACACTCCTGTGATTTCAATTGATGTTTTGATGTTTAGGGCCTATGTTAACTTGTAAATCATCTATTCTGTGGTTAGATGATTTAATAATATTAAAAAATAAAAGTCAATTGAAAATTGGAATTTAACTTTAAGCTATAATGCATGATTATGTAACTTAATTGTTCAATTCGATTAAGTTAGCCAACGCTTAAAGCACGTTAAAGCAAAAATAAAAAAGTAAAAACTTAATTTATTCTGAGACATTTTGATTATATTCTTGAACCCATGGTCAGCGCAAGGCCCATGCAGATCGTGCATGGGTCAAAAGAAGAGGGAGCCAGCAAAGCTAGTGCGGTGTAGCGTTCGTTGAGCCCTTTAAAATGGTTTAAAGTGCAAAACGTGTGTTTTTGTAGCATTTGGCGCACAGGGAGTCTTAGAATTGTTCAAAAAATCAATGAAATTTGACTTCCTATATAATTCTTTAGGAAGGATTTACGGTTTACACCAATCCGCACAACTTAAGGACGAAAGAAATACTGGGCCCACGGGTGCCCAAAGGTTCAATCCGACCCTGACTTTCATTTTATCGACAGTAATGTACAGGACTAGTAATAATATGTCTTATTAAATTTAGGCCTGAAAACCAATTCAAGCATTTTCATGTTTTTTTTTTAATTTGTAATTTAATGAACTGGCTTTTTTGCAACGAACATAAAAAGTCTGTTTTGTTATATTGTTTCCTTTCTGACACTAGGCAAAGAAGGCAAGTACCAGGTAATATTGAAGCGGGTGGAGCAGCCAATAGTGCCTCGAGAGCCGTGCCTGGAGGCGCTACGCAAGACTCGCCTGGGGCAGCGTTTCAAACTGCACGAGAGCTTCATCTGCGCTGGCGGCCAACCAGGGAAGGATGCCTGCAAGGTAAAATCATACCTGTAATCAATAACAGGTTTTAGAAAACAAAACAAAGTAGTTTACTTGAAATCTATTTATAATATGTTAGCTGTTTTTCTTCACAGCTGTACCTTGAAAACGGCAGGACAGATTTTAATATTTGATATGTCAAATTAAAGGTTTTTTTTTGTGGATTTGCCAATTCAGATTGAAATTCGAAGGAAGGGCATCACTTGGGAACAATAAAGGGCAATATTGTTGGAACAATATTGCTATCTATCGACATTGATCAAACCCAGGTATTAGTTTTGGTGGGGGAGGGATAAGGTGTCTTCCAGTCACACTTACATTATTTCATGCTCCATGTTATTAGTTAATGTTAAAAGTGTCTACGTCTTTGTAATTGCAAAAAGTCGTATGTCAAAAGACATTTTGCAATAACAAGAAAGAGTGGAGCAAGCATATGACTTTTAAACAATTACTAATATTTTTATATTAGAACAGCTGTTGACATGAGACGTTTTTACAGAACATGTGCACCTAAAAATGCCATACTTTAAGAAAATAAAAAAACAGAATTTTCGACTTACGACTTTTTGTGGTGACAGGGACACTATATATAAGCTATATTTTTATTTCAACATAAAGTTACCAACATTATCAGAAGTTATATGTTCAGGATATGTAAAAATAAATTTCAATAACAACATTTCAGGGGAGGCTTTATCTCCATGTCCCCCTGGGTTCGCCTCTAACATTGGTTAAACTTTGTTTGCAAATAAACACATGGACTATGGATATGGTTTGAAATAAATGTTAACCGCAGATTGTAAAACTTATCCTTTAATATGGGAAAGGTACGATCATCAGCTAGTAAAATATTTGATTGGAAATTGGCAGAAATAATAATCCTTGTTTAGTTATTCAATCAAACATAACTAGAAACTTCATGTAATAATGTAGACAGAATAGGGTATTGGATGGTTTTGTGGGGAAGGGGTGACTAAGTCAGTTCCCCCTTAAGCCATGAACCAAACTGACAACCAGTATATTTTAGGGTGGATACAAATGAAAGTGAATATTTTTCCCCTTGACTTTTGTTTTCTAGAACCAACCCTTACCACGAAAAGTTTAAAATTTTTTTTTTTTTTTGGAAGTATAAAGTTAGTCAGATGGTTTTTACATTCATAGTGCGCCAGGAAAGATGACAAAATAGGCAAGAGTAGAGATTTGACATTGCCTAGACTGTAGTAAATACCACCACACTAGAGTGCTAAAACCTCCAAAAATGCTTGACCCCACTATGAATAAATAGTATAAGTAAACTGACACATACTTTGTCCCTTAAAGCAAGAAAATGTGCAATAAAATAAATTTTCAATTATCTCACAAATACATACCAAATTTTATCGAAATTAGCACTTAACGTAGATATCGGTTTTTGAATATTTGCCATAAGAATAACATTAGACAACGTAATGCGTTTACCGCCAAAAAGATGTCAATTATCTCCGCAATCAGTTGACGTAGACAAATAATTCAGGATACTGGATTATTTATTTTTTCAAGCCAAATTTAATCCTTAGAAGTTACAGATTTTGTGAAATTTGAAAAATATGAATTGTTTACACTTAAACTCCTATAACTTCTGAACCTGTATTTTTACTGATATGCGGGTGGTGTCATTTTGTTTGTCATCTCAGGCACTAAAAACTATGAAATTTTTATAAAAATTGTTAGAGCAATTTTTGAGAAAATTGGAATTTTGTAGTTTTTTTGGGGTTTTTGGGGTCAATACCCTTAAAAATCAAAAATTTAAAAAAATGAAAAAAGTCTGGAGATATCACAGCTTTATACCTACAAGCCAAATATCATTAAAATCAGAACATTATGGTGTCGTCTCTAGCTTTGTTTACATACATGCACATATACGCTCACGTGCGCGCACGCACACGCGCACATACACACACACACACACACACACACACACACACACACACACACACACACACACACACACACACACACACACACACATCCAGTGCCGGCCTTAGGGGAGGGCGACAGGGGCAGCCGCCCAGGGCCTCGCGCCTGGGAGGGCCTCGCGCTTCTGATAGGAGTTTTCCTTTGTTTAAAATAGGTGACCAAAAATAATAAAATTACAATAAAACAACACAGAGATATCTAATGAGAATTATTGCTTGTAATATTAAAACTATAATTTAAAAAGGCGGCAAAACGATAAGCCAAGTACAATTTTCACCTTTTAGGCTATTTGGTAATAGAGGTGTGCGGTTTGTGCGAGGCATATAGAAAATAATAAGGTGTGAACTACTGGAAGTATTCAATGTTAAGATTCAAAGATTCAATAAAGATTTTATTGCACCATTCAGTTTTCACAATAGGCTTCGTCAATGTTACAAGATTGCTTAGTCTATTCAGCTTACTAAAGTAACCTAAAAATACACCGCAAAAGAAAATCTAACAACACTGCAAATTCACACAGCAAACCATGCAAATGGTAAAAAAAACATACATACCTTATAAAAGGCAGGGCCGCCGACAGACATTTTGAGGCCCGGGGCAAAGTTTGGCCCCTCAATACAAAAATATCGTAAATAAAAATTACCTTTGTCTGTAAAATAGATAAATTTGTAGAATCTGGTGATTGCAAAATTTGTTATCTAAAAATGTTGAATATGTAAATTTTATTCAATACAAAACAACTACATTACAGGTCTGTACTAAACTTTTGATTTATGAGTTTTAAAAATTCAGAACATACAAATATTAAAAGTAGGTACAATCCTTTTTAATATGACTACTGAATAACACAGAACTTTGGATTAAAAGCACTAGACTAAAACATTTATGGTCCTAATAAGCCTATACTTGGGGATAAAAAGGATTTAAGACACAGTTTAAGTTAATTACCATACAAATAATTCACAGACTACCTAACTACTAAACCACTTTACTTGTTTTCCTTCTGTTGTCCAACCTCGAAATGCCTGTGGAGCGTGTGACGTCATCAGGACATCATTTTTGCAGTTGTATCCTAGCCCTAGCCTTTTAATATTGGATAAAAGTAGCCTAAATTAAAGGTGTAGGAACTACTCTCTGATTAACCGATATATAGGCTCTCTTTTTGTGCCAGCTTGAGGCTACAGACGAGCGCATTCTTTCAGTCTGCTGATCGATGGCATCACGATCTGCTTAAATTTTCGTACGAGGAAATCTGTATTTATTTAGACCTTGGTTCACACGTAGCTAAACTCTAACTCAGAGGAGAAACTAAGCTTAAGTCGTTAATCACTGATGGAAAAAATTCATGTCATGTCTTGAGTCGTAAATGTTATTATATTACTCTTTTGTAAAATATACACCATTTAGTTAAAGCTAGGGATCCTTTTCCTTGGTCCATCGAAGGCCTCTACATCTACAAAAAAGGTTTTGTGATGAATTTTAGGGTGCAGACGATTGGTGTATTGGACGATTGCTGAGCTTGGTACGGATTTAGTTTAATGTGAGGTCTGGTGCAGGCCTAAAGCCGCCTTTCCACTACACAATTTGTTTTATAAACTTTTGTTTGTAAAAAATGTTTAATACAACTTTTGTTTTTAAAACTCGATCTTGTGTTTTAAAACATGTTGTAAAACAAAAGTTTATAAAATAAAAATTTCCTGTGATCTTTTCGACATGGCTCGGGAAACCTGCAACCTGTTGTAAAACACTTTTTTTTTTGTAAAACACAATTTTTGTTGTTGTAAAACACGATTTTTTCATTTTTAAACGCGCTTTGTTGTACAACTTGTTTAATAATTTTCATTGCTTTCTTAAACATGTGCAAACCAATCAGTTTAATTGGTTGTACAACACAAATTCATAAAACAAGTTGAAGAGTGTAAACGCGGGCTTAACTTCGGGGGCCCCAGACGAGACGTCAGAAAACCAAATTAAATAGTAGCCAACTAAGGCAAATGAATAGTTAGGTAATTTCAATTTAGATACGTTTTTAAGTACTAAGTTTCTTATGTATTTTCTAATATATTTAATTTTGATCTCCTTAATTTGAAAACTCTAATATTTAATAACTCTCAAAAATATTCTCAGCTCAAAATGTAGCCCCCTTCCTTTTGTGGCCCGGGGCAATCCGCCCCCTTTGCCCCCCCTCTCGGCGGCCCTGATAAAAGGACATAACCTGTAAATATTTAAACTCAAACACAGCAAGCCATGCAAAAAGCAAGTCAGCAAACTAACCTACCTTAACAAGCAGAAACAGTTTATTTACAAAAGCTTGGGCCTGACTTCATGATCTCAAAAAATTCCTCAAGTGTATAAAAGGGATTCGATAAAAGCCAATTTTTCAGGACACTCACAAATTTTGAAGTACACAATGGCCGTACATTGAGAGGGAGACAATTAAAAAATGTTATACCTGAAAAAGGGAAACATTTCTGAGTTTTACTTCTTTTATTGTAGGTTAAATGTACATTATGACAATTTCTTGTTACATGTGAGTGTACATCCTTATTTAGAATGAGATCATTTTCCATTGATTTGATGCCCACAAGACATTGGAAAATATACACATTGACCACTGTCATGATTTGTGTTTCAACAAAAAGTGGCTTACAATGAGCCAAATAGTTACCTCCACATATTACACGCAGTGCCTTTTTCTGCAGTAATAGGATTCTCTGAGCCTGGGGAGAGTGACCCCAGAGCCTTGCCCCATACAAAACGTGAGACTGAAAAAATGACAAAAAAGCGAGTCTAACAAAATTGAAGGGCAATTCACCCACTAACCGTCTGAGAAGATAGATTACTCTACTAAGTTTGACACTAAGGGCATCAATGTGATCTCCCCACCCAAGCTCTGAGTCCAGGGTGAAGCCCAAAAGCTTGCCAGTATTGCCCTCAACAACTTTTTATTAAGGCTAAACATTATTCTCTGAGTTTTATCTTCATTCAGTGCTAGTTTATTACCAGAGAACCACTCAGAAGCTGCTCTAAACAATGTATCAGCAGTATTGCTAGCAATAACAGGATCAGAATGCTTTGCATACAAGGTTGTATCATCTGCGTACAGCAGTACATCATGAGAAACACAGTGATATAAGTCATTCATGGCAACAATGAATAAGAAAGGCCCTAATACTGAGCCTTGTGGGACTCCATACTTGACCTCCAAAGCATTTGAGTTGTTACCTGCCCAGCTAACAACCTGGAACCTATTGTCCAGGTAAGACTGAACCACCTTGAGGGCACCATCGCCCATTCCATATTTCTTAAGTTTCTTGATTAAATTTTCATGCAGTACGCAATCAAATGCGCGAGACAGGTCACACAATACAACAGCAGTCGAAGACTTGCTTTCAAACGCTTCCAATATTGCTTGAAGGAGGGAGTCCACAGCCGAAACCGTAGACATACCCCTCCTAAAGCCATGCTGAACAGGGGCAAGGAGACCGTTTCCCTCAAAGTGGTTGTAGAGTTGATTCAACATTATCGCCTCAAACACTTTACCAAAAACAGGTATTAAAGACACAGGTCTATAGCTAGACATGTTGTTTTTAGGGCCCTTTTTAAATACTGGAACGGTTCTAGACGTTTTCAGTATATCTGGGAACACACCCTGCAGAAGGCATGAGTTAAACAAATGGGCCAACAATGGAGCAATCAGAGGAACAATTCTTTTCACAAAATCAGTGGACATATCAAAAATATCCTTACTACTAGAACATTTAAAACTATTTACAACTTTAACTATGTCCAAGGCATCAACCATTTTCCATTGAAAATCAACATGGGCCACAGGAATACTTTCAATATAATCATTGTCATTTCCTGTTATACTACTCACAATGCCTTATACAGAGTCTACGAAATAGCGGTTGAAGTCATCTGCCGAAGCAAATTCATTATCAACATTCCTAGTACTGGCTCTGCTCTGGTTGATCAAATCCCACGCTGCCTTGCAGGGATTCGCAGACCTAGAAATTTTGTCTGCAGCTGCTGCCCGCTTGGCCTCCCGGAGTTTGAGACGGTATTGTCTTCTTAGGTTTCGTAAATAAGGGGCAACATTGGGCCTACTTTTTGCTACATCATGCACTAAGAGAATATATTTTTTCATGTTTACCAGTTCTTCTGTGTACCAGTTTTTAACCTTAGACTTACTCTTAGTATTACGGATGTTTTCCACTGAGACAATTGTCTTACTTCTAACTGGAAAGTGAAAATCAAACTTTTCTTTAAAACTATTAAAGAAGTTAACAAATGCATCATTTGCTGTGAGTCCACAAGAATTATTATACCACAATGCTGTTTGACCTGCAATGTCGTCACAGAATAAATTAATGCGAGTCTCGTTAAATAGTCTGAATGTCATAGATTTAGTCTGAGGAACTAGCCTATTTTCCTCCACAACACTACATTTAAGCTTAAGGAATATATGCTTGTGGTCCGCAATTTTGATCATTACTAACCACAACATCATAATTCCAAGAGTCCACATTTGTTAAAAAAGAGTCGAGGGAGGCATTGTTTCTGGTAGGCACAAAAACACTACTGTAAAAGCCAAAGCTACGAAGTGTGTTCAAAAAGTCCGTCGATTCCCTGCCAGGCTTAAGCAAATCAATGTTATGATCTGTACCTATGACTACTGATAGGCCAAAGGAAATCAAAAATGTTAAACAGAGTTCAAGCAGGATTAGAAAGCGATCTACTGAGCCATTAGGTGATCGATACATGGCTACTTTTTTTTTTTTTTGGGTAGGAGGTGGAATGCATTTACGCACACTGAGGGGCTGATGTCCTGTGAACTACCGACTAAACCACCCCCGTCGGCACCGAGGACACTAGCCTGGAACTGTTTCACACATTACTTCGGGCTAGGCCTTGTGCTTATGCCACTAGGGCTTTCCTCTGTGGTGATAGATAAGGATCAAGGCCGGTCAAGATCGACCTTTTTCGCCCGAAGAATGGCCTGGACAAAATGCCTAACGCAGTTCCAGTTGCCCTCTCCCTGGAGCATTGCTCCAACGATGTTCTGTGGAGTTGCGACGACGCCGATCTCATCAATGAGCGAAGCTCGATGAGCGTGCCATTGGTCGCAGTCAAAAAATGTATGCTCGGCTGTGTCTGAAATGCCAGGGCAATACAGGCAGTCCGAGCTGGCGACTTTTCCCATCCTGTGCAAATAAGCTCGGAAGTATCCATGACCCGAAAGGAACTGGGTCACGAAATAGTCAACCTCGCCGTGCTGCCGTTCCACCCATGATCGGATGGTGGAAATGAGCCTAAAGGTCCAACGTCCTCTCGACTCAGCTTCCCAGTTGCGCTGCCAGCAGTCGAAGCTGCGGTCGCGCTCTTCAGTTGCGGCTGTTTCCCTGCCCACCTCAGGCCTCCTGCGGTAAATCGCCTGTCTCTCCCTCGCTAGGAAGTAGACGGGAATAACTCCCGCGATCACCATCACAGCTGGCTCGGAAACCGTGCGGTAGGCAGATGCAACCCGTAAGGCAGCTCGACGCTGAACTCGAGTAAGCCGGTCTCGGTAGACACCTAACTCGAGTGCGTGGGCCCATACCTCCGCACCGTAAAGCCAAACTGATTGAACGGCAGACATAAGCAGACGGCGCTTGCAAGAACGAGGGCCACCGACGTTGGGCATAAGCCTACTAAGGGCAGCGACACCCTTGGCGGCTTTGTCGGCGGTGCGCTGTATCTGCTCGCCGAAAGACAGTTTGCTATCGACCATAACACCAAGGTATTTGGCAGCAGGCTTGGTCTCAATAAGGACGTCGCCTATTTGCACAGGAATAACTATGGGAATCCTCTTCTTAGTGAGGACCACGATTTCGGTTTTCTCAATAGCTAAAGACAAGCCGTGAACTCGCATCCACTCGCTGACTCGGTCCATTACTGTTCTGAGTTTGAGCTTCGCCAACTCGACGTCTCTCGCTGCAACCAGAGCAGCAACGTCATCGGCGTAGCCAACGAGCTGGGTTTCATCGGGCATGTCTAGCGTCAGCAAGCTGTTATAGGACACGTTCCAAAGATCGGGTCCAAGAATAGACCCCTGCGCAGCCCCAGAAGTGATGGGTATGCGCTTCTGACCTTCAGTAGTGTCGTAAAGCAGTACCCTATCCGAAAGATACGCCTCGATTATGCGCAGGAGGTAGAGGTTGACGTGGAGCGTATGCTCAAGCGCCCACAGCATATCGCTCCACCTGGCGGAGTTGAAAGCGTTTCTTACGTCAAGTGTAACGAGGAGAACCACGCGGCACGACCAGTGGTTGTGGACTTCCGCCCTCCGTACTGCCTCAACTACCTCCTGGATGGCCTCAATGGTGGAATGGCCGGTTCTGAAACCGTGCTGCTGTGGAGACAGATCACCCGCAGAAACGATTGCTTCGGTCAATCTAGCGCACAGGAGTTTTTCCATCACTTTGCCGGCCGTGTCGAGCATGCAGAGGGGACGAAAAGATGGGGGAGTCCCTTGCGTGGTCTTCGTGGATCAGGACGAGACGAGCTGTTTTCCAAGCCGAGAAGAACACGCCCTTAACCAGACATGCGTTGTACATGTCTAAGAGAAGCCTTGGGTTGACCTCCACGACGGTTTTGATCACCTCCGCCGGGATACCATCGGGACCGGGTGCTCTTCTGGTTCTCAGGGATCGGACGGCAGCGATAAGTTCCTCTTCCCGAAAGGCCGGGAGGGCGCCTACCTCTCCAAAGTCCCTAACAGGCCTCACAGGATGACTGGGGAACAATGTGTCGACGACGGCGGCCATGGCTTGTGGTTCCATGACCGCAGGTGGTGAGCGAGCCCCTAGCTTCTGGGTTACAAGTTTGTAGCCCGTCCCCCAGGGGTCGTTGTCAATATCCTGACATAGTTGTCTCCAGCACCTGACCTTGCTCCGGTTGATGGCACCCCGGAGCTCACGCCAAAGAGCCCTGTGCTCTGCTGATCTGACATTAGCATCAGGGCGATTCCTGGCTCGCTGCGCTGCTCGTCGGAGACCAAGGCATCTCCTCCGGAGTTCCGCGATTTCGGGCGTCCACCAATAGACTGGTTTCTTCCCGTGACAGCGAGAAACTCCGGGCATCGACTGCTCACACACGGTGGTGATGAGGCTCATCGTTGATGTGGCCAGATGTTCGGCGCTTGTGTTATTTGGGATACTCTTGTCCCGGACGATTTCTTCAAATATTCTTTTATTCAGACGACTGGTGTTCCAGCGTCGAGAGAGAGGAGCAGGATTAGCACGAATGCGCGCACGCTCGGAAAGGACCTTGAAAAGGATACCCTGGTGATCGCTAGCGGAATAATCCTCGGAGACTCGCCAGTCAGAGATGCGATCCGCAACCCCCTCAGAGGCGAGGGAAATGTCAGGAATCGTCTCTCCATACCCTGGACGACGGAAGGTAGAAACGCCGCCCGTGTTAAGGATATGGAGACCCAACCTAGCGATCATCTCCAGGACGTACCGGCCTCGAGTGTTGGTCTCGGGCATGCCCCATTCCACCGCTCTGGCGTTAAAATCGCCGCAAATGATGACACCGCCAGGGATGTTCATGGCCTCATCCTCAATGGAGTCAACCATGCGGCGGTAGTCAGCGATGGGCTGGTTCGGTGTAAGGTAGCAGGAGAAAAATGTGACATTCCTGCTCCTCACCCAAACGAAACCGTTGCCCGAACCAGTAGCAAGAACGGGCACCTTCCCTAGGTCCAAGATCCAAATGGCAGCAGTACCAGAAGGGTGGGAATACCACTGCGGAGAGCTTCGATTCCGGTATTGCTCACTAAGAAGCAGTATATCGGAACATTGCTCTGTGGCATATCAGTACAGCAGATCGTCTGCTGTCCTGCTCCTCTGCATGTTTAGTTGTAGAACTTGGGTCATTTTTTGTTTGTGGAAAGCAGCTTCTGCAGAGCTTGCTTGTGCGCCCCACATCGACTCGACCCGGCAGCATGCCTGACCTGACCGTTCTTCAAGCCGGCTTCAGTGCACAGGATGCAGGACAGTGCAGCGGTGCATGCACTGGCCTTATGGTCCTGGCCACCGCACTTGAAGCAGAGCTTGCTTCGGTCGGGGCTGTCGCAGCGATTGGCTAAGTGGCCACACCCCAGACATTTAAAGCATCTAGGAACCACGAGCTTCTCGCGTACCCGACAGCTCATCCAGCCGATCTTCAAGTGACCCTCAGCGAGCAGTTTTGCCGCGTCTCTTGCGCCCAGTGTCAGGATCGCCATCCTCTGCCCCCGTGAGTTCGCCTTTATCAAGAAGACCTTGACTTCAGGGTTCCCGCCGAGGGCAGATTTGACGACAGCAATCACGTCGTCCTCGGTTGTCACCTCATCGATGTCCCAGACTTCCAGGGTGGACTTAGGCTCCAAAACTCGCACCATCGCATTCGCGCCCAAAATATTTTAAAGGTCGTCACCGAAGGCGGACTTGCTACCCGTGGACTCGCCGAGCTCGACCAAAAGGTCGCCGGCACGGGTTTTGGTTTTACGCAGGCCCTTGATGACGGCCCCCTTTTCCTCTGGCTTTGCCTTTCGGCGGATCTCACCCAGCACGTCGGAATAGGTCTTCCCCTCCGACGGCCTGATTAGAAGGGCGTCCAGGCGCTTCTTCAGAGGCTTCTTCTTCGGCGGCTTCTTCTGGCCCTGGCTACCGGCCTGAGTCGCAACCTGCTTGGGCGGATTCCTCTTCTTGGCCCTTCTCCCGAGGACCTCTGTCCACGAACCGGAGTGAGGCGCCTCCTTTGCCCGTTGAACTTCTGAGATTTCTCAGCCTCCGGCTCCGCAGGGCTAGTAACAGCACCTTTGGGGCCGCAGGACTGAGGCTGCTTGTGCAGAGAGGGAGTCGTCTGCGTTGTACAGAAAACGACCTCGCAGGATTGCCACGATCTCTTCAGGTGGATAATACGCTGAAGATTGGACTCAAGAGTTTGAATTCCAGTCTTCACGTCCGCACTCATGTTTCTCTGACGACCCGTCGCCGCCTTCATGACTTTGAGGGTGTCAAGACATGCTTTGAAGAGATCCTCCTCCTCCTGCCTAGCCAAGGCTACAACAGCTTGGTAGGGCGACCGCGTTGCAGTAACCCCCTCAGTCAGTTTATCTATGACCGGTGTTGTTCCTGTCACCACAGTTGAGGAATTACCCGTGGTCGCCGCCCCGGGGGTGTTGTTCCGAGTGGGCGATCTCGGGATCCTGGGTCTGCGATCGAAGGGGCTTTCAACCCCATCGACGTTCCCGCTTAGAGAGGAGAGTTGAGGAGTCTCTTCTCTTTGATTTTTTATGTTTGGGGTTAGGGTTCCCCGATCAGATTCTGGCACCTTTTGAGTCTTATTTTTAATGTTTGAAGCCATGATGTCTGGATTGGCCCCCAAGACTGGGTATTTTTGACCCCCCAAAACAGTGCCCCAATGTGATTGTCAAACCGACCCATCACCAGAGCAACTATATCCATGTTCGACCGCCTCCAAAACACCGGCGGTCCTAGACGAGCAGTGGCCTCGGCAGAGCCCCCCCGTGACCGCAGCAGGGCCCTATCCGGTCGCCAACCGGCACCACCACGGCCAAGGGGATTTTCGCCGGCTGATAGGGCAGCCAGGTCAGTTGGCTGAGCTGACCCGGGCCCCTGTACTATCCGGCAGCCTGGGAGGTGCAGAACCCAGTTTTTAAGCTGTACCCTCTGCTCGTCCTAGACCTCCAGCGCAATGGAGGCTGAAGAACACAGAGTCACCCCGGCGAGTAGGCTGGAATGATTTAGAAAAAACAATCGGGCTATTGAAATGAACCGGAGAAAGGACTTTTGAAAAGGAGACGCGAAAAAGGACCAGTGCGCCCCCCTCCCCTTTTAGTCGGCTCTTACGACAAGCAGGGGATACTGTTGGACATTCTGTCCCGGCCCAACACGGGAAGATACAATGGCTACTACAATAAGATCAAACTCATGCAACAAAACAGCAGCAAACTCACCCTCCAAATCTTCACAGAAATCGCTAAGGTCCAAACATGTGAATTTAAACCTCGATTAAGTCAGTCCTCACTAGATACCGAAGGGAAGTAGCAGTGAATTAATGTACCTTCAATTTAGTTCATCCATTCTATGTTGGAAAGGTTATTGACAGTGAATAACAAAATGTTTCACAGTAGCGCTGGCGAACGACACACGACACAATCACCCAACTCTTGAAGGGATAAGAGACAACCTAAAATTCTCAACTTATGACCGTGAATTTCTCAACTCACCTAATTATATTTTCCAATCAATAAGTGTCTCAATTTAGTAGTGTTCAACAATTACTAAATTGGTAGATTTATAAAAAAATAGAGATTTGCGGTTTGAAGAGTTGGGAATTTAGAGTTCTCTAAACTGGCACGGATGCACTGAAGTAGACAAGGTAATGGTGTTCACTCTTGAAATTAGAAACTGCGTAACTATTAGCTCTGCCATTGTGTAGTGTCAATGAATACACAAACGTTTGTGTATTCATTGGTAGTGTCCTTTAAGAATTTGTACATTGGTCTCATGGGAGATGTAAAAAAGACTACAATGTTTTCCATAACTTTTACCATCCTTAGACATAGTTTAAATGTGATTAAATATGTGCCGAAAAATTAAGAATGCATTGAGTAGGATTGCTGTTGGGGGGGGGGGTTAATGGGATGGGAGGGCCTCGCAAACGTTTTCTTGCACCGGGCCTCGCACTCGCTAAGTCCGGCACTGCATACATCTACACACATATACAGGCAGACACCACTCCTCTGGAAACCAATGTTTTTGGACTCAGGGGGCACTAAAACAAATATATCCACTGACAGCTCAAATTCGATAATTTTTACGAAAACAATATTTTCTCCATATATTATGTATAGGGGAGAGAAAACAAAAATGGCAAAAATAATAATGTTTTACTCTGTATTGCCATTTTTTATTAGTGATTGGTGATCAGTCTACATTTCTACAAGTAACTAATAACGATAGCTAGCCGCACTGTTATAGGTACTGTAGTGAACTGAATATATTGCTGTTGCATTATCAAGTACAGTAATAATAATTGAAAAGCGCTCAGCACCTAGAGGTGTCCTCAACTATATTGAACCATGTACAATCATTGAATCAAGTCAGAAAATTTGACATTTTAATAATTAGCTGCCATAGTTCAAAAACAAATTATTTTTACTCCGTGTTCAAATTCTCAGCTGAGACTGTTTGGAGTTGAGTAACACTCTTACTAGTAATCACTGTCAAATGTCTATAGAAAACTACGACTTTAAAGGGAGACAACCTAAAATTCTCAACTTATAACCATGAAAATAAAAACTGAGATATTATACCAAAGTTTTTTAAGAATTTGTGAATGTGGTTTGTTGTGTTTGTTGATGTGCAGGGTGATGGCGGCAGTCCGCTGGCGTGCCCCAGCCAGACCGACCCCGCAGTGTACGTGCAGGCAGGCATCGTGGCCTGGGGCATCGGCTGTGGCACCTCCACCCCCGCCGTCTACGTCAACGTCCCGCACTTCCGCAACTGGATCGATGACAAGTTGGCCCCACTTGGATTTTATATCCATTAAATTTATGGATAAAACTTTTTTATTATACTGTAGTAAAGTAAAACCAAATTTCTCCCACATAACAGAGAGTGAAATGACCTGGTTTTGATGTCGTGAAACAAGAAAATCTAATTCAGAGGCGTCGCGTGAACCATAGATGTGGAGGGGGCACAAACTACGGGGGGGGGGGGGTCGGGGGGGTATGGAATACCCCCCATACTAACGGAGGTCTAGGGACCCTCCCCGGAAAATTTTTGGTTTTCCGTACGTAAATTTGGGGTTTTATCCTTTAAACCTGTGCAATGTACAGCATTTACAAGCTTAGTTTATTTACGATTTTTAAGATAAATCTGCAGGAAATCTCAACATTAAATTTGGAACACGTGGCTGTTGAAGAACATTTTGTTATGTTTACCTCAAAACCATTCTAGTTATTGTTTTATTTGTAAAAAAATAGACGGTTGAAAAACAACTGTTATTTACAACTAATTCACCTGCTTTCGTGGCTGGTTCTTCGCCGTAAATCCTATTCTTGTGTTATTCTCGACTGCAGCTTGCAGGTTAAATTCAATAAAATCTCTAGCGGACAATCAAATAACTATTGGAAGAAGATAAAAACAACAACAAACTAAATGATTCACCCAATATAGGAAACGAAGTTGGGCAAAAAAACTAAATGCTCCAGCCGATATACTTTGCCGAATCGTACGAACTAAGCTCATGGATTTCTGTGTGGAACATGCCTGTCACTGGCAAAAGATAATTAAGTGAAATTTTCCTCCCTCTCGCACTTCATTCTAGTAGTTGTATTATACTCTAGGGAGCTCTCTTTTCTGGGACCAAGACTATGCAACCCGCACCCACACAGCGATATCATTGGCTGTTGTCTGGCACCTTCAAATCTCAGTCCCACACTCATGAGTTTACTGCAGAAGCCGGCTGGACAAAGACGGGTGGCAGGAGTTTTGTGGTAGTGGAGTGGATGACCACAGTCTAAGGAAATGACAGAATGACAGGTACACAGTGCACAAGGTGACCATAAACTTCACCCAGTCAAAGAATAAAAAGACGGTGCATCGTCAATGAATGTATAACACCTCATCTAACCTCTTTGTTTTGCCAAATGATTTATCTCTTATCAAATTAATGTAATAATGATTAAATATAAAAATAAAGTGAATTTTAACCATTAATATGGTTAAAATAAACAACTTACTTTAAACAATTGGTTTAAATGACTTGTGAGTAGAGGAAAGATTTTAGAAAATAGTAGAAAATAATTTTTATTTGGATTTTTGTTGCTGGTTCACGGCTACAAAAATAAACATTTTTATGTTGGGGGGCCACGTGCCCCCTGTGCCCCCCCGGTACGACGCCTATGATCTAATTATGGACCAACAAACGGAAGCTACAGGTCGTCTGAATTAAGTGGCGTACCCAGGGTCAGTGTTTGGGGGGGCTCACTACCCTGGGGGGAGGGGGGATTTTTCATAAGCTAAAAGCGGGGTCCTGGGCCACTGGAAGAGGTATATTGACAGGGGGGCAAAATTTTCTAAGTCCTTACATCGTATACTAGCCTAATAATTTCAACCATAACTTAAAAAAATAAACTGGGTTTATTGTCAAAGATTAAAGATTTTACGGCCGCAAAATAACCACAAGACTTTCAAACAAGATATGTCTGAGTGATATAACGACCACAATACCACCAAAATCGTCGGCCACGATACTACAAGAGATTTTATTGCCGAAATTTTACCGCTAATTTATACGACAATCAATAGTATTGAAATATTGCATAATCTTACATTAGGGCGCAAAACAAACAAAAGAATTTTGTCTCCTGTGATATGGCCGAGGTTTGCCAGCCATGACACCGCCGAGAGCATAATTTTTATTTCATTATTAGTTTTACCAATGGGGCAGAATCCAGCCAGCTGACTGGCTGATCTGACCTGGAACTGGAGGGGAGGCATCTGCATCTGATCTACAGTACTATGCAACTACAACTCCAATCACCAAATTTTTACTGATTAACAGGTCACAGAATGTCACGACGTAGATCAGCCAATCAGATGGCTGAATTCTACCCCATTGACAAAAATAATACTGATATAAAAATTATGCCAACCGCAATATGTTTGTAATGTCAAAATTTGACCGTGAAATTCCTGACCTCGATTGATCCTATGGTTTGTCTTGCATATTTATAAAAGAGGATGTTAGTATATACAGGGTGGAAGGAAGTTAGTGTTAACAAATTTTATGTGATAAACTACATGGTATTTCTGACATAATGGCACAAATATAAGATTCCATAACCTTGCAATAAGTGGATAATGGATAAAATAAGATTTTTCTCAAAATTTTTGTGCTCAGATTAAATGGCTATAAGTGCATCAAAGATTGCGTTCTTATGGATTTCATCCCATATTTAGAATCCTCATAAAATTTCAAATAAGAATGATACAGAAATATTCAGTTTCAACACCCTTATAAACTCTTGTTTTCTAACTAAAGACTAGATTTGTGTTTTTTGAGAAAATTTTAATTAAGTTTCAGGCGGTATTTCTATGTTATACTGGATTGTAGAATGTGTCAAATATTATCAAAAACTTGCCCTTTTAATAAGCTTTAAAATTATGTATAAAAACCTACAATTAATCTAATTTATTATTCAAAAATTTAAAAGTATGTGTGTAGAGAAAAACAGGGTAAGGCTGAAGCTCCTTTTCTGAAAGAAAACCAGTATGTCCCTTAATGAAATGGCTATAACTACACTAAAAGCCATGTTTTTGTGGATTTTATTACCATTTTCAGAATCCTGGTAAAATTATAAAGAAGTATATTAAGTAGGTATAATTAGGACGAGTCATCATTTTTAACTTCTTTTTTATGATTAAAGTTTGAAATTATTTTTTACGAACACGAATTAAACCTTACGACATTAGTTTTATGTCATATTTGACTTAAGAGTATGTTGAATATTATCAAAAGATTCTTCATTTAATAAGCTTTCAAATGATTTACTACATTTAAGGTATTATTAGTAGATTATTCGGGTATTTATAATGTACTAATAAATTATGAGGCAAAATCATATTGCAGAGTTTCTCTTTCATTAGCATGTCGTTTCAGCCCTACAATAAACTTACCTAAAATGATAAAATATTTTAGTTACATTGTTAATAAAACCTGAAATGTAGTATATCATTTGAAACTTATTAAATGAGGAATCTTTTGATAATATTCAACACACTCAAGTCAAATATGTCATGAAACAAATGTCGTAAGCTTTAATTCGTGTTCATAAAAAAAACTAAATTTCAAACTTTAACCATACAACAGAAGTTTAAAATGATGATCGTCCTAATTATACTTTAATATTCTTTTTTATAGTTTTACGAGGATTCTGAAAATGGTAATAAAATCCTCAAAAACATGGTTTTTAGTGCAGTTATAGTCATTTTATTAAGGGACATACAGGTTTTTTTTCAGAAAAGAAACTTCAGCCTTACCCTGTTTTCTCCACATACTGTTAAATTTATGAATAATGAATTAGAGTAATAGTAGGTTTTTGTACATAATCTTAAAGCTTATTAAAAAGGCAAGTTTTGATAATATTTAACACATTCTACAGTGCAGTATAACATAGAAATAGCGCCTCTAACTTAATTTAAATTTTCTCAAAAATCACAAACCTAGACTTTAATTAGAAAACGAGAGTTTAAAAGGGCGTTGATACACTAAATTACTGTATGGTTCTTATTTGAAATTTTATGACGATTCTAAATATGGGAATGAAATCCAAAAAAACACAATCTTTGATGCACTTGCCGTATTTAATCTGAGCAAGGACAAAAATTTTGAAAAAAATCTTATTTTATCCATTATTTACTTGTTGCAAGGTTATGGAATCTTATATTTGTGCCATTTTGTCAGAAATACCATGTAGTTTATCACATAACATTTTTTAACACTAACTTCCTTCCACCCTGTACATTTGTATATAGTTTATGGACTCGAAAGTCGTTGGACTGTTTGCCATGAAACTTGGTATATATGTATAAAACTTCACAGAGAAGGTTTATAAGCCATCCATTTTGTTCTAACTCAAAAGGTTTCCTCCCCAAAGGCCCAAGTAAGCCTTAAGCAAAGATATTGCTTACATAATATAAAATAAATGACATGTTTACTTGAACAGGTGATCTTTGTGTGAAATTGGTTTTAGTTGGACTCATTCCCCACAGATTGAAGCACATGTAAAAAATACATAAAAAGCAAGAAATGTAGATTTTGAACCAGCTGTCAGGAATATAGCATAAAATAAATCACTAGCTAAAGATACTTGAAGGACTTATTTTTTTATAACAGCTGTTATTTAAAGAGGTAGAGTGTTTTAGTGTAAACCAGTGGTTCCCTAACATTTTCGCTGGCGACTCACCAATGAACGTAAAGATTTTTCGCGACGCACCATTGTTATTAATTTGTGTATACATCAAACCAAACAAAAAATTGGCTACAGCAAAACAATAAAATGTTTAAGATTTAGCCTAAACGTCATAGTCAAATACGAATATTGAAAATTTAATATGGATTTAATTATTATGGAAAAAACTAACTATCGTGGTTTCATGTATTTTTTCATTGCAAAATATGAAATTTAATTTCATAAAACATGTTAGTGGATCCTCTAAAAACTAAATAGCCTGCCAGGAAGAATAATAATGTAATGAGATTTTATTATTAAGTTACGTGTTACTAAAGAATAATCCTGAAGGAGAACAAATTCCAATCTTTTCTGCTGCAGATGATTTCTATGTTCAGTTTTGAAATAAATGAAAGTTAAGAAGAATCTCTAACGGATTTTCACCGTAATGCATCCAAAAGGACATTAGCCTATGGTGTTTTCACTTTTACATACTAGGGACTTTCATAACTTCTCTATAAGGTAGTTCTAAAAAAATCAATTGATAAAAAAATTCAATTACTCCGGACAGCTTAAAATCTACGATGTTTTCAGTAAAAATATATCTTTCAAGATCTGGAGGGTTCAGATACAACAACAATGAATAAGACCAAAATGAACTTCATACTGTGATTAGAACCGGAGATATTAGAAAAACAAAACAAAAAAAAAACAGTTTAATTTGGAAACGCCCATAAGACATGTACAGGTCGATGGATTTTTACCTCAGTACCTACTCACATGCTCAATTATTTTTTTTTGCTGATTTCCAGAATTGTAATAATTTTTAAAATCCACCAAATACAGTTCCATTCAATTTTGTCAGTTTTTTAAGGTAGAAAAAGACTTTTGTATATCTGCTTTAGTTCAGTCCTGTTAAATTACAACCGCTGGAATAATATATTTATCGCTAGGGTGGAAAGTGGCTGTTACCAGGCCACAACTGCTGAGACAAGCACGAAAACAAAACAATATTTTCAAAAACGGATTGCGGCGTTTTTGAAAATGTCACGCTTTCTCAAGATTTTCAAACGACTAGTTTCCCTCGAAAGTTCAGTGTATCCCCTTGTCAAAAGTGAACGAAACCCCCTTAAAAAATTCCTTTAAAAGTATATAATAATAGTCTTAAAGACAAACCGATCTTCAAAACCCAAAGAAACGGCATGGATCGGCTGTGAATCACATGTCAGGGCTTGACTGTTTATTGTAAAAGTAGGGGATCCGTTTGGCGATAAGATGCCTCCTTTGGGTCCTGCTAGTATGTATATAAAGAGGAATATTTTATATCTATCAATATTATTTAATATATTTGATTTGTTAATACATGCTATAATTAAGCAATGGTGCCTGTTAGTAGAAATATAAACAAAATGCCTTAAGTTCAAAAATTTGGATGTATCAAGTTATAATTAATTCCCCCCCCCCCCCAATTTTTTGCAATTTAATAGATAATGTGGCTTTGTGACCTACTGCCTGTGATATCTTTGTTTGAGTGATTTCATATTATATAAGCATGTAAGTTACTTTGATTGAATGAAGTAGGATAAATTATGTCTCACTATAATGTTCAAAATATTTTTACTGTTATTCTCTATCTACACTCAAATATAAAACTTAAAATATAAAAGAGTGTTAAGTAAGCCAATTGATTTTTGCCACTTTCTTCAGTTGTCATTAAGCTAAGATAGAATGTAACAGAATTGAAAAGTGAATGGATCAAACTATTGGGTCAGAAAATAATTCATTGAGATTGGTTGAATAAATTAAGACGAGGTTTATTATATTATTTTATTTTTAATTTATTACTTTATTTATTTTCTACTGTAGAATAATGTTTTTGTACCTTTTTGTAGTAGAAGGTATGCTATTTTGTATTATATTTATAAATATTAAAAATGTTATACATTTAGATCTTTTTATTTTTATATTTCTTCCTTTATACTCTGTTTACACTATAAAAAATGTACATTTGAACTGTCCATATTACTTCCCGTAGCCGAAATAGATTCACATAATATCGTTCCTTATTTTATATGTTCTGACTTTGAGCCCACTACTACAATATACTATGTTATTTTTTAAAGATGACAAAGAAAATTTTTAAATCTTAAATAAATATCAATCCTGAAATGAAGGTTTTGAGAGAGTTGAGAAATTGAAAAGTTTCTAACTACTTGCTAAAAAATACTAAAAGAACTGCACAGAGTGTTTGATGTACTACAAAATTTTAATTTTAAACTGCAGTTTAAGCTGTTGGTGTTTTAAGCCATAATTATCTTTTTGTCATTGGCTGTTGGGCTATTAATTAACTGTCCTGTCCAAGGAACATGTTAGCCTTAGTCAGTAACAAGACTACAAGATCGCGCCACAATCATCCTTCACTCATCTGTCATTCATACTTGGCTTAAAATATGAAATGAAATGAAATGAAAATGAAATGAAAACTTTATTCATCCGAGGTTCGTACAATATTTACAATAGCAGTAAATTAACATAATATAAAAATTGAAATTACTGAAAAAAAAATTCTCTGCCAGTAATTAGGAATAGGCCTACATGGGCAAGTGCCTGTGCGTAGGCCTGAGTTGAAATCTGTATATTCAATTGGCTCTGCATTAAAAAAAAGAGCTTAGAGTGTTTTGCCGAAAGGGAAAGTTGTAGATAAAAAATTAGCAAAAAGTATTATGATATTGATGTAGATGAAATATTTGTTTTGTGATATCGACGACAACAGCTAAATCTGCCTCAGAATAAAACCGAGTGACAACGCATGGGGGGGGGGGGAGTGGTCAGAAGTCACGTCTTACCTGTTCTATGTGTTCGCAGTTACAACTATCATTAAATATATTACCGCAGCTATGAATACGAAGTTCGTTCAAATTGTAATCTGTAACATTACTGAGAGAAATTGGAAGAAATTTTGTTTTTGCAATGTTCAGGGATAGCTGGGCTAAAGAAAAAAGAGAGGGCTGAACCATTTCGCCATCTGACTAGGCACCTGGGTCTCGTGACGAGATGACGTAGTCAGTGTGACATCTGGTCCCTGTTTCAAAACAGATTCCTAATGATTAATTTGAAACTGCAAATCACCCCATTGCAAATAATTTCCATACGAAACTACAACTTAACGACTCATCTTAATTAATCACTAAAAACCTATCTTACATTTACAAGCACAATTTAATCTTGTTAAAACTATAACAGCAATGTACATAAATGTTTAAAAAAATCATTTTTTTACTTTTATTTAAAAAATCAATTCAGTAAATAAACAACACATAATAACCAACTTGTCCCTGATAAACATTTCTAAAGAGTATCAGAGAATGAAGTAAAATCGGCAATGAACGAAATTACCTCCAGAGCTGTTGGGGTGGATGATATCAGTATATTAATGATAAAGGCCATCAGTCCATATGCTATTGGAGCGATAACCCACTTGATAAATATTTCTTTATTGAAGAGTGAGTTCCCCCAGGGGCCCATTTCACGAAATAACAAGTTACATATTTACAAGTGAGTTTGTATAAATTTTGTATAAACTTGTGACTTTATTTTTCACAGGTGTTTTCTTTTTTAACCAGCAAATTTTCACCGATTCACCATTGAATTCTTACATGTTTACTTACCCAAAAATATAAACATAAACTATTAAATTTTAAGAAATACAGTACAGCTGTGATTTATCACATGAAATAGTATGTTTTTAAATGGATGATTTCTTAATCAAACGTTTATACCATTGACTTTAGATACATAGATTGATTGCCTTTGCCATTTAGAATGTTGTGTTGATAGGATTAAAAGAGGAAAGTACATTGAAAGTAAATCATATTAAGGATTTCATAAGAAATCATTACATTATCGATTGAATATCATTTTGTTCTCCTTCAACTCCCAAAAAATCTGGTTCTATAACCGCTTTCACTTGTAATCATCCGAGCTTTACCGTGTTCCTCACAATGTACCAACTTTTCCTCTATAGTTAAGCTATGAAATGTGTATGAAACTACATTCAAAATAATATAAAATGGTCGTCAATGCCGTTGCAACTATTGATGTATTATCGGCGACCTTTTGATGAATAGCAATATTAGTTCTTAGCCCTATCATGACAAATGACGACCGGACTCAGTTTCGATCGTGGTCATAATTCGAACATGTGACCCTCAGATTATGATGTGAGCACTTTATTCACTCGGCTATCCAGTTAATGTCTTCAGCATAAGCAAACTCTCGCGGGAATTAGGCAAGTCTTTTTAGCGAATTTCCCCTATAGGGAAGAAGCTGTTACCGTAGGTCTCATGGTAAGACCTAAGCCTAAAACCATCATAACTTTTCTTTTTGAGGTCCTCAGATGCCAAAAACACCATTCGTTCACTTTCATAAATATATATATATATCTATATATATATCTATATATATATATATATATATATATCTATATATACATATATCTATATAGATATCTATATAGATATATATATAGATATATATATATACATATATATATATAGATATATATATATATATGTGTGTGTGTCTTTAAGCACGATAACTTGCGCAAAAATGGTCCAATCAGAATGAAATTTGGCATAGACGTGTAAAGTAGTAATTATTCGGACGAGTTCGTAAACCAGCCCGATCGGACCACCGGAAGGGGGGGTAAAGGGGGGTAAACCCCCCCAAAAATGGGTTTTTTGAGATTTTTACATAGAAAAATAAAATTTTTCAAATTTTTATTGGCACCATTGAATTCAGCCCAAAAAAACAAACAATTTAGTATTTTGAATCATGGCTCTATGTCCATTGGTTGCCGAGATATTGAAAGTGGTAAACGCAGTACGTTGTCCCAATGTTAACCTTATGGGAAATAAGTAAAATCCTATATCTCGCTTATTTCTCAACATATCTTGATACAACTTGGTAAATGGCTTCTTCTAGTTCAGATCTACTAAATATTGAATTAAAACCACCCAGTTTTAATATACCTGTAGCAGCAAACCTCCATACTCATTCCCCATGTTATTCTTATGGAGCTTACAAAAACATGTCAAATCTCGCTATGTTGGATCGAAATATGTTGTTTTGCACTTGAAATTCGCTGAGTATGCAGGTCTGCTGCAACGGGGGTATTTATATCTTCTAGGCGAATCTTGGGGACGATATTGAAGCCTTGGCCTTAATGAAATGGATGTATGCTGTCCGTACCATGAAAACTCTCGTATTCGCTTTGTCCAGAAGGCCCTGTCTTCCGAGAGTGTACTTGTATCATAATGGTGCGCTCGGCATGCCTCATTGTATCCCTCTAATCCAGTCACATTTTTTCAAAAACTTTGCCTTTTTTGGTGAAGGGCCTCGGCGATACTGAGCTACCAGCGTAGTCCCAATCAAAGGCGTTAGCTAATGCAGTTGTAAATGACAATTAATGTGGCAAAGCACAATTATGTCTTTAATTTGTTAATAAAATGCATAATCCTGACAGAAAAGAACGACCAAAAACCCATTTTTTATGAAAAATAAGATTACTAATTAATATCAGCGTTAAATATGATGACCACGGTGGAAAACTTGTTTGTAAAATGTCATTTCAACGCCTTATCATTGCTATGGATGAGAAACTATGAATTATAACTGGATCAAAGGTAAAAAAATCAAAGTTACCTAAATCTTGGTTTAGGTGAAAAATTTTAGCTATTTTAACTAGTGTAGGTGAATAGGTGAAATTTCACTAGATACAACAAGACTTGTTTACTCTTAAATTTTTGTCCACAAGCACATATGTTCAATGTTTGTCAACAAACAGACCATTCATTTAATAGATGTATTAAAATCTCTACTTAGTATAATAAATCAAATATCCTTTGATTATTCCTTAAAATATTAACAAAATAATTCCATCTTGGTTTTAGTGTCATTAAAGCTGGATTTTTTAATTTTAGTATCCATAACCTCAAATCCTGATACTTGTGACTATGAAAGTAACAACTGTAACTATTTTTCACAAGTGTCCAAAAGTATAAACTTGTGAATATGTAACTTGTTCTTTTGTGGAACAGGCCCCAGGCATGGAAAAAAGCATTGTGTACCCATTGCCAAAAATACAGAACCCTTCAAATGTCAATGAATTAAGACCAATATCAGTCTTGCCAGCCATGTCAAAAATCCTAGAGAAATTGGCGATTCGACAAATGGTAGATTTTATTCAGACAGAAAACTTGCTTCCAAAATTGCAGTCAGGGTTTAGAAGAAACCACAGCACTTGCACTGCATTGATAAACATGTTTGCAGACTTGTTTGGGGCAAGGGAAGCTGGCAGGTGTGGCTCTTTAATCATGCTTGATTACTCGTAGGCCTTCGACTCCATAAGCCATAGTTTGCTTCTTGCAAAATTGAAACATCTTGGTTTCAGGGAAAATGCAGTTGTCTGGTTCAAGTCATACTTGGAGAAACGGCTGCAGGTGACAAAAGTGGGTGCCGATGTCTCACCTCCTCTCGAGAAATCAAGGGGAGTGCCGCAGGGGAGCTGTCTGGGGCCCATTTTGTTCACCCTTTATACTGCAGACCTATCCAGCTGTGTGAGTCACTGCAAAGTGCATGCATATGCTGATGATTGTCAGTTGCATTTCTCATATGATGCCAGTTCTGCTGGCCAAGTTTTTGTGGGAGTAAACTCAGATCTTATGAGAATAAATGAGTGGTCAAGGAGGCATGGTCTCAAGTTGAATGTGGAGAAATGCATGGTAATTCATTTTGCGTCGCCCAATATTTCGCAAAGAATTACCCTTGGCGATCTACATATAAAACTTGGAGACAAAAGGCTGACTGTGAGTGACACTGTTAAGTCTTTGGGCGTAATACTTGACAGTGGACTCACTTTTTCTGATCACATCACTTATGTTTCTCAATTGGCTTTGGGAAGGTTGCGAGGGCTGTACAGATACCGTTCCATCCTTCCAGAGGCAGCTAAGCTGCAGCTGGTCCAGTCTCTGGTGTTGTCAGTGCTCTATTACTTACTGTCTTCCTGCTTTCGGCAACAGTATTACCAGGAAAGAAATGTCCCGCATTCAGAAGCTGCAAAACACAGCAGTGCGCTTCATTTACTCTTTAAGTAGACGGGAACACATTTCTTCCTTTCGGGATGCTGCCGGACTCATGCCACCGGATGCCGTTTGCAGGCTTCAGACTTGCAGTCTCGTCCACCAGGTGCTGGTTCAACAGGAACCACAATATCTGGTGGAGAGACTTGTTGCTCACGGGGAGATTGCTGAGCGCAGTACTCGGCATGGCGCGCTGCTTCATTTCCCAAAGCTGAGGCTGGAGATGGGGAGGAGAGGTTTCTCCTACTTCGGCCCCACGCTTTATAATGGCCTCCCTTGTGACCTCAAGAAACTGGCAGTCCCAGCTTTCAAGTCTAGATTTAAGAAATATCTGAAGGACTCTTACAAATAATGTTTATCTTAATTTTTTGATTTGTGTTTAACTGTGTATATATTTTTGTTGTTTTGTATATATATTACTTGTTACTTACTGGCTTGAGTTGTTCTGCAAAGCAGTGTTAACTGAGAAACGCTCTAAAATAAAGGCATTTTTATTTATTTATTTATTTTATTTATTAAAGTCAGCTGTCCATAAATATCATGCTGAGCATTACATTTATATTAGTTGCCTCAAGATCCATGAGTGGCAACACTTGATGTCAAACTAACTACGTCACAGAGATCACATGTCGGCCTTTCATGAAAGATCAAAGAAATGAATCAGCCCTCTCTTTTTTCTTTGGCCCTGCAGGGATAGGATGTTCTGATCTAACCATTTTTTAACCAGTGAGAGATCACTAAGTGCCCTTAATCTAACATCCAACCATGATTTCCCCTTAACTAAGATCAAAGTGTCGTCAGCAAAAAGATGAATTTTTCAGTTTAAATTGAGATTTGTGATATTATTTATGTAAATTAAGAACAAAATTGGGCCTAAAGTACTTCCCTGAATTACCCCATAATTAATAGGTTTTGCGTCACTATTTATCCCACAAATTGAAACAATTTGAGATCGATTTGAAAGGTAACTTTCAAACCAAGCGAGGGGAGACCCGCGGACTCCGATGACTTCTAATTTTTTTAAAAGCAAAGTTCTATCTATAGAATCAAAAGCTTTCTTTAAATCAAGGAAAATCAACATTGTACGGTTATTTGCTATAATTGAAGAATTAATATCTTTACAAACCTCAAAAAGTGCATCAGAAATATTTTTGTCCTGTCTAAAACCAAATTGGGCAGCTGATAAAATTTCTTTATCCCGAAGGTAGGCTACTCCACCAACTCCTCCTTTACGATTCGCTCTAAGACTTTAGAAAAAACACTTAGCAAAGATATAGGACGGAAGTTATTTTTTTCTTTTACGTCATTGGATTTGTGTAAGGGAAAAACTTTGGCGGTTTTAAAATTATGCGGAAAAATTCCATTAGTTATACTTAAGTTAACTAAATGCAAGAGAGAGTAGATGTGGTTGGATCAATATAGACCAGCTGACATAGGCAAAATGGTAAAATAGTGTCGTAATTGTGACGTATCGGTGACGTGTTTTTGACGTATTGGTGACGTATTTGATGACGGATGTGTTACGTAGTGATGATGTCACTGAGGCGATGACGTGTAGGTTTAAAGGGTTAGGTTTTGAAGTGACGATGTCGGGGTGGACGTCGCGACGGCATGAGCAATAATTAATTATTGCAACAAATAATATAGTTCTTGTTAGCTACAAGCTGAGAGTAATAACGATTGGAAACATTGGTGACCTTTAGAAAGGCCGTTTGTGGCTGCTTGCAGTGGCCGCCGAAGTTAGTTGGATTCATCGTCAGACTCATCCGGAGGGAATAAGCGACGAGGAACGTAGTACACACTCCCCTCATGGCATCGAAAGCAAGCCCATCACAATTGCTGGTACTTGGAGTCTCTTGGTCGAAGGAGCAGGAATTCTTGATGTCTTCGAAACAGAGTAGTTGTTGATATATGCTCATTTTTTCAGAGTCTACATCACTCAATTCCTCTATTTCTTCCATTCCTCCACCTTCAACACTTCCAGCTTCACTCTGATCGTTGTCAATCACTTCGTTGTCAATCACTTCGCCTTCCTCTTCCGCCTCTTCTTCTGGGTGGGTAACCACTGGAATATTTTTCATTATACCAATAATTGTGCTGGGTAGAGGGAAGATGTTCTCCTTCGGCTGCGGTTAACATGTCCCTCTTCTGTTAAGTTCCCTTCTTTTTCCTCTTCCTCTTCCTCTTCCTCCTCCTCCCCCTCCTCCTCCTCCTCCTCCTCTATAATGTCACTTGATTTACTATACGATTCTGTATCATTAGCAGAACTTTCCGTTTCGGTTGTCTTAAGTTCTTTTTTAGGTGATATTTCATCTGTCAATAGAGATGGTTTTTTAACGTATCATTCAATTTATTAAGAGGGTCGACAATCGGTTTAAATGTTTCTTCTAAAAACCGGTTTCTTTCCTTAAGCCCTACTTTTAATGCTTGATGTTTCTTTCGTATTGAGTCACTTAGCGCTTTTATTTAGCAACTCCTTTCGACCCGTCATGATTGTTGTCCACTTTACTCC
This sequence comes from Flexamia atlantica, assembly GCA_035578135.1. NCBI lineage: Eukaryota > Metazoa > Arthropoda > Insecta > Hemiptera > Cicadellidae > Flexamia > Flexamia atlantica. The sequence continues at coordinate 113,220,226 of JAQJVK010000001.1, forward strand.
ACGACTTCGAAAGACATACTAAAGATTAAAATATACTTGTATACTTTTAATGTACAATTACAAAGTGATCGAATCCAATCCTGTAGCGACCTTTATCCATTGGTCTTTCTTTGTCGATAACAATAAACCCGTATTTTTCTTTCCAAGCTTTTCCACAAATTTCACGAAATTTCTCAAAACTCATGTCAGCTCCAACGTGATCATTGTACACATGTTTAAGATTTTTCTCATCCTGCTTGAAAGCAATTAAAACGTTTACATTGTCTCTGATTAACTGTTTTGGTATCTTGCTGTACGTTTGTCCAATGTAAATGGAATCGATTTGATTATGTCTACCCATTGAAAAATACGATTTTATTCTTTCGTGGTTCTCACTTGATACATCGTCGAAAATAAAAATTGAGTGCGGCTTAGCTTCATTTGGTTCCATAATCTCACTGCTAGCATCAAACTCGAACTTGTAAAATGCATCATCACTACGTTACACATCCGTCATCAAATACGTCACCAATACGTCATAAACACGTCACCAATACGTCACAATTACGACACTATTTTACCATTTTGCCTATGTCAGCTGGTCTATACCGATCCAACCACATCTACTAGAGAGGTTTCAGGAAGCACTGGATGTGTTGTTTAAGGATATCAGCCGAGACCCCATCCAAACCTGGAGCACAGCCACCTCGCAGTCCAGTAACGTGTCGCATAATGTCTTGCTCCGTGACAGTTCTAAATGAAAAAATAGAGTCTAGTCTGTAGTCATCATCGTTTACCACCGGGTCCCCGCCTGAGTCAATTGCACTCGCTAAATTCTCTCCCACACTAGCAAAAAAATTATTGAAATCGTCAGCAACCAGATTTTTAATGTTTTGGGGTGTAGCTAGATCGTCAGAAAGAATTTTTTCAATGGGAAACGAGTCTGTTTTAATTGTCTTACCGGTTTATTCATTGATAATTCCCCAAAATAATTTTAGATTTCGGTTGTATTCCCGAATTTTATTTCTATAAAAATCCCTTTTAGCCCTCTTAATATCGCGACTTAAATTTTGTCTAAAAACCCGATAGTAATTTTTTAAGTTGATATTAAAAGGCTCCCTTTTAACTCTTTTACTTATTTTATCTCTAACCCTTATCAACTTAACCAAAGCGTCAGTTATCCAAGGTTTTATCTTTTTGTACCTGGTTGATTTTACTACGGCCGGTTTCTTAGCTCTATCCATAGCATTCTCAACAAGTTCGTGAAACCGTCTAGAACAAGAGTCGCTACAATTCAGAACGGGTCCCCATTCGATGCGTGTAAGGGTAAAAACAAAACGAAGCCTAGCATACCCGCTTACTCGCATACTCGCTTACTGCTATGTAGAATTGAAGCCAGCGCTTCTAAGGGCGCGCCCACAGTGGAGCAGGGCAGGTAGCCTAGTTGGTAGCATAAAGCTAGGCAGTAGGCGAGTAAAGAATTGCCACTTCGATTGTTACATAGCAGTAAGCGAGCTGGTTCGCACGCTCGCGCACGCACACGCACAACAGCGCACGCGCATTCATCCTTTCTAGACACGTGTTCTTTATTGCTGGGCCTATCATTTGAGGCGTGTACGTAAAGAAATAAATTTATAAAAAAAGTACAGTGTTTGAATTATATTCAATTAGTTAAAGTAATGCAATGGAAACATGAAGTTATTAATCTAAAAATTAACAATTTCGAGGAGAAATACTAAAATTTCCTACACTTAAATGGTTTTATTTTATTTCTTAGTTATAATTATTTTGTCAAGGATATAAAATCTTTTGTATTTTTCATTAAACCAAGAATTAGAATAGGTCAGTAACAATTACTGTGCCTTGGCGTGTTATTCAGTATTAATAAAACAACAAAATGTTTTATTCCAAAAGAAAAATAAATTATTTTCGAATTAATTTTTGTCTGTTAGTACCTTGCCTCTTTTATCTTTGAACTTGGGCTCTTAACTTGTAATTACTATTACTTTTATAGAACATTAAAAAAGTCTCTGATTATTCATATTTATAGATTCTACGCCCGAAACTGAAAAAGGTAGAGAAATGTTTACAGTTTTCACAAATCATTACATTTATGATATTAACTAGCAGAACCCGTGGCTTCGCTCACGATAAAAATTATAATCTAACCTTGATATGAAGAATCTAAAGGGACTGAATAAAAAAAAGGTTATATCAAGGAATATGTCATGTATGCAACTGCTTTCTTAGGGTATGTTTTACCATGAGGACAAATATCTTTCTGAGGAGCAACAGTAATTACAAATCTCCTTTCAGCGTATGTTTATATTTTATGGCAGAGAGTAAATTAAAAAAAAATACATCAGTAGATATGTATGTTTTCTTTTCCCCGTTATAACTCGGAAATGGCCGAACCTATTTTTAACATAAAATGTGTCGCTTTTAAGGTACTTATTTGTAGATTTACCATTACGTCTCTGAATTGTCTATTAGGGCTTCAATTAAGCATAATAAAGGGCTCGGAGCAGTTGTGGTCCTATCCGTCAGCAGTTTTTCAAACTCGATTTACTTAGTTTTAACTTAACATATGGGCGGTTAGTAATATTTTTAAAGATCAATCACTGATTGCGGCACTTATTTTTCCGCGAAAAGTCGGGACACCGTCGAATTAGATGAAAAGGGAATTTGCCAAATTATTGTAACGGGCATTATTGTAATTAAAAACATAAGGGCCGCCCGAAGGAAATAACTATAACTCCCGCTGCCTAAATAAAGATGACACCACATAATGAGCTTACGATAGTAGGGTACGCTGAGACTTAGAACCGGAAACAAGATGGCTGCCGTTTCCCGCCAAAATGTGACGTCACCGGAAACAAGATGGCGGCGCCGTTTCCCGCCAAAACACATAACCTCACTTTTTTCCCGCCAAAACACATAACCTCACTTTCGGTTCCCGCTAAAATACATAATCTTACTTTTGTTTCCCGCCAAAATGGCGGACATAACCTATACCCATAGAGTATAACCTCCTCACAGTACATAGAGTGCTATAACATTATGTATGTTGGTCTTGCGCGCCAAAATGGAAAAAACCTATACCCATAGAGTATAACCCCATAGTATATATAGTGTTATAATATTATAATGGTTTATGTCATACTATAATAATGGTGTATATTACGTCACACTAGATATATCAAGTGACCTGTATCCCTGAAGGTGGTGTCTATGCCGCAGACTTATGCGTGGGAGTGTGTATTGAAGGTAAGAGTGAAATATTATTTTTTACTTATAAAAAATATATTGTGGTCAAAATAATTAAGTGTACAAGTTAAACTTGTATGAAATATAAAGCTAGTTCCAGTCAAAAGGTTATTGAGACACTTGGTCCTTGGAGGTATTATATCATTACATTTTATTCGAAGTAATATAAATTATGAATAAATCAAGAGAGAGAATAATTTAACTTTGTAAGCAAATGATTGTGGATTGTGACCGTGGGCCGTGGTCTGCGGTTTGTGGCTGGTTATCGGCCGGCCATCCGGTCTCCTTATCGTCAGCGACACCATATCTCTCTCACACTCTCTGTCAAGTGTCTGCACCAGACAACATCGCTCCAGTTGTGCTTTCTAATGTAAGTATTTTCACTTACTCAATATGATTGTAAATAGATATAGGTTAGTTCTTTTTTATTTGGACATATAATACTCGTTTATCCTATATGGTTTCGGAATTATTAATGCAATGTTTGGCTCGCTTGTCATCATATTTGGTTTTCCTTTATGGTCTTGGATATTTTTTTTGAGACTCTATATCTTTTAGAGCTCATCCAAAACCATTTTCATCAAGATTCTTTCTGAGTGACCATAAGTAGTTTTTTTATGGCGATAAACTTTTTTTTAAATGTGTGATGATTTCTTGTAAAATGTTCTGTTGTTGTGATAGATATCCATAAACCTCGGGGTGGATTGAGTAGCCCTGAGTTTATTTTCTTGACTGGTTTCTTTCAAACTTAATTCTCTAAATCGTTGAGAAAACTTCCTAGCATATGAGAGTAATTTTAAAATCACTCAAATAGGCCTGACATTTTTCTAGTTCAGGGATGCCTGCACCATCCTCCGGGATCTCTACTCTCGCTCTTTGAATCAACATCTGGGCCCTGACTGTCTGTCTCTTAGCTTTGTCCTTTTTGATAAGGTTATACAGAGGGTCTTTGTTTGCATGGGCAATCGCTACCGCCAAGGCGCGGGGGAGACACAATTTGTCGGTATTTTTTATCACTACAATGCCCCTTCTTGCCTTACACTCTTCTTCAAATGAATTGTAGAGGCCGGGCAACAAAGCCTGGAACTTTTCCAATTCTGAGATGCCTCCCCCACCCTCAGGGATTTCTACCCTCGCCCTATGTATGAGTTCTCGAGCTGTAGGCCGCAATCACTACATTTACATTTCTCAAAGGTTCACCAACTTCTTCCAAGTACTCCCAGCTTACAACCAATACTTCTTCATTTACCTAGTATGAGTTAGTATGTGTTTTTCAAAGTCCCCAGTTGAGTAAACGATTTACAATTATTACTACACATATAACAATTAATATTACATATAACACAATTATTACTACACATACAACAATTAATATTACATATAACACAATTATTACTACATATACAACAATTATTATTACTTAATAAATAATACAATTATTAATAAATAAACAATATTAAGCCCCCCTCTGTACTTAGCCTATATCTGTATACAGTCATATTGAAACAAAACCTTTCACAGGTGGAGGAATTCAGGGCCTTTGCTGAGCAACACTACCCTACCCATGCGGCATTTCCAGGAAACTTCTCTGCAGACCGGAGTAAGGAGGCAGGGCGAGAAAGCTAGCACCTGAGGTGGGTAGTCATGATATTTAAACAATTCTTTAGGGGATACTAGTAATGTCCCTGTAGGCTTTGGAAGGCCAGTATATTTAGACCATATGATAAAAATTTTGAACGTCCAGTTTCCACACCACGGTAGGTCGTAACCAGGCCGTATGGACGTCAGCGCGTTTATTTTTGTTAACCCAGAGTAATCGCCAAGAGCCCTACCTCTGGGGTGAGGATAGAACCATTAGTTCTATCTCTCACGGTAATGTTGAAAATTTTGAACGTCCAGTTTCCACACCACGGTAGGTCGTAACCAGGCCGTATGGACGCCGGCGCGTTTTTTATTATAGTGAGTTCCCCAGTAGGCCTAGTCTCACTTTTTTAAACCACTGCCCCATCCATCGCAGTGGTTCGTGACAGCCATTCCATAACAATTTGCTGCCTCCGAAATATTTTTTTGTATTTTATATTTTTATATTTTTTTATCTTCTGCTGGTCCGTTCATTGTGTATGAGGTTTAAGGTAGAGACTTTGTCCTCTACCTGTATCTCTCTCCATTTACTGAGACCAACAGAGGATTTTTTAAAATTTTATATTTTTTTTGGTCTCTTACAAATACTAAGGTAATCCTAAAGATGGGCAGTAGGTACAAGGGGAAACATTTCACGTTTTCTAGGTGTTATCCAAACCCTTATTATGTTCACCCGTGGTCTTACAGGTTTTACGCTAGCCTGATGGTGAACATTGTACCTTAAAACATTCATACTTGGAGAATTGCTAGAGGGAAACATTTCACGTTTTCTAGGTGTTACCCAAACCTCTTTTACTTGCCCCTGGTCTTACAGGTTTTACGCTGGCCTGTTGAGCAAGTCGCAATCTCTCACATACACACACTGGGCTGTTCAAAGGTGTAGCCTAGACCCTCCTCAGATCTAGGCGCCACAGTCTACTAGGCCCTTCATCACATTCACACCGGGCTGTTCAAAGGTGTAGCCTAGACCCTCCTCGGATCTAGGCGCCACAGTTTACTAAGCCCCACATTCACACATTCATTCCCCCATCTTGGATATACCAAAAATATATGTAAGAGACCTATAATATTTTCTCAGCATAGAATTGTGCCGATTTTAAGGCACAATTCTCGCTATTCAATTTATGTTGATTAATAATGCAGTCTACTGTAATATCATTATCATCTATATACAAACTTTCATCTATTTCCAAGACATTATAGTGAAACTGTCTTAAAAATTTTGCCTTTTCCAGGCCTTTGGTGTAAATAGCCTCAAATGGCTTACACAAATTTTTAATCAATTCTTTACTGTAATGAACATTACCATCCTCCCACCTAAGGTGGTGATAATGGCGAGAGAGCCATCTGGCTGTTCGCTTCATTTTACTATTTAAAATATCATAGTCAAAAGGAGGTTTGAACACGAGTTGGGCTCTGTAAGATTTCCCAACAATAGCAAACTCTTTAACTATAAACATATTATTATTGTCTTTAAACCCCTGAAATTGAACTACGGCCTCCATCATCTGATTGATCCAAGTAAAACAAAACTTCTCTGTTTAATCTTTCCACTATGTGGGGAGGTAATAATTCAAAATAGTTTTTGAAAATATTGTTTATTATAATATTTTCAATATAATCCTTGACAAGGTCTTCTATATAAAACAATTCCAAGAGGTCCCGACTGATTAAATGCAAATTAAAAATAAACTGATCCCACTCGTCTTTATTCAAAGACAAAGTATGCTCCCCATCAGTTAAATAAGCATGTTTTCTATTAAGAATGCATGCAACTTTGATCTTGTCTTCACTTTGGTTCTCCTTCTCAACTATACAATCTTTTTCATAGTGTAATGCCAATGATATATCGTTGAAACGGTCAAAGAATTGGCAAAAAGTATCGTAAGACCACCAAACCCAACCTCTCCTTCCTTTAATCAAAATACCGAGACTGTTGTCTCTGTTTTTGAAAATACCCGTGATGATTGACTTTGTCCCCTCACAGTTGAGAAAATAGACTGACTTTAAAAAGATGCTAGTCTGAATATTTATAGGCTCCAAAGGCTTTGGAATAGGAACAGCTGTTACATCCGCTCCGGTCGAAGTCATGTCTGCTACTGATTGATCCCTTAAGTTAAAATACCCTCAGCTAGAGCCACCCCCTCCCCCTCTTCCTCCGATGAGAAATATTCGTCAGAGGAGGAGGAGGAGGATGAATAAGACGATATGCGGCCTGTGGTTTGCCATTTTACTTTAATGTTTTGAGCCCCGGGAGGAATAGGAAATTTTCCCTCAACAGGAGCTAGGTAATTACTGTCCAAGTAATGCTTCTTTACCAAGCCCCCGTTTGAAGTGTAAAATTCAATTTCAATCCACCCGTGACGAGACATGATGTTACCTCTCCCAGCACTGATCCCAGACTAATCTCTAATCTCGCATACATCTACTCCCCATCTCTTTAAGCAGACACTTTTCTAACATCCCCGGTGATGGGTGTGTAAGTGAAGTGAGTGTCGTGAATTAAAAGACAGTATCCCCAAGTATGTTCCGGGAAGGCGGTTTTAGTTTCAATCTCTAGGCGTATATCTACAGGTCCCGTTTTTATGCTATCGTCTTGCTTTGAACAATCAATAACATAAATCGGACACTTTGTTTTATATTCGTTAAAGTCTAGTGCAGGGGATCCCGCTCTCCCATAGTAAGAACTTTGAAAATTAGCAAACATGTCATAGAACAAGCAAGTATTCCCCCGTAAATTATCATAGGGGTAAAATGAAGAATTAAGAAATAGTTTTACATCCAATAGATCGCACGCATCAAACTCACTCATATTTTTAGTCAAATCGCCTTTTCTCCCAGTTTGGAATGCCAAGATGACATAGCGTGGCTTTTCAGTCTGATTACTTGTTCTCAAAGTCCAGCTGAAATTCTTTGTACTCGGCAAATTAGGGTACTCAATTAGCTCCCATTGCCTAAACGGTACATGGATAGCAGGGTCTTTTTCGATAAATTTATAAAGTCTTAACTTTTGAGCATCATTTACTGTTATATGCGGTATGCGCCAATATATTTTTTCAATAACTAGGTTAATTGTGCCGGCTACCGCTGTTGTTACGGCATTAATGTCTGTGGCTGAACGTAAAATAACCAATTCCTGCTTAATATTGACCAGTAATTTTCTGTAATCCTCTGCAAAACCCAGTAAATGTTTAAGCGGGATAGAGTAAATAAAATCTGTAACTGTTTCAGTCTTACCCGGTCCTAACCAACAAGAATTTTTCAAATAGTTTTTCTCCTCTTCCCGAATAGATATTATATTCTTTAAAGTTGTAGTGATACCGACGTTTCTCACCCTATCGATCTCCTTCCCACATATTTCATATCTGATTTCATCAAAGAGAAACGCGATCGCATTGTTAATAAATGAAACATCTTGGGCGGTATCGTCAGCTTTTTTCCCACTAACTTTTCCATGTATAACAATATAGCTTTCAAACGGGGCCGTAATTATATCTTGTTGTAGGATCGGAATACGTAGTTCATCCGAATTACCATATGTTGTTGAAGCGTAAGGGTTGTGCGTATGATATTCCATACTAGTTATCAAATCATCGTACAGCGCCTTGCTGTCTATTGCTAACATGGCCATTTTGAAATACTTTGAAACCGAGAGAGCGGAGAAACTTAATATTTCTGTGAGTTAACACTTTGGCTTTCTGAACACCACTGAATCTACCCTCCAGGGATGTATCCCTATATACCAGTCCCATTACTGCGTCTGAGATGTAGTCTCACTGAGATTTTTTCTCCGCGAAAATTTACAAGTTCCCCGTCTTGGTCTTTTAAACTGACTGTCAGGTTGTTTATCCTCTGACTGATTACCGGCAAATAAATTACATTCCTAGGTGTCTCTATAATTTTATAGCCTGGAGGATCGGACGGGTAAAACTCGTGTATAACATGCCCCTCGATACCGTTTTGGTAAGATCCGCGTGTAATGTTACACTCTACACGTATTGAATTAACTTTGATTATCGCAACAGGCAGTTCCGAAATATGTGTTTTATTCGCCTCGTATACTTTATCTTTGAATCCCAATAGTTTTCCCAACGAATGATCTTTTTTAAAATCAACCTTTTCCGAACAAAATAATTCGGACTTTAAAGTATTATTATTGGGTTTTAATGTAAATTTTATATTTTTCGGTAACTGGGATACCAGATATTTTTCAATGTCCTCGATTTCATAAGATCCTTCAGGAATAGTTATTTCCTGCTGGTCACCATAGTAAAACTTGTCATTTTTATTTGTTTCTATATTCGGTATAGAGTTATATGTTGAGAGTTCAATTAACCCCAGCTCCCAGTCACCATTGCTAACGTCAATCGGAAAAGGCAAGTCGTATGACAATTCACTAGTTATTCCCGTTAGACAAAACATTATTGCACAGAAACTTTAAACACAAGTGCCCGCAAATTACTGAATCGAAACTCTGTTGTCTCTCGTAATTATAGTAAATTTCACATCCGTTAAAATACTTTAACAATTCATAGGGTGGTTTGAGATTGCCAAAGCTATCGTAATAGTAAACCTTTTCCTTCAACTTTTTATAACAGACCCAATGGGTCCCTGGACCACTTGATGTATCCAGGTTAACAATTGCAGTTTCGTATCCTTTAGGCTTTTTGGGTAATGAATCCCTCATGAAAACTCCTCTGAAATTTGGGATATTCAACAACTTTGCATACTTGATTAAATCAAAGTTTGTAAGCGGTTTTATCGGTATTGATAAGCTTTTTTTTTCTTCTTGCAACACTTTCTTTTCTTCCTTTTCTGTTCGCCGCCCGCACCTCGTTTTGGATATGGTCTGAGATACAAGCCTTTGCCTTTTTTGGACGCCTTACTTGGCGTTTTTTCTTACGGCCACCACCAAATTTCGTCTTTGCCTTCATAGCTGTTGTCACCGCCCAAGCTGCGGCTCGTTCTCCTATTGATGAGTCTGAGGCTTTAAACCTTTGCCAAGCACGTTCAGCTAGCTCTTTGTCAGCTTGTCTCCTTCTCTCTGAATCCTTATACCGCGAGTAGGCAATGTCGTGTACCTTACAGGCTTGGTCCAATTTATTGATTCCCGGGTCTCCTCTAGCTAATCTCTGCTTTAACCTAGTTCCAGGTCCACAATACTGATAACCACCGGGTATATGAAGTTCCACAGGTAATAGGTCAATCGCCTTGTTCAGGACCGACGAAACTATACCTCCACCCACTTTCAGTGCTCCTTTATGTCTGATTGATTTCCTCTTGGTCTTTGGCATTTTATTGTAAGTACTTGATCACCTCGTACAGTTTGTTTAACAGTGTTTCCCTGATACACCCAATCCCCAACACATCGAATGTAGTTGGCACAGTCCGAACCACAGAATTTGTGAACTCGTTAAACTCCAAAACACCACTGTCAGTCATAAAGTAAATCATGCCATTTATATATTTGAACGCACCGTAAACTTTGCCCGAGATAACACTCAATACACTGGGGACCATACCCATAAAAGACCCGGAAAAGTTACACTCATAAATTTCAACCAAATAATAATCATTATATATCATAAATGTTTTTGCTTGGTTTGTGGAAAATACAGCATTAACTTTATTAATCTTTCTACCGGCAACCAAGTCGACATTATATTTATATCTAAGTGATAGTGCTGGGTATGTAAATACGTATACATCATTTCCGGTAAATAAGGCAATACTCCCATCTGGTCTCTGATAAATAGCTGAAATTTCTTTGAAATCCCCAGGAAGAAATCCAAGCCAATCGGTGATTTTTCTTACCTCTGTAAATTGATCAGGGGTTCTTTCAGTAGGATTTAAACTTAGAACCCATACATATTCCTTATAAAAAGCAAATATCTTACGGTTTACGACTACATACTTGGTAATTTGGTTATTTTTAAACTCGCAAATATCTTTCTCTTCTTTTAATTCAACTAAATCGGTTTTAGGTGTTGTGGAGGTTGTAGTAGTGGTAGTAGTGGTAGTGGTACTAGTGGTAGTTGAGGTGGTTGAGGTACTGGTTGTCTGAGGTCTACCATACAAAAACTGTATTGCCAATATATCGTCTTTACCAAGATCAAACTCGGTCAAGTTAACAATACCCTTGGGTGTTATTGGGTAGGGATACATGACTGATTTTTCATCACTAGAATGGTCCAAGCCCAAGGCATGACCAATTTCATGCACTAAAGTTTGAAAGAATGATATGTTATTACCTCTTGTTAGATTCATTGTAAAATCCCAGGGTTCTTCAGAGTCTAAATGAATATCGGTTTGGTTATACCTATTTGTTGGCAGAAAAGCATGAGCCAACACACCTCCTGGACCATCGAAATCGTAATAACACATGTCATTTCTAGAGTAAAACATGTGTTTTCTATCATCAGCAAATGAAATTATTATTGTTGGGTTTTTAAAGTCTTTTTTAAAAGTAAGATTTGCATGTTTTCCCCACACATTAAATGCTTTTTGTATTAGTTCACTGTACTGTGGCCTACCATATTGATACCATGTAATAACTGAATTGTTCCAACATCTACCCGGTAAAGCAGAGAACGGTTTCATATTATCCTTAACACCGCATCTAGGTAAAGCCATGAGTTCAAGAGTTGCATTATCCAAAAGCCCAGTGGGCTCAAGACTAAAGGTCTCTTGGAATTGTAAGACTGCAGGTGTTATATCTTTTGTCAATGATGCATTATTAATATATCCATAGTGCAATAGATATTCTATAGACTTGTTGTTGCATAGTGCAACCGGTAAAATGATTAGTAGTATAACCAGCATCTTTGAATGTTGATTGGTTTATGACAAACTTTGTGTATTTTACCTCTATTTAAAGTCTTCTATCTCTGTAATAGTCTGTATCATCACCTTCCTCTACTGGGAGATGTACATCAAGTGGTAGTACACCACCACCTCTATTTTGAGCTGGTGGTTGTGGATTGGGTAACTTAAACAATTCTTCCCAATTTAAGTAATCATTTACGCCAGCTTGCGGTAAAATAGCTGCTCTACCGGTCTGTTTTTGATTGATATAATTGTATACATATACTCCAAACTTTTTCAGTTGCATATCGTGATAGATCTTATTACTACTGATTAACCCTTCGCATTTGGCCAATCTAGTATTAATTTGTGTCATATCAGAAATTACCTTTGCAAGGTTAGTAGTTAATGGTAAGATTTTGTCACTACATGATTGGTCAACATATCCTTTGGTAGCCGCATCAGTTGATTCAGCGGGTATCGCAGTGTTTTTTATTTGCTTGTTCTGAGCATCATAGTGCTCATTACTAAGTATCATACTTAGTTTATTCAGGCTTTGCAGGTTTACAGCATCCATAGGGTCTACTGGGTCACTGATATTGGAAACTCTCTTCTTTCTCATATTGTATTTATATTTTGTATAAGGTATACAGTTTTCATCCACATAGCTCTTTGTTGCTGCATCAGGTGGCGCCAAAGGTATAGCCAAGTTACAAAGTCTTTTAGTTTGCATATCATAGTTACCATCGGGCGTTAAATTGAAACCTTCACCCTTGGGGCCTTTAAGGCTCTTGGAGTGGGATGTTAGGCTACGTCCAAACTTGTCAATAGTCATCGTAGTAATGCTTTAAATCTACTGTTCCCCGCTCCTTTTATGTATGTTAATTCTTCTTATATCACGCTCAATATATCCGCGGCTACGTCTGCGGCTGCGGCTGCGACTTCAATATAGTAATGCTTTAAATCTACTGTTTCCCGCTCCTCTAACATATCCAGCTTCCCTCAATTCTTCGATTATACTCAATATTTCATTAGTATGCACTCCTCTGTTACCACTCTCGGTGGACATGGCAATGTGTCTTAGCCTCTCAACCAACTCATTCGGATCATCCCAGTGTATAATGTCGTAGGACTTTGCCTTTTTCCAAAGTAATCCCGTACCCTTTGCTGAAGGAAACAGATTTTTAATAATGTTCATGTACTTTGTCGCCCTACTTGATTTTATTTTACCATTAAACGTATGCCCGTCCCTGTGAGCATTAGTATTAATCAATATACTTTTATAAGTATTTAAATCATCACCATTGAACACTGTACTGTCGGGTACTCTTTTGAAAATAAGTTCGTATAGACCAAGGGATCTTCCATACTTTGTACCACCGATAATTATATTTCCGTCATTATCAAAGTCCAAGACTTTGTCACCAATCATAAGTGTGTCGTTTTCATAACGTGGCCCAAAAATATTGTCTGTCATTCCCCTTTTTCCGGCATCTCTAATAAATAAAGTCACATACTCTTTGGTAGTTGGGTTTTGGAAATATTTATCAATAAATTGGGTGGTTGAGGCCAAGTCTTCTTCAGTGGACACTAGTTGTGACAAGTCCCTGGAATTAGGTGTTGAAACCACTGATGGTTCAAATCGGTCTCTTGCTCTTGCTGTTGTTTCAAACGATTCTTCAAATTCCTCCTCCTCCTCCTCCTCCTCTTCAGAGTCTGCTGTATCATAATTCATAGGTTCTTCCTCCTCCTCCTCTTTTTTAATACTCTTTTGCTCGGTTTTAATATTATTCAATGCATCTGGTGTATTGGATTTTTGTCTAAGTTCTTTTAATAAAGGTTTATACTGTTTTTCAAGCATAATATCGCTTTCCTCCACACCGTCTTTAAACATTTGATACTTGCGCTTGATAGCATTTCTCAGTTCGATGAGCTTTGACTTGAGCTGTTTACTGTTTCGCTCCATAATTGCAAATGATGGTGTTAATTATTATACTCGCCGATTTATGGCATTTCCACTTGTCTAAAAAATAGAGCATGCTTTTTATATCTTTTAACATAGTCTATTATGTCTAACAGTGAAACACCAGTCCTAAAATCCAACCCTCTATAGTAACTTTCCTCTCTCCTGTCAAACCTCGGGATCACATAACGTTTTGTAAAACTCTTGAATACAAAGGTTCTCTTCCAACCGTCTCTCCACTCTGGTATTTCAGCAACTGTATACTTGTCGTTTTCAACAGTTTTTTCCATAAATATCTTTAATAGCTCCATAGGTCTAGGTTCATTTATATTTTCTAAAAATTTAGAAGCCAAAATTCACTCGGATTGGCTCCTGTAAACGATCGCCACTGCTCAAATAGGCCTCTGTTAGTTATACTATATACTCCGTTATTTAGAGAAATACCAAACTTTTCACACTGCCTTGGCAAACATGGTAGGGCTTCTTTAAGGAATTCTACAGTGTATAACCCTTGACAGAGGTTATTAACTCCGTTATACGGTTTATTTCTACGACGTTTAGGAACACTATCTGGCACTTTTGAATATCCAATGTTATAACTAATATCGATATAACACTTTGACTTGATCGCCTTTTTATAAATCTTTAATGGGTCTCTTATGGGTATAGTTCGCTCAGTTAGCAGTATACATTTAGAGGCATAGGGTATTTTACTGCCGTATGCCAACATTTCATTGCATATTTGTGTAAAGTTTACGCTACCATGAAGGTTACGTAATGGTAACACTTTGCCAAACAAATCGGGGAAAGGTCTGAATCTTGACAACATATTTTGGGGGTCTCTCACGGTACAATTTCCCATGTCCTCGTGATAAATTACAAACTCCAATGGTATACCTCTTTTTTCACATTTATTGAGAAATGTCAACCATGTTTCACGGTTGTACGTTCTCTCACTCGCGGAAATCATTAAAAGTACAACAGGTGGGAGCATAGCTAAGCTCTTTGGTTTTTTATGTCGCCAGCATCTTTTGTTAAATTGATGGCCGTGAGGAGGTTTTCTACTACAGTAGTTGCCACAAAACTTTTTCTTGTCTTTGTAGTAGTATGAACATAGGTTTGATTTTACATTATGCAGTTTGGTGTTGTAGCCCCTTAAATCGTTATATGCATAGATCCTAACCATTATGCTTCCGTCACAAAACTGTCCAAACCGATCCTATATCTTCCCTTATATGGGTCAGAAGTCTTGTCGATAACCAAAAACCCAAAGTTATCTTGCCAGGCCTTGGCGCATAACTCTTTGAATTTTTCAAATGACATGTCAGTTGTGACATGGTCGTTGTATATGTGTTTTAAATTCATTTCGTCTTGTTTGAATAAAATGACAAAGTTTGAATTATCCCGGATTAGCTGCTTGGGAATAGCGCTATATGTCTGCCCCAAGTAAAAGGTGTCAATATGTTTATGTCTACCCATAGTGAAATAACTCCTTATACAATTATGCTTTTCACAAGATATGTCATCGAATATCATTATAGAATTGGGTTTAGCTTTATTTGGATGTGTAACCAAACTATTGTCATCATAGGCGAAATAACCCACTTCTTTTGGTAATACCTTCTTTAAAAACTCATATTTAGGCTGGTATAGTGATTTTGAAAATACATAAATATTCTCAAACCTTAATCCGTTAGGGTCAAATAATAAATTAAACAGTACATTTGTTTTGCCTGAAGAACTCGGCCCACAAATAATACAACGTATAGAGTCGGGTAATAAATTACCGTGTTTATTCTTTTTAACCATGCCACCTGCCCCAATATACTCATCAAAGTTTCTAACGGGGAATTCAACTTCCTGCTTCTCGATCCGCATCGTTAATGACTACAATATCTAATCTACAACGTGATATATACTTTCCCTGGGTGTTGTAGTTTTCCTCTGTTGGATCAAGCCAAGTCCTTTCTGTCAATCCAAGAGTCATGACTACTATCATACCCCTTCCACCTTACAAGTAATTTGGAACCTTTTCTCCGTAACACTTTTTCAACCAAATATACATCACCTGTTTTAGACTTGCCAATTTCTTCAGCATAAAAACCCCCTTTAAGAATTTCACCTTTAGAGTCTTGTAGTATACATGTCACGGGTCGTGTAGGTTTAATCGCGTATATTTTAAAAGTTTCATTTGTCCAATTGGGGAGGTAACCCTTTTTAAAAACCATTTTAGCCTTACTAATCCTAACACTGTCCCCCAAATTAAACCTTTGCTTTTTAACTTTTTTACTTTTCTTGACTTTATAAATTTTTTTCAAAATATCTTTAACATGTTTGTGTTTGACATCTTTTGGTTTCATTCCAATAGTCCTATGTTTAGTGTTGTTGTAGGACTTTACAATATCTGGCAATATACTCAACCATTCATAACTACCTCTAGCTGTAAACTCTTTCCACATTTTATTTTTCAAAGTTCTGTTGAACCTTTCTACTATACTCGCTTTAAGTTCGGAAAATGTATGATAGTGATTGATTTTGTACTTTTTCATAAGGCCATTTATATGTTTATTGAACCATTCAGTACCCTGATCGGTGTGAAAGTTTTTCATTTTATGTTTAGCTAAGATTGGTTCTAACGCCTTGGCTACTTCAGGCCCTGACTTGTCTTTTAAGGGAATAGCAAAAGCAAATTTCGTCAAACAATTGATCATAGAATATACCGAAAACCCTTATTAATTTTGGCATAATGCTGCATTTCTACGAGATCTGCCTGATAAAGGTCATTAATTCCTTTTAGTGTCACCTTACGTCTAGGATAATGTTTCCTCGCGGGTCTGTGTAGCTCTTCAGCTATTGCCCTCTTTCCATCCATTTTATAAATGATGGGTTTTAATCCTTTAACATTAGTTTTATAGAGTTATTCAATACACTTACATCTGTATCACATTAAATAAATATCATGCAAGCTAAAAGTACAGCAAGAACAAATAGCTTATCAGTCAACGAAACCACCAAACAAGATACCGTACTTCCTGTCGATAGCTGAATCAATACTGAGTCAGTCTTGAACGCAATGTGGTGTTTAGTGCGGTGTTTCGGTTTTTCGCTCGCTTGTTTTAAAGACTCGCCACCACCACCGCCGACCTCACAGGAGCCAGAGTACGCGGAAATAATCGATAGGCCCCCGCCTCATCGGAACCCGGTCAATGCTGTCATGAATCCCGGTTACTCCGGCTAAGTAAGTTACAGTTATTTCTGTTTGCTTGAGTGGGGTTTGAGACCACTCGTGTTTACACACCCAGGTTAAACATTATTCCATACATGGGGAGTCCAGACGAAAACTTCACTCAGTTTTCCCGCTTTCACCCAGTATGAACTAATGTCCTCTCCCTTTTAGCAAACAAAGGACAGAGGTTTTTTTATGTAGCCAATGGCCCCACCACCGCCATGGCCCGTGGAGGCCTTCCACAAACTAGTTGCCTCCTCCATATTTTTAAAGTTTTTTTAATCACCCCACCGGGCATATTAATTGAATGACCCAGCCAAGTTCTGAGCCAAACTATTAACTTTGCCCTACCATTCAAGGTTTACGGGTTTTTACACCGCGCCAGGGACCTTCATTCAAGGTTTACGGGCTTTTACACCGCGCCAGTGACCTTCATTCACACCGGACATCAAGTCCTTGTCTGTGGCAGACGCGGGAAATCATTTTCTACGGCAACTAAGCCAACCCGCCATCCACATATGGACTCACCAGGGGTTAGCCCAGCCAAAATGTGGGTGTCTGTCCACAGAACAGAAGCTTTCAAGACTAAGCCTTACTAACTTCTCACATACACACTCACACTCACACACAGTGGGGTGATTTTTACATTTTTCAACAATATTTACAAAGTTGATAAAAACATTTTTTTTAAAGTTACAAATACAGTTACAAATGGCTGAACCAAAGCAGTAAGATAGGCAGGGCTCACGCCTCCTGGCTCCGCCCAGAGTGGGGGAACCAATAGGAGAGCGATTAACCACTACCACCACTTCCGCCACACTGAGGTCTGTTTCTTTGTTAGCAGCTCATGGTTCAATACTCAAAAAATTATCTTTTACTATTTCCTTGTGCATGTGGTAATGACGACCGGGTATATTATTAATATATAGATTTGAAATATAAAAAAGTGCTACAAGCCATAGTGGAATTAGGTGAGTTTTTGTAATTTATAGCCAAACGGCACTGTATCATTGTCTTCAACTATTTTCCTCTTAGGTCCTGTGATTTTAAATATTTTTGTTTCACTGATTGTTACAATGTCTCTATCCTTAGTCCTCCTGATTCGTTTCTCTTCAATTTCCAATGTCTGTTTCACTTCACTCAAAACCATTTCTTTCAACTTTTCAAAGTTTAGAGTCTTGGAAGTTTTACAATTTAATGTCAATCCTTTTATTTTACAGACTGAGACAAGGGCTTGCTTGTTAGTTGACCAAACTATGTAGGCATAGGTTTTAGGTCCCCCTGAGATAAACTCTACAATATACGAACCTGGACCGTACTCTGCAAGCTTATCAGTCATTTCACCCAGGTAATCCCCTGTAGGCACCCTGTAAAGACCTCCCCGGAAGTAGTAGACCACACTGTCAGTGTCGTAGTAGCACACCTGACACCCCAAAGCATCCAGATGTTCGTATAATTTTAACCTCGCCTGTGCTGTAGTATAGGCTGCTACTACGACATTGACATTACTGAGGGGCTCCCCGACCTCTTCAATATATTGCCAACTTACAACAACCACCTCCTCGTTTACCACATTGATCTTGTTGACTTGAACCTCGGGGCTTATTAACAGATCAAACAACACTTTGGATTCCTTAACTATCGATGCTTTAGTCTGGTTCTCCCTCTGTCCAAATTTACCCCAAAAACTGTTCAACATCAACTTGGCCAATGATCTCAAACCCCCATTCTTAGCAATTTTGTCCTTCTCCAATTTCACCCCTTTATGTTGAAAATAATCTGCAATGTACTTGTCTTTGTCCTCCTCAGTCTTACACCATTCTGGGTACCCCGATGCTTCCTGTTTCATTTTCAAAAATTTATTGATGAAATCAGTAAACAGGCCTCCTTTCTCATAAGTGGCTACCTCGTACTCCCACAGCTCATACATGTCCAACACCACATAACCCTTCTCTACTGCTTTTCTCAACTCATCCATGGTCCATGTTCCCACTAAAGCTCTTTCTTGACTCTCATGTTCACACTCCCCTTGATTTTGAGTTTCCCCACAAGTCCTACACAGTACAAACATTAACTTGTCATTCATTTTAGCTGGGAGCACGGGGTGGTAGAGATCCCTGGGGGGCAGGACTTTACATTTTAGCAAACCATCTACTTCCATACCTCTCTGCCTACACTCCCTATCACCAACGTAGATTGTAGGGTGACCAATTGGATACTTTCCGTACTTACAAACATAAGGGTACAGGGAGCATACATCCACATACTGTATGCTTTCTCCCTCCTTACATTTGTGGTAAGTTTTTGAATTTCCAGTTCTACCTCCAAAGAATGACTGGCGTGGGTCAAGTGGAAGGGTGTTGAGGATAGGCAAACTATCGAAATGTTTAAGGTTTTCTTTCTTTTTCAAAGCCCTAAACTCGCACTCCCACATTTGTATTACTTCGTACTCGCTGATTTTTGACATCTTTTTCAAAGTCCTCTCGTACCTCAGATGAAGCGAATCAGACGGATCCTCCTTCAGAGGAGCCTCTCTGTTGTAGGGAAAGCATTTTGGACACCCGTGCCAATAACACCCGTGAAATTCATACACATTCTCCCCGTCAAACCCATCGACTTTCAGTCCATTAATTTTGACTTCTTTTCCCCTGCCTGCATGCTCTATCCTCACACCTCGCTTTTCCTCTTCCCACGACAACCACTGAAGGGCTACTTTTGATTGATTATCGGTCAATCTGTATCCGTCTTTTGGTATCAAGCCAATTGTGTTTGGTTTTAAAAAGTTTCGGCGGAAGGCCAAATTGCAAGCACTAGCAATGGTAACAGCCTCAAGGAACGGGTCAACATTACATTCCTCTAGGAAAATCTTTCTAAATTTCAAACAAGCTTGAGCCAGGATTTCCACATCTGAGATGCAGTACTCCAAAATTTCTTTTTTAAAGTCAAACACATAGTTTTCAGCTACTCGTTCACTGTACCATTTCTCAAAGGCGTTGTGATTTTTCTCGAACATCGCCTCTGGGCAATAGTACTGTTTGTCTGGCATAGGGCCCACATAATTTTGATTTGCCAATGTGTTGAACAAGTGTGGGAAGTAGCCCTTCTTTTTCTCGGGAGGCAGATCGAAGGCTTTAGGGAGTGCAGAGAGGGCCATGGGGAAATAGCTCAAAGAGTCCACAAACCTTACATTGTCCAATTCCATCAAAATAATTTTGGTTCCCCTCATGATCAGTTCCGGTGTGAATTTAGTCTCCTCAAGCACATACTTTACCAAGAACTGAAAATCAAAGCCCTGACCGTTGTGAGCAATCACACAAACTTGTTTAAACTGTTTTCTCACCTGCATGACATAGTCCATGAATTGTTGAACCGGGTCAGAGTTGAAGACTCTTGTTCGGTTCTGGCAAGCCATACAGAATTTTCGTTCAATGCATTGGTAACAAAACTGTTGTGAAACACACAAGTTCACTTTGTGAACATTTTTACTAGAATCAAA
This sequence comes from Flexamia atlantica, assembly GCA_035578135.1. Lineage (NCBI taxonomy): Eukaryota > Metazoa > Arthropoda > Insecta > Hemiptera > Cicadellidae > Flexamia > Flexamia atlantica. Next base: position 113,240,602 of record JAQJVK010000001.1, read on the forward strand.
AGCCAAAGTCTCGTCTTGACGTGTTTCCAAATCAAAGAAAATATACAAGAAATCTTTAGTTTTCGGCTTGCCTTTATATACCTTCATGTAACATTTGTGGTTGGGATCTTTAAATTCGCTAAAAATTTTACAAAAGACTTCTCCGCACTTGTGAGGAGTTGATCTTTCACTGATTTGAATAAGTTTTCCACAGTCAAGACATTTTTTTACTTTTTTGCATCTATCTACTTTGTGAGCAATAAAACAGTGCTGGTTTCTCATAGTCATGTTACAGTCAGGGCAAGTTATTCCCCCATGCTCCTCCTTACAGGGAGGCGAGATGGTTTGACACTGTTGACATATGTTAGAGCACCTATGGTAGCCCTTGTGATCATAGGGGACATGGCATGCCTCGCAAAAGTACTGACATGCAAATGCCGCAGTCAATGAGTTGATGACATTGTAGTGCCGATTGTGAAACAACTGGTTAATTTTGAATTTTGGATTGTCTACCCGGCCTTCAAAGTACACATCGCGGCCTTTACTGTCAAAATTGTACACCGTCAGTTTATACTTTTTTAGGTGGTCTTGAAACTTGATTAATTCTTGGATACCTGCCCCCTCTTCAGGTATTTCCACCCTAGCTCTACGGCAAAGTTCTTGGGCCATTATAGTTTGTATTTACCTTTATCCATTCTAATGAGATTGTACTGGGGGTCATTAGTGACTTTAGCTATAGCCACAGCTAAAGCACGAGGGAGGCACAAGTTATCTTTGTTATTAATAACTACAATCCCTTTCCTAGCCTTACATTCCTCATCAAAACTGTTGTAGAGGCCGGGGCGCCTACGGGTACCTGTGCCTACAGGGAGATTTACCCGGGTGCACTCAACTGAGAACATATCTGTTGATTTGATCGATTCACTGTTAGATTGCACAATCCCCCCCAAAAATTTGCCAAAGGATGTCTTCATTAATTTCAGTTGCAGGTCGAAAAGTAACAAAACCAGGTTCTTTAGATTTTAAATTTAAACTGTTTAAAGTAAATCCAAGGTAGTCACTGTCTGAAGCTTCTTCTTTCATCATGGTTACAATCTGCCCAAACCCCTGTCTAAGCCAATCAATTTCATTAGTTTCAGGAGGAGGGTTGGAAAATTTAAAGGTAATTCTAGATCCGTATAATCTAAATTTTTTGACATAGGAATCATCTCTAGAAAACAAATAAACAGGTTCAACCTTTACTTCTTCCCCATCATCATTAGGACATATGGGTGCAGACTCAACAATATCGATTTGTTCCTCGTCAGAGTTACCAACAGCCATTTCTCACAAAATAATAATAATCAAAGGACCAAAGAGGAAACTAGATATACAAAAAAAAGGTAAATCGAGAATAATATACAAGGGTAATTAGGTTATATTTAATAAAAGTGAGGTTATGTTACACTAAAGTAAGGTTATATTTAATAAAAGTAAGGTTATGTTACAAAAAGTAAGGTTATGCAATATCAAAGAGCAAAGTAACGCAGGGACGTCTTACCGGCACAGGAGCAAGTAAGAGAATGAGCCGGGGGAAGAATCCAAAAGGGCGCTGATTCTCACGACCAATGAGAGAGCAGGAAATTTCAACCAATGAGAGAGCTTGAAATTTTCATGTTGCAACAGGCAAAAGGAGCGGATTTCATTCTTTCTTACCCTCCCGCGCATGCGCGGCAGCTGTCACCTTGATTTTGTTCTTCTTGTTACAGGAGGCGGGAAAAGAACGAGCGAGGGAAAGAGGAAGGTACGCATCCATTAGTACGTATTACTCTGTTTTATCTTACCTGAATATAGTATTATATGTATATTGTATTCTAACATAATATACACCGTTATTATAGTATACCAATCAATGATAGGAGGTAGTATGACATAAACCATTATAATATACCATTATACATATATAAATGTATAATATACGGTAGCGTGACGTAGTAAGTACGTATGTAAATACGTATGTAATAGGGGGAGCGTGACGTAGTATGTTTTATGTACTATAGTATAGTGTATACCTGTTATAGTATATGCTTTTTACAGGCTACCATGGTGTGACTCTAGTTTATAACTGAATCTGAATTCATGACAACTGCAAGACTACCATGATAATTACTCGACCGCATCAGCCACAGTAACCGCGACAACCACAAACTGTTACGCGAGACACTACCTTCCTTGACACAATTTAATCTTACTTGTCATAATATTATAACACTCTATATACTATGGGGTTATACTCTATGGGTATAGGTTTTTTTCCATTTTGGCGCGCAAGACCAACATACATAATGTTATAGCACTCTATGTACTGTGAGGAGGTTATACTCTATGGGTATAGGTTATATCCGCCATTTTGGCGGGAAACAAAAGTAAGGTTATGTATTTTAGCGGGAACCGAAAGTGAGGTTATGTGTTTTGGCGGGAAAAAAGTGAGGTTATGTGTTTTGGCGGGAAACGGCGCCGCCATCTTGTTTCCGGTGACGTCACATTTTGGCGGGAAACGGCAGCCATCTTGTTTCCGGTTCTAAGTCTCAGCGTACCCTACTTACGATTAAACATATAAGGTGCGAAACTAAACCAAATGTAACTTTTATATAGTACGAATGACCTAACAAAATCATGAAAACAGCCATAAAATCATGATGAAAGGGATCAAATTATAAATCAGCTGTAGCAAGTATCAGTTTGTGAAGCTAATTACCATCGGCTTGATTGAATAAAATTGGAAATGTAAACAAAAGATCATCCATTACGTTTATGGAAATTTTAAAAACTTCAACCCCATAAAAAAACCTCTTAAAACTTCGAATTTTGAAAAATCCGTTTTTGGTGAATGCCAACACTCTTGAATGAAACGTCAATACAAATTTTCAAGGTTCTAGATCAAGTAGTTTGGGCAGTACGATGATAGGTCAGTGGTATTTGACAAATATATATAGTAGGAGAGATAGTATGATTATTGTAACTTACAATCAGGGATTTGTAAAATTTATAGATTTGTCATAAAATTGATCAAAGAGTCATATAATTACAGCACATTCTGTTTGTGACTAAAACTAAAAAACCACTGAACCTCTCTCTTTCAATCTTGCCGGGACTCAGTCTCAAGACTCAGCCACAAAAGGCACTACGCTCATCGGGCTTAAAACCATATACGTCGAATTACATGAAACGCCAAATCAACGGATAGGCATAGATGAAATAAAAAAAATATTAGGACGCTTCCAGGAAAAACGATAACTACCGCTACCGAAACAAAGATGGTGCCACTTAACTAATCAATGGTGGATTTTATCTAACTTAATGTAACTTTTATATAGTACCTAATAATGTCCTTGATATAAATCAACAAAAAAAATAAAGCCATGATGAAAGAAATCAAATTATAAGTCAGCAGTAATAACGTTTCTATGTGTGAAGCTAACTCCCAGCTGCTTGATTGAATGAACATTGAAAATAATGCAAACAAAAGATCGTCCATAACACTTTTATATGGGAAAATTTGAAAACTTTGACCTCGCCAAAAACCCCTTTATACTACGAATCATGTAAAATCCTTTCTTAGCGGATGCCTACGCCCTAAAAAGAACGTCCACGCAAAATTTCAAGGTTCTAGGTCGTATAGTTTGGGCTGTGCGATGATAGGTGAGTCGTATTTGACAAATATATAGTAGATGAATTTTTAAGCTAAAATTTGAATCGTGTTATGATAAAAAAGTAATAAAAAATACTGTATTTAAAACATTGCAATGCACTAAATGGTGCCATATACAGTATGCAATACCTTTATATAACTTTGACCAGCACCAACCGGTTAAAGTTATGTTCAATTATTAAAAAAAAAATTATATACACTGACAGATTGGTGTGAAATTGAGTATGTTTAAAATAATGTTACAACATATTTTTGGTAAAGAACCAGGAAGTTATAGGGATTTTACATTTTATACTTAGTCAATACTGTACTTTGTACCTCTACTTAATGACCACTTTATTAGACAAAAGCAATGGGATTGGCAGTAGAATACTTTTTGAAGATGTCTCTTATTTGCTGGGCACACATGCTCTGTCGACATCTTTACACAGTTGGTAGTCAAAAATGTCATTTGACTTGGGAAAAGGGTGATATTGATCAAGTTGTGTTCAACACCTACCTTGTCAATTATTGTGTTTTGTAACAATCAACAACATTTTATAATCACGTCTGCAGTGCATTCATTAGTTTTAATTGCTTTGCAAAGATACGCACTTGAAATACATTCCAAATGCACACTCAATATATTTTCGAGCACTAGAGTGCCATTTGTCATACATTTCTTCATAAAAAGAATTGACTCTTCATCACAACACGCCATTTTTCGCGCTAACCTGCGAGCACACTGTTTCCAGACTGAGCGCTGTTGTGTGCATGTTAATTTCTCGCCATGTAACCAGGTGTTCCGGAAGCAACCTGCGAGTAATTAAGCGATTAAGCGACTAAGCGAGTATGCTAGGCTGCGTTGTGTTTTTACCGTAAGAATGTCAGTGAGTGCGGCTCTGTCCAGGTAAGTTTGAGAAAAAGTGGCAGTAACTGTACGTGAGTGCACGGCGCCATTGATGGTGAGGGCGGTGGCGTAGTGAGTGATCTGTAATACTGGTTTGTAAAATAGCTGCGTGGACAGCGGTCATGTCACAGTACCGTACGAAAATGTGATCAATGCAAGAAAAACAGTTTTGTGTTACTCCAGTAGGTTTATCGCATTGTACCAATTGTACCAACCCAGCTCCAAGAGGGCTGTTTAAGTATAAGTCTGTCAGTGGATTGTCAATAAGCAAATTTATATTTACGTGTCCCAGTAAAATACACATTTTGTTTTTGTCTATGCGATTATAGTATTCTCCGAGTTCGATCGCAAAAAATTCTGGATTGCTGTCGAAGGTTCTGTAAATTGCTAGTAAGTCAAAGTCTTTGTTAGAGTACGAAAAATTAATAGAAATTCCATAAACATCGCCAATTGTTATTTGTCTTGAAGTAGCAGATAGTGATTTGTTTGTGTAAACAATGACGCCGTCATTCCGGTTCCGTTGTGTAGGCCTAGTTGTCATGTGAGTGTAGTAGCCATCAATGGGCAACCCCTCCCCCTCACCATAGTCTAGCCAACATTCCGAGAAAACTATAACATCTAGTTTCACTTTCAAAGATTCAAAAAACAGTAGGAATTCATCATAATTTTTTGAAAAACTTCTTATATTATTATGAAAAATTTTCAGACTATTGCTTGAATTACCGTTAAAAGAAATGAGAGTAGCTAGTAAAAGAATTTAACTCTGCGCAGATAAAGCCGTTATCGTCGCTATCACTGTCACTATAATCATCATTCAAAAATAACATTGACGGCGCTCCAGGCACCTGCCCAGTTGTCAGCTGTGCTACAAAAAACAAAAACTTTTATTCCAGAATATGTTTTACTCGGCTTCATAATATAGGAAAAAAACAAGCGCTTGAGAGTGAAAAAATATAAATAATAAAGACTGCGGAATTTTTTCAAGAACATAAAGAAATTAAAATATAAATATCATGCTATTAATCTCTTTCCAATTTTAGAATAAGTTGGTAAATTGGCATTCACAAACTGTTGCTAAAAAAGCGAATTCCTGCAAAATTAATTATATATTTTTTTATATTTGGACAAACAAACAAAATCTAGCACTGTATCTGAATAACAAGACATTTCAATTCCTTTAGAATCATGAAGCAATCTGGCATTAAAAAGTTGTTTAGATTATTTAACACTTAAAAACTGTTGCTAAAAAAGCAAATTCCTGCAAAATTAATTTAACTTTTTGTTATATAAACAAACAAACAAAATCTAGCACTGTATCTGAATATCAAGAATTTCAATTCCTTTAGAATCATGAAGCAATCTGGCATTAAAGTCTTGGATTATTTAACACTTAAAAAGAATTACAAACAGACAAAATCAAAGCTGAATCAATTTACTGACAAGGCAATATAGGCAATAATTTATTGGAATGCTAACTGATGTGTTAAGAAATATCTAATCAAATACAAAAAATAAATAAATAAATAATTAAATAAATAAATAATTTGTTAAAGATGACTAGCATAACTAATTAATTTCAGTGTTCCTTTTTTAACTTTATCTTGGAAACTATAAAAAACCAATAAATAAATTAACTACTAAGCTATAAATTAATTGTTTACCTAATAATTTATAATCCTAGAAAGATATTAAATGAGCCTTCAAAATATATTAAGGATAGTACGAGCACTATAAGCGCTGAAATGAGAACATAATCCACGCTATCTCTTATTTTATTATAACAGAGAGCCCTATACCTACCTGGATAAAATAATACCTACCTGGGTAGGTCAATATTTTAAGTAATGTTTCTAATAAGTACCCCCCCCCCCAACTTTTAAAATTTTTTATACTTTTCGTTGAAATTGTGACCTACCAAGGTAGGTATTTTTAACCATTGAATGACTGATATGTAGGATGATTGAGCCAGCGAGCACAGAATTGAGCCTAGTCTTGTACAGTTCACGCACGAACATCCGACTATCCCGACCAGCGCAAGAATTTTGACGCAGGGGGGTGGAGGAGGGGAGAGTATAACCATAGCCATCTCTATATAGTAATAAGGCCGCGGCCTTCGACCTGGCAACGTCGCTTCTCAAGGGTTTTTTGCATAGTAAAACCATTGAATTTCCCTTACAGAGCCAGCTGGTTTCAAGTAAACAAAAATTAGTGCCATGAGAGAGTATGGATAACCAAGATGGTTATGGTATAACCCTTCTCAAGCCCCGGCGCCCCATTCACCGCTGCTTAATAGTTGTAAATAAGTGAACAAGTGAACTACATGGTGTTCTTTTTAAACACAACCCATTTTTAAGATTGAATTATGCCCATACAAATATGAAATGAGCATTGTTTTGTTTATATTTACATTTTATACAACCTTAAATCTTTAAACCTTAAATGATTTAAGTTTAATCACATCTAGTTTACATTATGTGTTCAAACAATGCGCCGTTGACATTTGTATAAAGTTGTGCTCTCTCCATCAAATACCCGAACACATGTTGCAAGGTGCCTCTTTGAATTTCTTGAATTAAATTTGTTATGTTTGTTTTGAGGTGCTAAATATCCTGTGAATTGTTTTTAGGCCTTACTTTTTATGTAACCCCAAAGAAAATAATATAGTGGGGTCGAAATTCCAGGGATTCTGGGAGAAAATAACCATTCACTGATAAAATAAAGTTTTGGGTTTCGTTAAAAAAAATACCCTGTGATATTCAAAACAAAAGATACATGATACCGTAGAAACTTGACTCCACCAGGTATATCTTAACATATGATTTGATTTTTTTTATGTTTGGCATTTGCAGTAGTTTTCCTGACAAGGCCTCTGGTACAGTTTCATTCTAATTTAATCTGGTTTGTGTTCAAAGGCGGTTAGTCTGTGCTGAATTGCATGTATGCCCTTTTTCCGGGTGTTGTAGTTGTGATTTGTAAAAATTGGTTTGATGTTCTGGGATTTTATGAAACAAACTAATTCGAAAATGAAAAGTGAGGGAACTGTGAGAAGGCTAAGCTCTTTAAATACATTTCTGCAGCTGGTTTGTGGTGACATACCTAAAATTGTTCGAACTGCCTTTATTTGCCAGATAAAGATCTGGTCGAGGTTTTTCTTTACAGCTCCCCACAGAATGATATGAGATGTACTGTTCAATTATCCCAAAATAAACAAGTTTAGAGAGGTCGAGGCTTCCAAAGGTACTTATCCCTCACAGGGCAAAGACTCCTCGGGCAGTGGCGTAGGTACGGGGGGGATAAGGGGTATATATCCCCCCTTGGCCCTTCAGTATGTAAAAAAAATATTTTACTCAAAAAATTAAAGTTAGGCTACGACTTTTAACTAGGAAGTAATTCTTTTACCGCAATAAGAAATAACAAATCTTTGTAAAAATATATAAATAAAGTTATTATTGTTATTGTTGTATATGGCCCTAAACGGTAGTTTTGGGCTGGGCTTGCTTAAAAATTCGCAAGTCGCTTTCTAAAATCGTGTAACGGGATCCGCGGGCTGGGCTGACCGCGACAACCGGGAACTTGCGGATTTGTCCATATTTGGTCTTGTGCAGAATACGGCTTTCTCATTGGTCGCCGTGGGCCGGGCAGGATGTTGGCGGTTGCAATATATACCCCGAAAAATTGGGCGTAGTGTTCACTAGTCACTGTTCACTGTTACCGACCGTAGACCAGCGCACCGTCAGTCCGCACGCCCGTTCGTCGTCGTGACGCACCATGCGCCTCGCTACTTTCTGTAAGTCTCGCCAGTTCCTATCCTAGCTAGTCTCCACAGTCCCTATAAATGTAACAGTTCCAATCAGTCACTTTGCATCTTAAAAAGTAAACTCTAAATACTTCATACGTGATTCATGTAATTTTATCATTGGTGTACCTGTGGTACCTAGAGCCAATCTGGTTGTAAAGAACTGTAACTTAAGTTAATTATTGAGTCATAATAAACCGATTATCAACCTCATGTCACTGTGTTATTATTCCATCATCCCCCGGACCACGTTCCCAGAGTAAAAGGTCGTTGGAGTAGCTAGGGGATTCTTCTAATCCCCTGGGCTCCTTGGCCTATACGGGGCATTCACCTGTTAGCAAGGGGGTGTCCCCGTATACTACATTATTATTTATTTAGTAGTTGAAAACCTGCCAAAAAATTTTATCTTTGAGGTATTGCGCGCCAAACGAACGCAGCAGGATCGGTGACAAGAGGCTTAAAAATACAATACAGTATTTTGGAATATTAGTGGTAGCGGCGAATTCGTAACTGAAAGTGAACTGTTACTGTAACAGAATCAAAGCAAAATTTCGCATTTTCTGTTCCTTAGTCACTGATGGTCCCCGATTTGCAAATACCCTGTTATGAAAGACAGACGATAAATCAGTCTAAGAACGCAACTGAAAACGTGCCATTCACAGCCAAATTGATATTAGATTAAAATTCGCCGCCTATAATATTACATCGTACAGAAAAATTATAATGTTATTCATTTTGTCCTGAATGTTTTTAGTCCTATATACCAGAAAAACGTTATTTTGAACAATTATTTATATTTATCCAAATGAGTCAACCTGTAGGCTATTCAGGCCTACATTATTTCTCGTTGGAACTTAAGTAGCCAATAAAAATACTAGATTCACCCACTATCTATATTCCCTCGAACGGCCAACACCGGAACTCTGCTATACGTCAAGCATCTGATCTCACTTTGACGTATAGGATGCGTTTATAACTCGGTTATAACTGTGACTGCGTAATTCGCAGCGACGCGACGCGACGACGTGACTACAATATGTTGTGATGTCGAAACAGTGCAAACTGACGGGGGTTTTCGCTCCAAAATGAAAAAGTGAGAGTGAAGGTGATACTAGTGGCGTGAAAAAACTATGAGATATACTTGTTGTAACTATGATGAAACAATATTTCAGTGATCAGTGCTAGCAGAGAATGGAGTGAAGTGGACTGATGTAGATTCCTGTATTCATTTGTTATCTAGTGATTTTATTATAAAATGAAATAAAAAGTAATTTCTTCAAGCCTAAGTAAAATAAATGACAGATGGTATTTTTAATAAAAGCACCAAAACTACGTGAAAGCAACTTAACAAAATTATGAGAATGGAGTAAAAACGTACACATACAAAAAAGAAAAAAACAAATGTAAGATCATTATGACATCAAACCACAAACCTCTCCCCCTGTGCCAGCCCGTTCTTCGTCAGAACGTTCAGCGCGGCGTTCAGCTCGTTCTTTTGGAGAACGAGCCAATGCCCGCTTCTGGTATGCGCGGGGCGACCACGTACAATATGCATCAATTATTCCATATAATATGAGTTCCACTATGCCTCTAGATTGCATAAAAAGCTAGTTTTAGAGTTAAAATTTTCAAAATTTTTCTGGGGGGTGCCCGGTATATCCCCCTCCCCTTGACCAAAGTCTATCTACGCCACTGTCCTCGGGTCAGCGATCCTTCCAACTTCCTCACTTGCTCTTCCCAACCTAGTCTAATCTTGGATGTCAAATTATCAATAAGGTTATTGTTGAAAGATTTGTTTACATAAGTTTTACCTTTGTCAATTCAGTTATTAAATTGGAAATATCATATAACATTCTATGTCAATTAATTTATTCGTTATTGAATAAAAGTTTAAAATCATAACAAAAAAATATGATTTTAAACTTTTAATCATAATCATCGCTTTCTATATTTCAATCAACGACACCACAAAACTGTTTCCACACAATAAAAATCCCTAATTAGGCGGCCGCAAGGAGCGAGGCCGCGGCGGCGGCGGCAGTGTGGCAGTGGCAGGGCCGCTCGGTGTCCAGCAGTCCGGGGGAGGGGGCAAGGTCAATATCAGCTGGGGCTCTTGCATTCGCAACGGTGCTTCGCTGACCACAACACAGGTGAGTCGACTTTTCCTCATTCCCTATTTCATTTTTATAAATTTGTAAAATTATCACGGTCTATAAAAACAAAAAAGTAAATCCACTCCGAGATATTATTATATCTCTCATACAGTGCTATTGTCCAATGTTCGTTGATTTCGGAAATCTTATTATCGAGATGTTGTTCCGCTCAGCTCGTGGAATGTTCTTCAGATCTAAGTGTTTATGATTGGCAAATAAGCTCTTCGGTCACTCTTATGGAGATGTGACGTAAGGAGATAAAACCAAACTTTTTTTATGTTGACAATACTCGTCTAAAATGATAGGTCCACTTTTTGAAATAGATAGTTCCATAACAAATTTGAGCATTCGTTTACAATCTGTTCCTTTTATAAAATAAACCGGGTATATACTTTGTCACTGTGACTTTGACAATTTTTCATTAGAGTAAATAAGTAAAAACTATAGTCTTACTTACTTCACCTGTCCATTAGACGCAGATTACCTATGTGTTCACTTATTACTTAGGCCTATCAGTTTCCTATTTTCCGTAACTCAGAGACATTTGTTCTTTGCTTTAACACCCCTCAATTATTTTGACATGCTAAAAAAAAGTATTTCAAAGCAATGCTTGCCTATGCACATCCTACAGCCAACATTTTTTTAAATATCATGGGCCTTCATATAGATAGCAAAACCAAATAACACGAACTGAAGTTTGGTAAAACTTGTGACAGATAAGTAAGCATGTTTAATTTTATTTTACCTAACGTCTTCATAAAGACGTTAGGTCTTTATAGCCTAAAAAGCTAATTACAGAACAAAATAGTTTTTGTGATGTTTATTTTCAATGGCCAAATTTTCAAAGTAAATCATAAAAACTACATAATATATTTAAAAAAAAAACATTAAGTTCCTATATGTTTTTATGCATAATTGAATTACAAAGTTAGGGAAATCGGTTCTTAAATAAGGGAGGAAACGTACTTTTAAGAAAATGAGTTCATTTTTGTCTTTATCAGCAGTTAGTTTTAGTCCAGGAGCTGTGGGGTTGACGCAATATTTTTGTTGATTATCGTAATATGGACCGAGGTGATGAAAATTACGAATGTCACCTATTTCCCAGGTGGTCGACAACGTGGGTGGAGAGGGGGGAAACAGCGGAAAGTGCTATGCGTAAAAACGGCTAGGAGTATCTCGTTATGCTATAAAAATCGGTTAAAACGTCATTTTAAACACGAAATATCGCTAACAATAATGATTATTAGGTCCGAGGTCGTATCTTTCAAAATAAAAAAGTTATTAAATAATATGATTTTTTGAAATCTATACTAAACAAGTATTTTTTAGGAAAAATAAATGATTTTTTATTATATTACTTCAAGTCAACAGATTCTCTAAAGTTATATTATTTAGGAAATTTGTACGATAAAAAAGAGTAATTATTTCCATAAAAATGTGAGATTAAACTATTACCAAAGGCTTTTAAACTGGCCTGTTGGCTGTTTAATCCTGTGATGATATTGAGTTGATGGTAATAGATTATTTTGTTTAGAATATCAGTTCATTATCAAGTAGTTTTTCCGTTGCCTGTGATTTGAACGTGGAATGTGCTTTAAGCTTTTAATTTTACGCTGATATTAAGGAATGAGAAGTGTTTTGTTTAGTTAGTCCCGTTAGTCCCATCCATTGGAGTGGTTGCGTCTAACAGGGCACAGTGCTGCTGAACAGGGTGCAACAAGTTACCTATTTTCTCCCTCTAACTCTTGGTGTAAATCTGTTCAGAGTTATTTCTATTTAAGATATTCCATTGTAGGGTTTTAGGACTACTGTTTTGGGTGATTTATACGATAACTTTTTTAATTTAATATTTATGACAATTGACAATTAATTAATGACAATAAGGGAAGAGGAATGAGATTTAGCGTCTTTCCCTAACTTTGTTATTAAAGGCGCCTATTTGAAGTCCTTTTATTTTTTTTTATTTTTTACAAGTCAGAAATATTTTAGGACCTTTAATATTATAAAGTTCCAAAAATTGGATCAAGTAATGAATGCAATGTTGATTTTTGTCTACAAATATTTTTAGCCTCACTTTTTTGTATTTGTTGTTTTATTGTAACTCAAAACGTTTGATTGCTTCTTTCTTTCATCTTTACGTGTTTCTCTCCTTTCTTCATCGTTGGCGTTTCTTTTAACCACTCCTTCTACTTCCACTTTTAGCGAATTTCCCCTATAGGGAAGAAGCTATTACCGTAGGTCTCATGGTAAGATAATTGTGCAAGCAAGCAAGCATACAAGCAAGCAAGCACGATAACATAACTCATAAGAGTATAGGATGTTAACTGACTTTTGCTAGCCCCGCATTCTGTGGTATATCTCTGGAACTATTTCAAATCTTGATCATCTGTTTTGTTACAAATAAATATGAATTAGAAAAAGTTCACAGATTCTACCATAGATAGTAGCACTTTCGCTGGAATTTCAAAAGCCCCCTGAGTGAAGGCTTTTCATGGGATATTTTCCAAACCTGCAAAAGGGACATCTAGAGAGTAATAGTGTGTAGAAAATATGTGTAGAAAAGTTAATTTCTAGGGGTCGATTTGCTCCGTACACAATTCCACAAATTCTTTTCATAATATAGATAGATATATTAAAAAACTTTTGTAAAACTAATGACAGCGACCCTAGGCGTTCTACTGGACCGATTTACATGCGGGTTGTACCAAAACGAAGGTCATTCAGCCCTATATGTGCAGGTTTTATTTGCATTTTGAAAATCAATATATATATATAAAGAGAAGTGTGTGTTGGTATATTTAGTGCTACAGCCAAAACTACATGTTGTAGACCCTTGATCTTGGTATCAAATTAAAGCTTGGAATCTCATAATATGCACTATGATGGTTGGGTTTCGATATCTTATAGGGTGTAGGCACAGGATCATCCGAAAGGGACTTATGTCAAGGATTTTGTGAGTACTTTAGATTTTATTTGTTTATATCAAAACATATGCTTTAATTTGAAATGGTCACCGTAGTTACAGTGGTTGCCAACAGAATACAGCACCTACAATTGTTTTTGTACAAGAAGTGAATTCAGTCTTATAGAAAATATGTTTTTATTTACGTTTTCAATTATTTTGTAAATTTTTACTGTTTGGTTATGTTATTAAAAACATAAAGTGCACTAAAATGTGTAGTTACATATTTTTTGTTTTAAATTCAAAGTTATTAGTATAAATAAGATAACAAAATATGAAAACATAGGAGAAAATGTTTGCTATTTTCATACTGTATCTTTTAACATAGATGAAAGATTGCAAGAAAAAATGAAACAACGAAAAAAACAAGTCCAAGGGTATCATAGGAAAATTCACAGTTACATCAAGAAACACTATCGTAACAGATTGGAACAGAAAGGGAAACAGACGCACAACGTGATGAAAGAAATAATCAGAATATAGATAATGGAGAACCTTCGAAAAAGGGATCAAACATAAGAAGTTGATTTAAATTAAACAATTTACTAGCTGTTTGCAAAAGGACAGCGAACTATGATTTTTGACCGTAAAGGACACATTATTCCAATCGAATATAGATTATATTGAACACCCAAATGTAGTAAATTGGCAAGATTGACAAAATTTGTAGTTATTGCATAGCAAAGAAATTAATTCAGAAAGGGAACGCATATGGTGTGCTGCTTGAAAGGGAAAATAAGACTGCTACCACCAAATATGCCACCCCGGCTTTCTCAAATATATTTATGGAGAAACATAAAAATATATTGAATTTTGCACAACATAAGACGTTATAATGTTTGCTTCCAAATTACGTCTTTTGGAGCTACTATTTAGGCCTTCATACGATTTTTCAACCCAGCGAAGCGGGTTACCAACAGCTAGTATCCTATACTCTTATATGAATAATGTTATCGTGCTTGTTTGCTTGCGTGCTTGCACAATTATCTCAAAAACGGCTTCGAGGATTTCCTTCAAAGTCTGTAAACAAGTAATTTATGACTCAAAAACGTCTTTTATGCAGATTACTTGGCCAGATAAAATCTAATAACGTAATAAATCGATTTTTAAAGTTGTAAAGTTTTAACTTATGGGTTGCCGTGATAGCAACGAAAATAAACAAGGAAAGTGTAAACAAATGAAGTAATCTGTTTGGAATCTACAGCCAAAAAGAGAAAATACAGCAAGTGGAATGAAGAGGCCATGGAGCAATAAAAAGGGTTCTATTTATCAATTTTATGACATTGAAAAATTTATAGTAACTGGATGAACTGGTAAACATGAACTAACACCGAGCAAGGCTCGGTCCACCAGGTACTCTATGTTAACTGGGACAAAAGTGGAAAATAAACTTTTCTTATGGAGACTTAACATGGGGAAAAAATCAACTTTCCCAATCCTTCGGACAGTACGTCTGAGACTTCCAGTGGACCCATTTTCATGCAGTTTGTACCAAATAAAAGCTCAACTTTTCTATATTTGCAGGTTTTATTTACTTTAATGTTATCTTGCTTTTTAAATTAAGAAAATCCACATTTCCAAACCTTTGCAATGATATAATTTTACAGTCATTCATTCAGCTGATAATGAAGACACGAGGTACTTTGTCTAACGACTGGAAAAGAGCAAACGCTCAAGAAGCATTTGGTTTATCATGGTCAGTACATACAAATTTATGCATTATCATGTGTTATCCTTTAAATGGAAAGAAAAAACAGTTATATATTAATTAAATTAAAGAGTTTTATGGGTGTAAATAAAAAATTAGATTTGATTGTTAAATTATTTAGTATTATAACTACTTAATTATGTGAAATAGCTGATTTCAATAGCGTAGATGGTCTAAATGTTTAATGGTAAATTGTAAAAGGTTGGTTTTAATGGTTCACATTAATATTAAAAGTCATTTTGAGACCCACAATAAATGCTACATTTGAAAACATTTACGTTAATCGGGTTCAAAGGAAAATAAACTTTTCTTATGGAGATTTAACGTAGGGAAAAAATTAAACTTTTGGCAGCGAGCCTGACCATACTGTTGGACCGATTTGCACACGGCTGATATCAATAAAAGGTAATTGTATCTGTATTTGCCCATTTTGCTTCGATTTTAGCTGTTATTCCATTAACTTTTCCAAAAAACTGAAATTAAAATCACTTAAGACATGGGAAAATTTTTAAGCCTATTTTGAGTGCGATCTGGAGTTCTATCGGACCGATTTACATGCAGGTTGTGTTAAATGATGAGTAATTGACTCTATATATGCCCATTTGCCTGAAAAGTTAAATATTCCTTCATTTTATATTTTAGAAATGGAATATAAAATATTTTCTATTCATTAGTATTGTTTTTACTGATCAATTGAGTATAACAGCACAGATCAGCTGAATATAAAGCTTTGTTTTAAAGCACATGTTTTACTGTCATAACATGGTTTGTTTATTTTGTGATTTACTTTATTTAAGTAGGTTAGTGGTGATTGAATGTGTAAAATTGTGTTTCAAAGAACACGATAAATAATATGTTTATATTTTTTGAGGTTACAGCAATGTTTACAGGTACCGAATGTCCAGCCTTAAGTTTTCCAAGCTAACTTTTTCATTTCATGTCTGAAATTAAACTTCTTATGAAGAAACCCCTTATTGTTATGCAGATTTTTGGTACATATATCAATTTCTTAATTTTCCTGTCATTTTTACTATCCACCCCTTTACCATAGCACGTATATAGAGAAAGTATTTTTTGTAAAAATTTTCGATTTTGAGTTGTTAGTGGAAATATTTGTTTTAGTGCTGTTCCCCGAATAACAAAATATGGTTTTCGGATAAAGTATTGTTTTCGTCAATTGTTTTAATTTGAGTTATTGGATATATTTGTTTTAGTGCCCCCCGAATAAAAAAATTGGTTTTCAGAGTGGTGTCGGTCCATCCGCGCGCGCGTGTGTGTTCGTGTCTCTGCGTTTGAATAAGTGTGTGTGTTTAAAATGTAATCCAAATTTTTCAAAATCGGCTTAAACGATTTTGATTAAACTTGTAAAAATTTTCGATTTTGAGTTGTTAGTGGAAATATTTGTTTTAGTGTTCCCCGAATAAAAAAATATGGTTTTTGGATAAAGTATTGTTTTCGTCAATTGTTTTAATTTGAGTTATTGGATATACAGTATTTGTTTTAGTGCCCACCGAATAAAAAAAGTGGTTTTCAGAGTGGTGTCGGTCCATCCGCGCGCGCGTGTGTGTTCGTGTCTCTGCGTTTGAATAAGTGTGTGTGTGTTTAAAATGTAATCCAAATTTTTCAAAATCGGCTTAAACGATTTTGATTAAACTTTCACGGTTTTTAGTGCTTAAGATGCCAAACAAAATGTCACCACCCGTATGTCTATAAAAATTAAGGTTCACAAGTTGTGAGGATTTAAGTGTTAACAAATTCAAATTTGTCTGTGTAAAATCCAAAAACACCACAAAATACAGGTGTTCCATAAGAAAAAATAATGTTTCCCGCCATGTTGGAAAATTACAGGAAATTTAAAATATTGGAATACATACCTAAAAGGAGCAAAAAATAACAAGTTTCCCTATAAGAGGGTCATACACAAAATAAAAAGTCAGCTATTGGAAAACTTAGGCTGGAAAACCGGTACAGTGAAGAATAGTCATATGCCGAGATTGACCGACGGTGATAAAAGAGTTTTTTTAAATAGTGATGGCCATGAAATCACCGAATCTCTAAGAAATAATTAAGAAATCTACCGAAGACGGATTGAGATATTTTCCTGCCTCAATGAAAAAAATGTGTTTTCCCATTTTTTGCATATTTTTCCATGTTTGGGAAAGCTTGAGCCCCCCGTGTGTTCACGCCTGCTAACTTCCTTGGTTTATGTTGTAATTTATTTCATTGAAGTAGTTCAGTGGGGATTAAAAATGTAGAATTGTGTTTCTAATTTCAGAACAAATGACAAAAAATGTGTTAAATTTCTTAGATATTATGCTATGCCAGTGTCTTTATAGTGAAAAATAATAGTATAATCAGTTCTTTTGCGGCGCTTTGCGCTGCACTGGGTCAGTCTAGTTGATAATTTTAAAATTCAAAGAAAATTACACCTCCAGAGCAAACCTCCTGAGTTACATGAGCTCCTTATTTGAATTTTATTTTAAGAAATACAGGAAATTAAGATTACAGATTGTTGGTCTTGGTTTCAATAGGGTTTAAATACTTTTCCATATCGTGAGTACAGGTTATTTTATAATGTATCATAAAAAGGTCTATGTTTCAAGAAATCAAAATTATATAGTCCAGTCAATTAACTCCTTGATCTTCAAAGAATTGCAAGAAGACGTTTTTTGAGGGAATTCTACTAAGAAAAATGTGTATTTCAACCAGCGACCACATAGTAGAAATAGACGGAGCATAGCTATCTTACTTGCATTACATCGAATGAAGCCTGGGCCGCCATATTGTCTAGGTATAATCACTTAATCACTTAATCACTTAATCACTTTATTAAGACAGGTACCTCATGGAGGACGTTACCCTGAATATGAGTGAAGGATGAGTGTGATGATCGTGATGATAGTGGCGCCATATTGTAGCCTTGTTACTGACTAAGGTTGGCACGTATAGACATAGGCGTCGCGTGAACCAAACTTTTGGGGGGGGCACAACTGACCGGGGGGCCTGGGGGGTATTCCATATCCCCCAGATTAGCGGGGGGTCTGGGGGTTTCTCTCCGGAAAATTTTGGGTTTTTCGTACTCAAAAGTGGGGTTTTCAGCCTTAAAGTCTGCAAAATATACAGCACTAAAAAGCTTAGATTTTTACGATTTTCAAAGTAAATTCTCGGGAAAAGTTCCACTACATATTACTTAGATTTTAAACATGTGATTGTTGAAGAATTTTTACCTAAAAACCATTGCAGTTATTGTTTTCTATGTTAAGAAAATAGTCGGTCGAAAAATAACTCTTATTCACAATTCCCCTACTTTCCTGGCCGTTTCATTCTCGTCTGCATCTTGCAGGTTAAATGCCACTTGAATGTCAGAATGAGAGGTAGGCCTACTAGGCGGACAGCGCACAGAGTGACAAGCGCACCTTCGCCCAATCAAAAAACGGGCCTACTCAATGAATGTATATCTCTTCATCCAACCTCTTTGTTTAGCCCAATAATTAAACTTATATCAATTGAATGTAATAACGATTAAACATAAAAATACAATGGAATTCGAACAATTAATATGGTAAAACTAAACATCTAACTTAAAAACAACTGGTTTAAATTACTTATGAGTGAGTATAGAAAGGACTTTAGAGAATAGCAGACAATAATTTTTATTTGGATTTTTAATGTTGTTCGGCGGCTACAAAAATAAACTTTTTATGTTGGGGGGCGCGTGCCCCCCCGTGCCCCCCCCGGCACGACGCCTATGCGTATAGAAACATAAAACGACGACGCCTAAAACCGCGTAATCTGACAGTGCTAAGTTTCAATTATTCTACGTCAATCCGTTGTTAGATATTGGACAATGTATGTATACATTGATATTGGATAATATTGGTTGTGCTAAACACAGTACGTTGTCCAATATTATTTTTAATTTTTCCCTCCAAAAAGTATAGTCACCCTGATTTAAGATATCAAAAAAAATACAATTCTGAACATATGATTAAATTTTCAGGTGATGAATATTTTATTTGTGTTTGTTTTGAATAGTTAGAGTTAATTGGTCAAGATTCTGAAAAATATATATACTATATAAAAAAAACACAAATTATTTTTAAATTTAATAAGGAAAGTATGAGCATTTGGAGAGGCGGATGTCTTGGTCTAAACTGCCTGAAAATGTAGCATAATATTATATGGTATGTTTACAATGATGAGGATTGATAATATGTTTTATTGAAATTGGCTGGATATGTAGGTCTGTTGCAACAGGGATGTTTTAATTACAGTAAAACTGACCATAATATGATTGAATTTATTTTTTTCATGAAATTAAGTTATTTGTTTGTTTTGAGTGTTTTGAATTCATTGATTATATGTTTGTTGACATTTATATACTATAATAAGATTTCAGTTTTTAAAAACTAAAAGACTAAGAATTATATAAAATACAAAAGTGTATGAATTACTAATGAAAACCAATGTGGTCTCCTTGTTAGTTTTCCTCATGTCTAAAGCTCATGAATGATTAAATATACGTTTTAGTATATTATTTACTTAACGTATTCCAACAATACTTTCCATCAAATAAGTTGAGTGCTCACATATACAAAATAAATCCTATGGAAATTCGCTGAATACGCAGGTCTGCTGCGACGGGGATATTTTTAATTTTCTAAACTAAATATTTGTGTCATATCACTGGAATGCTGGAATGCTTATAGGTTAACTGAACTTCTCATCGGGGCAAACTTTTAGAAATAGCTTATTGCTTTAGACTTGAAACTTCAATAAGGGTGAGAAATTCTTCACAGAATTTGAGAAGTTTATTTATTTCATCCGCTAAAGGTCTTTGTATACGTTCTACACTTTGAAATTTCGACAATGCAACAATCATTTTGCATAAATAGGGGTTAATTTAAATGTAACTTCATTGTTTGGCTTATGCATTCGCCGTAAAAACAAATAATTCAACGCTCATAATGCCAAGGATTTTAATTTTAAGATTGACCCGCTTTTTTGTTTCGCATCTTAAATACATGTTGGGCAATTTTTACATCGGAAAATAAGATAACTTTCTATGAAACGCCTCCATTAAATAGGCATGATTTCAAAATAGAGTAAAATAGGCAGGCTAAAACGTTAACACTTCCTATTCCAAGGAATATATCCCAAGGCAATATCCTTCCCATTCCAAGTACATTTACAAAATACAGGTTTTAAATTTATAATGTGTTTTAATACTTTTTTAGGTTAATATTCAACTAATATTGATATTATAAAACGTTAAACGTTTAAATTCCATCTCCAGAACACCTCCTGAGTTACTTTTGTTCTTTTTTAATTTTTCTTTTTAAGAAAATAAATACAATAAATTAAGATATTACTGACTGTTTGTCTTTGTTTCAACAGGGCAAATACTCTTCCTTGTTTTCTGTTCTTAAAAAACGTCAATATTTTACAGTTCGCGCATTATATCTCCGGCTATGACCACTACGCTACTAACCGTGTCTCATGATATTTTTAACATATGATATTGGTAAACACAATATTTGACAAGCAGTGGTGTTTTAGAAAATGTTTTCAGAAAAGTACCCCCTCTCCCCCCGCACCTACAATCAGCTGACTCAGTCATAGCCGGAGATATTATGCGCGAACAGAAATCAAAATCATAATGTGGATGTATGTTAACTGACTATTGATAGCCCTGCATTCTGCGGTATATATCTCTGGAACTATTTCAAATCTCGATCATCTGTTTTGTTACAAACAAATGCGAATTAAATAAATTTCCCAGGTTCAACCACAGATAGTAGCACTTTCGCTGGAATTTGAAGGCTCCTGTGTGAAGGCTTTTCATGGGATACTCTCCAAACCCGTAAAATTTAATTTGTTACCAAATATGTGTAGAAAAATTAATTTCTAGAGGTCGATTTGCTCTGTACAAAATCCCAGAAATTCTTTTAACAATATAGATTTTGAGGTTTAAACCTTAAACTTTGCCTTAGGTGATGTAATAAGGTTTTTTCGTAATACAGAACTACTTCGTACAGTAGTAATTTTACCCCCAACTTATTAACTTATTGATGTTATAGCCTACAATTAGTCACCATCGAGCAAGAGACCCTGATGAAGTTTCATGTTTTTAGTTGCCCGATCTTCCAAATGACAATGTCACGCCGGTCCTAGCGCTAAACTCGGCGGTTGTTGCTTGCGAGGTCACATCTCGGACCTTCCATTATTATCACTCTTAGCACACATTCTCCGAGAAATGTTAGTCACTCGCCAGCCTCTGACTGCTCAACGTACTTATCGTCTTCTGTTTGTTAATGTGAAACCTTTAATAAATTACTCATGTGTTTTACCCCAGCAGTTTCTTGGCTAAGACTGTTTATAAGTTGTATTTCCACTTGATCACCATTCTCCAGGTGACTCATGTGACTGGATTATTTGTTCTCGGTAAA
This sequence comes from Flexamia atlantica, assembly GCA_035578135.1. Taxonomy (NCBI): domain Eukaryota; kingdom Metazoa; phylum Arthropoda; class Insecta; order Hemiptera; family Cicadellidae; genus Flexamia; species Flexamia atlantica. Next base: position 113,262,229 of record JAQJVK010000001.1, read on the forward strand.
GGTAGGCGAAACTCGAACAGTACCTATTACATGACATGTACTTACAAGTAATCTCCTTTCAGTTAGCAGTCTCTCAGGCTTGCCCTGAAGTGTTCCTGAAGTCGTTTAGTTCGTTAGGTTTGATTCGTTAGATTGATTCATAATCTAAATTGTTTGAATTCTACTAGTTAGTCCGAATAATACTGTTAAGAATTAAGGTACAGTAAGATTAAGGAAATCTATCTTAGATTTCCTTAGTTTATGATAGATCTAATATAGATTTCCTTAGTCTGTGGTAAAACTATTGACTTTGTACTTCTAAGTCATTTCATATCTTAGTGCAAATTATTTAAAACTAAAGGTGCTTAATCAAAATAGTAGAATATTTTGGTGACTAAAACGATTTTGGCTTATTTTTGGCCAACTATATTTATATTCTCCAATTCATTATTACAATAAAAAATAGGGGAAAATACATTAAAAAAATTTATTCTAAACTAACTTTTGAGGCTTGATTAGAAATTGAGTCTAAAGATAAGAGAATACTTGGCACATTATTTCTTGATCCATGGCCTACTCCAATCCTGGAGCTATCAGACATTGTTTTTCCAATGATACAGGTTAATAATAAGCAATCTACAAGTGTTTGATGTACACGATTAATTTAAACCAGCAGTTCAATTTGATTAAGCTTCAACTTAAATAAAGTTAATACAAAGATGATAATCATAGTTAAATTGCACTTATTGGGGATAAGTTTCATAAGCTGTCAAAATTCAAAGCAGCCTCTGCCACTGATGGTTTACAATGGATTTAAACTGCCATAGTTCTTGTATAATAATGGGGTTAAATACTGTTAAAATGTAGCCCATCTGTTGTGGTGTCCCCCACTCCGACTTTCCCGGGCTCATAAGATATAATATACTGTATATTTTGAATATTTAAACTTTATTGGATGACAATGTAAAAAATATTCATAGCAATTTTAAAATGTTCGATTGACTTAATTGGCTTTTTAAATTTAATCTGAACCTTCCCAATTTTGCTGAACCTCCTGATCTTTCCTCAGGGAGGAGCAAAGCGTCTTTGGAGCTATAACTAAACAAAAAAGTTATAATAAACAATGTTAATTGTTTAGAGGAAGGAAGATGAACTGAAGTGTTGCAATGGCAAGTCAAGTCAGGTTTGAGGAAACCAGTTCTTACTCCAAGGACTATGTTGCTTCCACGCGCGGTCGGTGGCGGCTACATTACTCCCCAGCCAATTTAAAAATCAAATTACCTTTCTTGATTGCATGTTAATCACAAAAACGTGTTATCTTTTTTGGGTCTGAGGGCTTGATAAATTTATGAGTTAGAAGTATAAACGGATAATTTATGAATTAATATCAGTAATATTGGTCAGTAATATTTTCTGACAGGCCAATATGTTTTTTCTATATAGGATGCAATTTATGGTGTCTCCAAAATTTGATGTGTTTTTTTCTAATATAATAATTGTTAGTGTGACGATTTCCAGTTTCATTTTTACTAATTTAGTTTTAATGAAGGTATATCTTAATCTATATAATATTCAAGTACAGCTTAACAGAACTATTTAAACAAATATAAGTTTCAAGATTTAAAAAAAACTCTCCCGTATGTAGTCTGAAACAAAAACGTATACAAGCGCAGAAGACTTATTAAAAAAAAAAATTGAGGGCAGAAACTTTTGCAGGAGTTGGGCTATGAAGTTTGTTAAAATTGCTAATTAGTCCAAAGAGATCATAGCGATCCATATAGTTGACCCTTGTTTTACTCTTCATAAAAATTAAATTTGTTTTGTAAGCTTCCACAGCCATGAATATTTTAACACATTCCTACCCTATAAGAATTTTCTCACTTACAGTACACCTCAGATTATCCGGATTAGTGTGGCGGAACACCGATCCGGATAACAGAAAATTCGGATAATCCAAGGTCATTGCAATATCACCTAAATGGCGATCGCATACCTTAGCCCCTGCTAAATTGATGCTGCAAACGGTGTATCAAGACTGTACAACATGTTAATCCTTCAAATTTTACGGGAGTTGAATTTTGAAACAAATTTAAGAATAACTTTTTGATTAGCATGATACGTGTTGTTGTATTCACTGGATGTAAATAAAATTTAAAAACTAAACTTCATTATTAATCATGCGATTATAATGTTAACTTTTACCAAACTTATACGGTTTATGTTTGGAATATAACACCAGATTGAAATATTTAATTTACTAAGATTAAATGATTATAACTCAAAATTGAAATAATCATAACAAAACTTAAAGTAACTCGAAACTTACTACAATAACTCTTCATAAGAAATAACATAACACATCAAATGACAGCAATAAACAAACTAGCAAAATTGCCGTAGGCTACGCCTTTCTTGATTACTGCTAGCGCCCCAAGTAGAAATCCAGAAAACTACATCCACGAAAATGCTGTAATGCACTTTTAGGGCAATGCGGTTCCTTCAATTATTGTGATTACAAATGCGTACAGTAATGTATTACATTTGTATTTTACTTTTAGAAAGCACATTTCACCCGTAAAGTCGCAAAATCATGTTTTTGCCGTGATTTTAATTTTTTAATTTCTCGGATGGACCCGTTCGGATAATGTGGGGTCCGGATAATCCGAGGTGTACTGTATTTACTGTGGGATTATAAAATTAAGACATAGCCTTACCAAAAAAATTAGTACTTTATAAATTTCAGTTGAAATGTGGCTCGATATCAGACTCTCCATCGTCCTTGTAGTACTCCTAGCTGTGTCTCCCAGCCTTCATGGAAGGCGGCGCAGAAGGCAAGGTAAGATTTGTACCTTTAAAAATCTATTTAAAACATAGATCAACTTGAGCTTTTAATTTAAAATAACATTATTAAACTTCTTATTTTACAACGATAAATTATAAAAGAGGGTATCCCTTAGGCCCCTATTACACTAAGGGGCTGAGCAATGTTGCAAAACAACCAACCCCAATGAAAGAAAATAGGGCTGCCACCAGCAAGTATGAATGGAATCAAAAGATCCAAATTTAGCCAACTAAGCGAATTCAATTTGCTTTAAAAAAGTTTATTTTATTAGAGTTATGACACAAACAATGGAGAAATTGTTTCGGAGTGAAATAAAGGCTTACATACCGCTCTTCCCAGCCCTGCCTCCAGTCAACAATATTTAGGATCAAACTCGATTCAGTGATTTGATAGATGGTTACATATGAACATGGTTTGAGATAGCTTTAAAGGCTAAGCACAGAATGAGGCACTTCCAGTTGGGCAGATTTAAATTTAAAAATCATGCAAGAAGAAAATCATGTAGCAGTTGGGGGAAAACATATTTTCATCACACTGACACAGATACAAATGTTTTCTATTCCTTTTTGTTGGCTTGAAAGTTGTCCTTTGCCAATACCAGCCTGGCAGAAAGCTTTCATCATTTACAATGATGGAAAGTATTGTAAGTCACACAGCCGGTAAGTTTTACTACACTTGCTTGAAAATCCCACACTCGCCTAGCGGCTTGCGCGGGACTATCATACTAGTCCAGTTAAACAGTACTTTCCGGCCTGGTAACGTGTGTAATATACTACGAGGTACGTTCGGAAAGTTGAGATACGTTTGGTAGTAAAAAAGTTCTCAGTGCATTTACAACACTTTTATTATACATCCTAAAGTGTGTAGGTACCTTAATCTACTTTTCTACATAGTTCCTACAAATATTTAGGCACTTGTCATATCTAGGGGGAAGCTTTTCAATTCGTACTGAAAAGAATTCTGACCCTGTGCACATAGCCACCCGCTGACGCCATCTTTAAGTTCATCGTCATTCACAAACCGACAAAGGTTACAATGGTGTACAGAAGAGTTCGTGAAATTTGTGGGAAACACTCAGAGGGATCAGTCATTTTGAATTTCCTTTTTTCCCGAACTGAAAAGATGATCGCACTAAATGTCTACAATGAAGAGAGGAGTGTCCAACCATCTGTCATTACTGACAATCTCGTTGCCAAAATCAACTATACAGTTTGGGAAAAAAGGAAATTACTGATCTCTCTGTTTCCCACAAATTTCACGAACTCTTCTGTACACCATTGTAACCTTTGTCGGTTTGTAAATGAGGATGAACTTAAAGATGACGTCAGCAGGTGACTGCGTACACAGGCGGCAGTATTCTTTTCAGTACGAATTGAAAAACTTCTCCCTAGATATGACAAGTACCTAAATATTTGTGGAAACTATGTGGAAAAGTAGTTTAAGGTACTCTCTTTAAGATGTATATAATGAAAATGTTGTAAATATATTGAGAAGTTTTTCATTCCCAAACGGAACTTACTTTCTGAACATACCTTTTATTACCCCTTTGAATACGAATCTGTCTGTTACCAAGCCGAATTAATTTTGGACCGGAAGTGGGGTATTCAAGATAGCCGCCACTCTGTTTTCCTATATTTCCCTGTTCATTGGCTTAAAACAACGATCAAAACATATACTTCAGGGGGTTTTTCGGCCGCCAAACACATTGCAACGCACAAAATTTCCTTTTATTTTTAAATGTCAAGCCATATTATGGCCCCCAAGATGGTGCCCAAGATGGACCCCAAAAGTTAAATTTGAGTAATACTAGGTTTGAACAGATAGTAAATTATGATTATGATTATGAGTCTGATTATGAGACCTGGCATGAACGTTCTATGTTGCACGTATTTCGACAATAAAAAAGTAGCTTGTGATAGGGAGGGTGACAGGGCCATTTTATGGGGTTGGGGGTTTGGGGAGGGACTAGTGATACTGTAATGAGAAAACAGTGTATTTATGGTATCTTAACGAACAAATATCAAGAAATTAAGACCTTCACCGATAATTTATTAGTGGTAACTGCTTAATTTTGACAGTTATTTTTGGGTAACTGATTTTTGGCCGCCATCTTGGATTCACCATATTTAATTAAAACTTATTATTTTAAATTTAAAGGTGGTGTTATGACACATCATAATAAACTCTATTTTCACACTAATTACAATGCCGCAATCCAGTAAAAAAAATTATTTCACCCTTGAAAAACTAAAATAATAAGTTTATACTCAAATTAAAATTCTTCAAATTATTTCTCATGGGCGTATCAAAATTTAAAAAAAATTTCATTGATGGTTTATCTTTTGGATTGCTGCTCTTTGGTTCCAACAACAGCATGAAGTTCATTATTGTCTTAAAAGACACAATGATTAAACGGCAACAATTTAACTACTGAATGCCTAATCGGACGACTCAGATTTGTGTTACAAAAATCCATTTGATGGAAGTTATAATTTTCAAAACGTTTTTAAAGACTTATATCTCAAACTCCAAGTCCTAAATATTTACAGTTTGTTGTCTGTTTTCATCTGTTAAATAAGCAGAAATGTTTCAAACAGTAAAACATGTGGAGACCCTGTTATCTTCAGAAATTTAATAATTTGCTCATTTTGAAATAATAGAGGCAAGAAATGTCAGCTATGTAAAATTCTTAAATATTTGTAAGAGGTACACAAATCAAGTTTAAAGTCAAAATGTCAATTTTTTTAATTTTAAAATTTGGTTTTTCTAGATTCTAGACATGATTTATTTGATTTTCTTCAGGATAAGTAATAGAGATCAAATTTTTATTCATAATTTGAAAATAGTAAGCTATTCTCAAACTCTTAAATGTGCATAAAAAATAATATTATTGAATCTTAAATTAAGTTAAAAACTAAATAATGTGTGTCCCAAAAGCCTCGGACCAGTTTAATCCTATCCTTTCCTATACTCTAAAACAAGCACTTGTTCAGGCAAAAAAAATATGTTCAAGGATTTTTGATTTTTTCAGTTTTTAGCTTCAATATACAGTGGAACCTGGATAATTCGAACTTGTATAATTCGAATAGTTTTCTTGGTCCCTAGCATTTTGTATCCAAACAATGCTAAACAATCGTGGATAATTCGAATTTTATTTTGGATAATTTGAATTTTATAGTGCCAAATTAAGGAACATTAATTTCATTCCACGGCTGGAAATAGTTACAAATTCATTGGAAAACACGTTTTACTACGACATTCAATACAAAATTAACGCCAGACCTATAGCGTGTGAGGTTATGGTCAAATGACTCATTCCTTCAACCTCCCACCCTGCCCCAACATCGCTTGTAACGCAACACCAATAATGTAAACTAAAACAGTACAGAACGCTGACTGGGTTCGGAAAGGGTTGAGCTCGCCGTGGCAGTGACACTAGTCTTTTCGCGCTTGATTTTATGTAGAGCGGCTCCCGGCAGACGAGCCATGCGCCAGACCTGATGCACAGTTTTCTGTTTCAACACAAAGGCTACTCAACACTTGCACTTACACGAAGTTAAGTTGGTAGCTTGTATCAAGTTCAGAAGTAGCAGAACGTACTGTATTTTTTCTAGCAGAAATATTTCTTTGTGTTAACATACGTTGCGTCGTACGTAGTTTATACTTTAAGGTAGTTATTTTTGTTTTATGATTACAGTTTTTTAACCCTTATTTATAATTAGCGTTTGATGATGAATTTATTCTTTTAGAGTGTCAATTTAATAAAGAGGTTAAATTCACAATGTGGAGTTTTAATGTTTTGGCCCCATTCTTTAGAACTTCTTTAATTCGAATTTATGGATAATTCGAAGTTCTTAGCTGGTCCCTTGAGGTTCGAATTATCCAATTCGCGGCAATATGTTTCTTATTATCCAAATTTGCGGCATTATGTTTCTTTTATTGAACCTATCAACATTTTTGTGACAACCCTCCCAAAATTGCATTTCAGGGGCAGGGGCGAAATTCCATATGATTTGGGCAGAAAAATAGTGTTTTTGGCTGGAACTCATGAGGAAAATATTATTAACCTAAATTATTATGTTATTTTGTTAAATTTATTAAACTGGTCTGGGACTTCTGGGACATTTGATATAATGGACAAAAAATTGTCTTAAAGAAAATATGAGCAGCTTATTTAATTGCTCATATCTCCTCCTTCTGTCACTTATGGTATGCTAATTAATACTCAATGTGCTCTTTCTTCTGTTAGTCTGTTAATTCATAATTATTTTAGAATAACATATCTTTACCTCACTAATTTTTTATCTCTTTGTTTCCAGAGGGGTAATTAGCCCTACTCATTCATATTCACTCTGCGTGGGTCTTCGTTGACTTTGTAATTGAACCGTAATTCAATTTAATGGTTTTTTTTATTTATTTAGAGGAAATATGTTTTTATTCTGTTACTCTTAACATTGGATAATTGATTTGACTTTAATCCGCTTTGTCTCAAATTGTATTTGTTTCATACGCTTGCATGTTTTGCCTTTTAAAACAAATAGAAAAGTATGTATGAATGTATTTTTTTATTTCAAATAACTTAATCAATAGGCTGAGTTGGGAAAACAAAATTTTGGAATTTTGAATCATAATAGGTCTCAAAAGTTGCGTAATATCATGTAGAATACTGAAAAAATAACTTTTAAAAAATCATATAAGATCTTCCGGTTGCGCAATGACCTTGAAGTTTAACATGTAAAACTCCATAAGAGAATGAGTAAAAGATCTTAATTTGGTTTATGCTGGGGATGGATAATCCTACAAAAGATTTGCCATGAAAAATCTTTAAAACATTAAAAAGAGCTCTTTAAAACATTAAAAAATGATATAAAGTGTCCAAATAGGCAACAGTATTATCAATCTGTGGCCTTCTAAAAATCCCTTATTTAGGTATTTTTTCAAGTTTTTGGCTTGTATTAAATCAATAATTCTGATGACTATTTGCGCAAATTATACCAATTTTCAAACCGTTTTAAAGAGCTCTTTTCACTTTTCATGGCAAATCTTTTGTATGATTATCAATAACCAGCATAAACTGAATTACGATTTTTCACCAATTCTCTTATGGAGTTTTACATGTTAAACTTCAAGGTCATTGCGCAACCGGAAGATCTTATGTGATTTTTTTGAAGTTTTTTTCAGTATTCTACATGTCATTATGCAACTTTTGAGACCTATTACGATTCAAAATTCCAAAATATTGTTTTTAGACCCAACCTATTAATCAATCATTAAAAAATTAACTTTATATATTTAGTTTGCAATATTGTTTGAGCGTAATCTTAATAATACTTTTTAAGATGCTAATTTAGGATATTACTAAAAATAAAATAGGACAATAAAGACATTCTCTAGATAGTGATTAGACCATAGTTTAATTCATGCACTTTAAAAACTTAAAAATACCACTGATAGAAATAAAGTTAATCTAACCATTAAATCAATGTATTTTTGTGCAATATTGTAGAAGAGGGGATGAAAAAAACATTTATTTATTTATTTATTTATTTATTAACGGTAAAAACCATTTACAAAGAGACAATACAAAAACCAACAAAAATGCAGTAATACAATATTATGAGCAACAATAAATAATGGCCTACTAAGTATGGTTACAACCAAGAAAAACTTGAAAATAATGCTCAAGAACTTTTTTGATATCATTCATGCCAACAACAATCCAAGAACAAAAAAAAAATATATATATGATATGTATATTACCAATCAATAATGCATAATACATCAGATGAGAAGTGCGAAAATATTGTTTTATGAGCAACCCACTAACAATAATATACTACTTAATAGAAAGCATTAATACCGATCAATGGATGTACATGCACTAACTTAATAAATAAACAAAACATGCGAATAGAATTTTTGCATTGACAAATGTAAAACTGCAAAAGGCTACGTGCACACAGCTAATTACACTACTAAAATGACATATTTCATGCTTGCACCAGTTACAATAAATACAGCTTGCAAGAACACAAAAAACATACAAAATTGCCAGGAATAAATTACATAAAAAAACTCAGGCAATTAACTAATTAACTAAATCACAAATAATACAATTGAAAGACTTATAACCAGAACAAAAGAAGTCTAAGGAATAAATTACATAAAAAAACTCAGGCAATTAACTAATTAACTAGATCACATATAATACATTTGAAAGACTTATAACCAGAACAAAAGAAGTCTACTTCTGGTGAGATTCTATTCCCAAGCCGTTGGATCCTGACCATCGTGGAATTTTGAGCATAGTTTGTGCCATGATGAAGTCTCCCAAAAAGGTCCCTGGATCTCGTTGCAGTCGATGGCACTCGAAAGTTGACCTCCTCCAGCAGTTCACTGCAGTCAATCAATCCATTGATTAGCTTATAGAGGAGCATGATGTCCTGAATGCTACGTCTTGACTGGAGGGAAGGAAGGCGCATCTCAGCAGCTACAGTGTTCAATGGGACCTCAAAATAGGGAAATCCAAGCCTGAATCCAACTAATCTCAAAAACCTGTTTTGAATCCCCTGAAGGCGGTTGCAGAGAGTCGATTGATGAGGTGCCCACACTACTGATGAGTACTCCAACAACGGCCTTACATTACAGCAGTACAGAGTTCTTAGGGTGTGCAGTTGACGAAGATGTCTTGAGGAGCGAACTAAGAGACCCAGTGCCCTGTTAGCCTGTGTACATATCTTTTCCACGTGGGCCTCGGCGCTCAAGGATGGCATCCATTCCACTCCAAGATCTCGAATGGTCGTCGGTCTTTCAAGAGAAGCACCACCAACTTTGTACTCAAAGATTATTGGAGAGGTTATTCTATGAAAACAGAACGAGAAGGACTTCTTAAAATTTAGACCCATCTTGTTTTCACTACTCCATTTGTGAACAGCCTGAAGGTCAGCTTGAAGAGCTTCACAGTCATGGTCCTGTTTTATAGAGTTGAAGATTTTAACATCATCTGCAAAAAGCAGGCAGTTGGTCTTGATGCATTGAACAATATCATTGATGAAGACGCTGAACAATATAGGCCCCAAGATAGAACCTTGGGGCACTCCGGAAGACCCGATGAAAACTTGTGACAACTCTGAGGCGAACTTTACAGTCAAATGTCTATCTCTAAGGTAGCTGCCAAACCAGTTCAGTAGAGATCCATTTACTCCGTACGCTGACAGTTTATCGAGCAGCCGTTGATGACACACCCGGTCGAAGGCTTTGGAAAAATCTAGATATAGCACATCAACCTGTTCATGTCTTTCAAAAGCATTCAAAACATAATTCTGAAGAGATACTAGATTAGTAGAAGTCGATCGACCCCTGAAAAATCCATGCTGATTAGGGGTCAATTGTCTTGTCATGAACGGTCCCACATTTGCTAACACTATCATTTCAAACACCTTGGCTAAACCTGACTGAATTGCAATTGGCCTGTAGTTAGCAACGTCATCAACTGAGCCTGACTTATGTACGGGCACAATGAAACTTTTTTTTAGTTCAACAGGGTACACACCCAACTCCAGAGATCGGTTAAAGAGCCCAACCAAATGACCAGACAAGACAGGACTACAGTACTTCATCACCGAAGGTGGAATCATGTCAGGTCCGCACCCTTTTGATATATCTAGGGAATTGAGGGCCTCATACACCTCCCTCAAGGTTATTTTGCAAGATGAAAGTACTTCAGAATCATTATAGCTCAAAGAACCTGACACATAGTAAGCATCTGGAGCAGTGAACACCGAATTGAAAAAATCAGCAAAAAACTGACACATAATGGTGGGCTCTGTGGTGGACTTATCATTATACTTCATTCGAGAAGGGTAAGGTCCTAATCTTTTAGTATTATTTACAAAACTCCAGAATATCTTCGAATTGTAGGGCAGAACGTTTTCTACATGGGTAACATAAGAGTCAAAACAGTCTTTAGACAGTTCTTTACATCTTCGACGAACACGATCAAACTTATAGTAGTCCTGAGGATTGAGCGTTTCCTTATATTTCTTGTGCAGCCTCTTTTTAAGAATTACCAAATCCTTCATCTCTCTACTAAACCATGAGGGAAACTTACTTGAGCCAATTCTTCTAAGAGGAGTGTTATCAAGGACCATTTCACGGATTTTAGAAATCAACAGTGAGAAGGATTCATTGACATCACCATAAAAGTCGGGATATTGTAGGGCTTGGATTCCAGCAAACACAGCATCCAGATTGCATCTCTTAAAATCAGGTACATATACAGGCCTTGAAGATTCCAGATTCGTTACCGGTACACAAACATTCAGAGCTGGATGGTGTCGGTCAATAGGCACTACTGGATCCATATCATGAAAAACGCAGGAATCAGGTACCGAAGAGAAGACCAGGTCCAATATTTCGTTATTTGTGTTGCGCACTGTGTTAATTTGCTTACAGTGGATGAAGGACGCCATCTCATTTAACACAGAGGACGCCTTAGTTGGGAAGAATTGGTTTGTAGAGCACCAATTTACTCCAGGCAGGTTGTAATCACCGACGAGAACGGTGTGCGTGTCCATTCCAGATAAAGCATAAGCCTCCTCTAGGATATTGCAATAACTGTTGTATGCACTTAGTGGCTGATTAGGCGGTATGTATGTACCGTTGAGCAAAAGTTTGAAACCATGACCCAGCGACAGCATCACAAAAACACTTTCAAGTGGATTATCGGGCACTGCGATCTGATAGGATAGGAATATTGAAAGTAATATTCATTCCCTTAGAGAGACACAAAGCTTTAATTGAAATAAGACATTTTGTTTTCCTACTCTTGCAATGCTGATTATTTTTTTAAATAGTATCATATTTCACAACCAGGGCCGAAAATGAGGTTTTGCAGGCTTTATATCGTTTTGCAAATTTAAGGCAAAGTCGAGAATTCGAAATGATCGAAAGCTGCAAAACCCTTTCGGCCGAGGTGCGAATGCTATTTTTCATCACACTACACAATGAAATAAAACCTATATAACATTAAAAACATGATTATTTATTTGACTAACGTCATGCTAACGTAAAAACAAAACTTAGAAATTGTGAGCCAACTTCTTTGTCATATTTACTAAGCAAAAACAGCAATGAAAATCATATCGCAATTAGTCTGTTATTGGAACCTCTATTGAATGCCGTATAGTTATATGATGTTCACACGTTGTTTCAAGCAAATAGAAGATCAGCTGCCTTTGGCCCTAGGGCCAAAAAGAACTGGTTTCAGCTTCCAAATGAGGTTTGTAAAACAGGTGATTATGTCGTAGTGTGGTGAAAACATATTTTTTATTTTTGCTACTGGTTGTAAAATAACCTCATAATCAACCAATTTTCCACGATTCCTTTTCTTGCAATATGTATTATTTGACCAAGTGGCATGTTTTATGTTTTGATTAGAAATGGTCCCAAACCCTGATGTATATAGATAATTTATTTTTATAAATTAACATCTTACTACACATTGTAGCTTGCTGAGAAACAAAGAATACTTAAACAATACGTTTTTTACTAATTTAGGTGGTTACTGTAAAGATGGTTTCTTATAATGTTAGTTGAAAAATTTTATGGCTGTCAGGGATAACACATTTAGTATATGATTTTCCAAATTAAAGTTTTTCCAAAAAGTTTGAACATGTTTGAAGATAGCATAATCAATTTAAAGCCAATAACTATAGGCATCTGGGTTACACTTTTGAACCTTCTAAAGATATGGATCTTTAGAACCATACTAAATTTATCTATCAACATTGTAGTTCATAGTTCAAACAGGCCCAGTTTGATCTTGAACTAAATACTGATGGCAGTATTTAGTTCAAGATCAAACTGGGCCTGTTTGAACTATGAACTACAATGTTGATAGATAAATTTAGTATGTCACTTTTTTTGTGAGTACTGTACTTTGTTTAGAATTTCAGAAAGATATTATAACATGAGGTAAAATTCATATTGAAACAGATATCTTAGGAATGGTTTCTTGTTCAGGGTTTAAGGGTGATTAATGTACAACTCCTAGGAATATTGATGGTGTTTGCATCAACATCAAAGAATGTCCTGAGCATCTCGGATATCTCTTGAACAGACAAATAGAGCCAGATATTGTAGATTATTTTTGAAGCGCTGTTAGTAGATGGGAAGCTACCCAAATAATCACCTGTTGCCCAGTAAAGAAAAGTACATGATATAAACTGTAATATGCAACCTAGTTAGTTCCCTCACCTTAAAATGATTTTCAAAGAATAAATTTTATTAGAACATAAATGTCTAATAATCTTCATGTGTTATTTTTGAAGTTGTTTGAAGATAAATAATCTGATATATGTTACTCGTTTATGAAAGTTTGTCTTGTATTTCTTCAAAATTTTAATGTAATATGAGGTTAAATCCATGTTCAAACAGATACCTTAGGTATATGGAATGGTTTGTTGTTCAGGATTTAACAGCGATTCATGTATAACTCCAAGGAATATTGACGGTGTTTGCATCAACATCAAAGAATGTCCTGAACATCTTGATTACCTCGTGAACAGACGAACAGAGCCAGATATTGTAGATTATCTTCGAAGAGCTGTTTGTCGAAGGGAAGGTAGCCAAATAATCACCTGCTGCCCTGTAAAGAAAAGTACGTGATATAAACTGCAATGTGCAACCTGGTTAGTTCCCATTCCTTGAAATCATATCTAAATAATTCCTTTTTTTATGTTAATCTTTTACCTACTTTACAGGATACGTAACTTGTTCTTGTTATTTTACATAACTACAGAGTATATGAACCATAAGAATAATGTACCTACTATAAATAAATAAATATTATAAAAAAATAAATCACAGAAAAATTGAAGCACAAAACATAGGCACAAACAATCTGATAGGAGTGGGGCTCCCTCTTTTGTCTTTCTAATGACTGAGGATGTTCAAAAATAATTCCTATTTCTTATACCAGGTTTTTCATTCAATGTTTTATATAATGCAGGAGCCAGGTGTCGCTCAGTGGACATGAAAAGAGGTAAAAATATAGTCTTCTGATTTTAGTAATAAGGACCTTTAGTGACTACGAAAATCCATGTCGTCACCCTTGGCGGTGGTCGACAACAGGTGGAGAGCAAATTTACAAAAATAATCATTAAGTCATCAAAATAATTCATTCCGGACACTGCTCGCAGCACCTCTACTGGTTGATGGATAATCACAAGCTTGTATTAGGCTCATAAGAAAAGTAGTGCCACAAATCTCTACAAATTTCGAACTTAAAGCCATAATTTTGACTCAAAAACATTTTCTATGCAGACTACTTGGCCAGAGAAAATCTAATAAAGTAGTAAAATTAATTTTAAAGTTGTAAAATTTTAACATTGACCTTATGAGTTGCCACGATAGCAGCGAAATAAACAATAAAGGAAAGTGTAAACAAATGAAGTAATCATAACAGCTGTTTGGAAACAACAGCCATCTAGGACAAATACAGCATGTGGGATAAAGAATGCATGGAGTAATAAAAAGGTTTGTATTTATCAATTTTATGACACTGAAATATTTTATAGTGATGGGATGAACTGGTTATCATGAAAAAATACCAAGCAAGCCCGGTCCACCAGGTACTATTAATCTTACTAACTTAGGGACACCAACATTTTGTCAGTATCCTGCGCCCGCTGAGGATACTCTGAACCACACCATCGCAATGCCACCCCTTTTGGTGTAGTTCTAACTAAATATTTTATAGCATTTTTCAATATAATATTAGAAAATTTAAGTTCAAAATTTTATCTACTAAAAGCCAAAATACCCCCGTTGCAGCAGACCTGCATACTCAGCGAATTTCAAGTGCAAAACAACATATATCGATCCAACATAGCGAGATTTGACATATTTTTGTAAGCTCCATAAGAATAACATGGGAAATGAGTATGGAGGTTTGCTGCTACAGGTATATTAAAACTGGGTGGTTTTAATTCAATATTTAGTAGATCTGAACTGGAAGAAGCCATTTACCAAGTTTTATCAAGATATGTTGAGAAATAAGCGAGATATAGAATTTTACTTATTTCCCATAAGGTTAACATTGGGACAACGTACTGTGTTTACCACTTTCAATATCTCGGCAACCAATGGACATAGAGCCATGATTCAAAATACTAAATTGTTTGTTTTTTTGGGCTGAATTCAATGGTGCCAATAAAAATTTGAAAAATTTCATTTTTCTATGTAAAAATGTCAAAAAACCCATTTTTGGGGGGGTTTACCCCCCTTTACCCCCCCTTCCGGTGGTCCGATCGGGCTGGTTTACGAACTCGTCCGAATAATTACTACTTTACACGTCTATGCCAAATTTCATTCCGATTGGACCATTTTTCATTCCGATTGGACCATTTTTGCGCAAGTTATCGTGCTTAAAGACACATATATATATATATATATATAGATATATATATAGATATATAGATATATAGATATATATATTTATGAAAGTGAACGAATGGTGTTTTTGGCATCTGAGGACCTCAAAAAGAAAAGTTATGATGGTTTTAGGCTTAGGTCTTACCATGAGACCTACGGTAACAGCTTCTTCCCTATAGGGGAAATTCGCTAAAAGGGTTAACTCATTGATTTACTGGATTAGCTGATCACAGTTTTTCAAAAACTATAAGGCTTTAGGTCATGAAACAACATGGCAAAAATTATACACTCTAGATGCATACTAAGAAAGGGTTTTAAAATATTTCCTCGTTGAACACGGATGGAAGGCCTTGACAATATTTTCAAGAGACAAAAAATATATAAAATTCTATCTGCTAAATAAATGAACTGCACAAAACTAAATGGACCAAGCACTGAAGAAGACTCTTATCAGGAGTGCCCATCCCCCCCAAGCCTCATGGCGCCCTTCCTCCCAATTTTAGCGAACACCTCCCCCCCAATTTTGGCCAATCCCTACTCCCCAAATTTGGCTAATCCCCCTCCCCTTTGTTATTAGCGATAAACTGAATCTGAGTGTGCAGGTCTACTGCAACGGTGTTATTAATTTTTTAATATACAGCTTTGCGGCTCTTACTCGAATGAAAATGAATATAATCATTTATATAATTCAATCAATAAAACACTGAGTAGGTTCACATGCATAACATTGAATTTTAGTAAATACTTCACGAAATATATTTTTCTGAATCTTGATAAGGTATGAATGACATCTTTAAAATTTCAGTTTACTGTTAGAACATTACAAAAAATCAGTTCCATAACATTTTTAACTGCAAGAAAACAGTTAATTTCTTCATCTTCTTAAACAACTATTTCTTAATTTCTTCATAAAAATATATCTGCATCTTTATTTATTCAGTTCTGATTATATTTATTGATGGAATCAATGGTCGAACCACTTTGCAGCCGACCAATGCGGCCGATATTAGTGTGATTGTTGCTCTCCACGACGTCTGCAAAATTATTTCTGCTGTTTTTCGCATTCAGTAGATACTAATGTGTGTACAGTAAAATACTGTACTGTGCGTGGTTGCACAATTGATGCTTATTATCAATTTGATCACAGTTGATCACGCTTAATCACAGTTGATGCACATTTGTCAATATTATTAGTACCGTAATGGTCATTCTTCTGAACGTACTCAAATTTTCAATTACTATGATCACAAAATTCCATACTATTTTATAGTTCAAAAAATCCCCCCAAAATTTTATCTCATGGCGCCCTGAGCGCCATATCCCCCCCACTCTGGGCACCCCTGACTCTTATAAGGTTGAGTAAAGTAAGTGGAGCATTGGAATTTCAGCCATTCCAAAAGTAAGTGGTGGATGTCATAACCAAATAAAGCATCAATAGCTAACGGAACAAAGGGATGGATGACTGATATAAAAAGGTTTGCAGTGGTTGTTGAAAAGGCATATAACACAAGACAGTATTTTATTGAGTCAAATGGGCAGTGGCTTCAAAGAAACAAGAGGTTTCTCATATCTGTGGAAATCAAAAGGTCAACAAGTTCCCCATGGTCAACATATCCAGTTGTAGGAGCTTCACAGGGCCGCCACGAGGGGGGGGGGGGCAACAGGGGACAGTTTGCCCCAGGCCCCCGGCTCCCAAGGGCCCTCGAGAGGCCCCGTGAAACAAATATTTATAAGAAAATGAATTATTTTTAAGAATATTCAAGTGAGCAGATCTTCCCGGGCTAGCCTTCGGTCAGTGGATTAGTCGGAGAATTAATGTTTTTGAGTTTTGTTTTCACTCGCACCACTGACTCAGTCCTTATCACTTTTAAGCTCAGCGTTTCCCATACGTTCTTGACTCGCAGCGTTGCGTTGTGTCGGGGTCGGGACCGTGTGTCGTCCGATTGTACATATAACTATTTGACTATTTGAAACTGGTTACTGCTTACAGTGATGATGTGGATTTTTGCATGATTTAAGAATTCGGTTTGATATACAGTAACAGTACAAAATAACAGTAATCGATAGTAAACAGTGTGAATAAAGACTTTTACCTTCACTACAGAAGCTTTGCAAAGTCTTAATCCAAAGGATCTAGACCAGGTTGAATCAAGCCAGGAATTAAGAATATACCAGAAAACAGGTAATGATGGTGTAAATAAAACTAGATAGAAGTGTGAACTCAGCTTTGAAAATCCTTGATCAAATATTTGATAAAAGTCTTCAACCTGGATTTTCCCAAATTTGTCTTCCCTTAAGACTCATGATATATGGTTTTGCCAATGTCCGTTGCCTCTGGAGAACCACCTTCAGTGAGATGGCCTTAAACAAAAATAACTTTAGTTCTGCGATGGACTGAAATAATTCAAATCACTTAATAATACGAGTATTAAGTATTGAACATGATTATGTTAAATCAACTTTGATGACTTAATCAATGATTTTGCAATGGCTAAGGCTAGGAAAGGAATTATTTAGAGTTTGTAGACGATAACTTTCTTTATTACAATATAAAGTTAGGTCAGATCTAATGTAAGCTTTATTTCACATGTTATTTTTCTTGAATCATATGATTAGCCTACACGTTAATATGAGATTAATTTTAGCAAAATGCAATGAATATCAAGTATATTATGTTGTCATTTGTTTCTGCACACAAATAGTATTCTGGTTTATACTAACTTTCTTATAAATGATTTAACTTAGGCTTTCAATTTTAACAAAAAAAAATAGCAAATGAGTTTACAATGAGTATTTAAATACCCCCGTTGCAGCAGACCTGCATACTCAGCGAATTTCAAATGCAAAAGAATATATTTTAATCTAACATAGCGAGATTTGACATGTTTTTGTAAGCTCCATAAGATTAACATGGGGAATGAGTATGCACGATTGCTGCTACAGGTGTGTTTAACTGGTTGGTTTTAATTCAATATTTAGTAGATCTGAACTAGAAGAAGCCATTTACCAAGTTTTATCAAGATATGTTGAGAAATAAACGAGATATAGAATTTTACTTATTTCCCATAAGGTTAACATTGGGACAACGTACTGTGTTTACCACTTTCAATATCTCGGTAACGAATGGACATAGAGCAGTGATTCAAAATACTAAATTATTTGTTTTTTTGAGCTGAATTCAATGGTGCCCACAAAAATTGGATAAATTTTATTTTTCTATGTAAAAAACTCAAAAAACCATTTTTGGGGGGGTTTATCCCCCTTTACCCCCCCCTTCCGGAGGTCCGATCGGGCTGGTTCACGAACTCGTCCAATCAATTACCACTTTACATGTCTGTACCAAATTTCATCAAGATCGGACCATTTTTACGGCCGCTATCGTGCTAACAGACACATATATATATATATCTAAAAATTCGAACGAATGGTGTTTTTTGCTTCTGGGGGTTGCAAAACGAAAAGTTATCATGGTCTGGGGCTTAGGTCTTACCATGAGACCTACGGTAATAGCTTCTTCCCTATAGGGGAAATTCGCTAAAAAAGTATTTTAAAAGCATGATATTTTAAAAAGTATTATTGGAGCAGAGCACAGATATATGTTTCAATCATGCAAATTTTCACCTTTGTAAAAAGTGATGATTGGTACGTTATTCGACATGGCAGAAAGGGCCCCCACGAGAAATTTTGCCCCAGGCCTCAAATCTCCTCGTGGCGGCCCTGGAGCTTCAAGAACTACTTACGCAAATGGTAATGATGGGCGATTTCAAAGTTTGGGAAAGAGACATTCAGGAAGAGAGGATGGAACAGATGTAAAGAAATATCTTCCATATGATTTATTGTTATCATTTGTTTGTTACCGTTACCATTTGTTTCGGGCGGTATTTCAGTTATGTATATTCCTGGCTTAAATAAAGAGATATTCTAAAATGTATCTTGTTTAGTGCTTTTACATGGTGTAAGTAGGATAAAATACAAAAGTATAATGGAATTAACACCAGAATTATTAAAGGATATATTGAATTAATTAATAAATGTTAGAAATGTTCAAGAATTACAAGCAAGACAAGAACCCACGTATCAGGTCAAGCCTCCAGAAGGATTCAACTTTCAAGATCCATCAACCTGGACAAACTGAATTAAGCATTTTAAAACGTTTAGATCTGTAACTGGATTAGCATCTAAGTCAGAGGACCAGCAGGTCAACATGTTACTATATTGCATGGGTGAAGAAGCTGAAGAGCTTTTAACATCATTGGGACTGAAGAGAAAAAAACAACTTTTGAATCTGCTGTGAATACTTTTGAAGAATATTTCTCCACCAAGAAGAACATATTTTACCACCGAGTGTTAAATTAAAAATGTTAAATTAAAAAATTTCTTTTTATTAAATTAAAGTGTGTTATTGCTTAATTTCTTTTAATCAAGCAATAAAAAACTTTCATGGTTTTTACTGCTTAAGATGCTAAACAAAATGACACCACCCGAATGTCTGTAAAAATTAAGGTTCATAAGTTATGAGGATTTAAGTGATAAAAAATTTTTCTGTGTAGAATCCAAAAACACCATCAAATACATGGTACCATTAGAAAAAATTATGTTTTTCACCATATTGGATAATTACAGGGAATTTCAAAAATTGAAATACATACCTAAAAAGAGCAAAAAATAATAGGTTTTCCTATTAGAGGATTAATGTTACATAAAATAAAAAGTTAGTTATTGGAAAACCGGTATAGTGAAGAATAGTCATATGCCAAGATTGACCGACGGTGATAAAAGAGTTTCGATGGCCGTGAAATCACTGAATTTCTAAGAAATGATCAAGAAATCTACTGAAGACTAGACAATTGAGAGAGTTTCCTGCCTTAATTAAAAAAAAAAATTGTGTTTTCCCATTTTATGCATATTTTTCCATGTTTGGGAGAAGCTTGGGCCCCCCTTGGGTTCGCACCTGCTAACTTCCTTGGTTTATGTTGTAATTTATTTTGTTACAGAAGTTCAGTGGTGAAAAAAATGTAGAATTGTGTTTCTAATTACAGGAAAAATACAGCTAATTTGTTTAATTTTTTAGATGTTATATTATACTAGTGTCCATAGTATGAAAAGTAATAGTATAAATATCAGTTTTTTTGCTGCGCTTTGTGCTGCGCGGGGTTACTCTAGTATACAATAAAATATAGATTGTTATTTGAGCAATAATTAATTTTAAAAGTAGTCTGCAGCAGTAAATATTGTGCAATGTTTTTTTTAAATTTAACATATAAAACAATGTCCACCTATGCTGTCTTTAATTTTGACATGTGTAGAGATGCGAGGTTTTATAGTATTATTTTTCTTGTTGGAAATTTTATTGCCTATGAATAAATAAAAGTTTGGGACGATCCATCAAATGGTAGAGATGCTGTAAGCAGTGCGAATGAATATTTTTTAAGGCTTAATGCATCATTTTTATGAATTTGCACCCTGTCTATTGTCAACCACCGCTCATGGTCACGACATGCATTTCCATAGCCACTAAGGCACCTATTACTAAAATCAGAAGTCAAATTCTATATATAAAATAAATTACAATATTTAACTTGTATTATGATATGATGTAAATGGTGTAAAAAAAATGTGATTTAATAAATAGGCATT
The DNA here is from genome assembly GCA_035578135.1 of Flexamia atlantica. NCBI lineage: Eukaryota > Metazoa > Arthropoda > Insecta > Hemiptera > Cicadellidae > Flexamia > Flexamia atlantica. Next base: position 113,283,122 of record JAQJVK010000001.1, read on the forward strand.
ACTTCTACACTTTTCTACACTCTTTATGATTTAAAAAAAAATGTTTTATTTGTTTGCTTTTGTATGATTGTTAACATAGTAATTACATTGATTATATATATTTTACAACCTATTTATTTGCTTCTAGATGGGTCACCATATGTAAAACAAACAAAATGTTTAAAGCCAATTTAAGCTATGCAAATTAAAAATTTTTTCCTTTAAATGCCAAAGGGCAGGCTTTGGTATACAACCATTGTTTTGATAATAGATTAACAAATTATAAGAAACTGGTTCGTAAGCTAGTAGAATAGGATTCACGTAAGTTGGCCAAAACGAAAGTAAACAAACTATTATCTTCTTACGAACTTAAGCATAAAATCTAGCTGTGCTAAAAACATTGCTAACAAACATCTGTTTTAGAATAAAACTTGCAGAAAAGCGAAAGTTCTAATGCAATATTGCACGTGGGAGTTCTCTTGTGCAACCTAAAATATTACTCATGGGCTTTTTCAAATTAAATGTATATTAACATGGAGAGGTTGTGTCATAGATGCGGCATAATTAATAGTCTTAGTTTGTATTATAAAATAATCTGTACAAAGAAAAATAGGTTTGTTTATAATTAGCACTTACTACTCGCTGCAAGTCAGCATGTGACTTGGTCTCATATTTTGTTCAAAACTTTTCTAAATCGGTCCAGTAAAAATAAACAAGCAGCTAAACAAACTAAAATAACTGTCAATCAAGAAATAGAATCAAATTGAACTTTACCGCTATGTAAAAAAGTTCCATTAAAATAGAAAATTCTAAAAATAGGCGATATAACCTATAAGATTTCCACGAATGACAACAAAACAATATTGTAAACAAACGCAACGTGGCGTTTGACAGTTCGGAGAAAATGTAAACAAATACCATGTGGAACCAACTATGTTTTCAACCTGACTTGTACACAACTTTTTGATGAGATGATTAGTATATGCTTTGGCCAACTTAGGTGAATCCTACTCTAATTATTTTCAAGATTGAGATTGATCTTTCATTCAAGATTGATTGAACTTTATTTTACATTTTTATAATAAACAAAACAGAGTCAAAACAAAACAAAACTTAAGATCAGTTGTTTTAGATCAGCTGTATTTCTAAGCTTGGATTCATACAGTCTAAAGAAAACACTTTAAACATTCTCCGCCCCCAAAATTTCAGTCTGTTACGGGAAGGATACACAGTTTAGTAATTGGCCTTTTAAAGTTCCAGTAGCTGTTTTTAGTGTAACAACACGAATCAGATTGTTGGGTTTGGGATGAACTTCAACAACTTTTGCCAAAGGCCACTTTGATGGAGGATATTGTTCATCGGAGATAAGAACGATTGATCCCACTTCAATATTTGTGTTTGGGAATTTCCATTTATAAATGGTTTGTAGTTGTTGAAGATATTCTCTTGACCATCTTCGCCAGAAGCTCTGCAGCATTTGTTGTAGTAACTGCCATCGTGAAAGCCTATTAATTGGCATTTCTTTAAGATCTGGTTCTGGAATGGTAGACAGTAATTCGCCAACAAGAAAATGTGCTGGAGTTAGTGTAGATAGGTCATCAGAATCATCGGTTAGTTTGCAGATGGGTCTTGAATTTAAAACTGATTCAAGTTGAGTGAGAACTGTCGTAAATTCTTCATATTTAAGTATTGTGTTACCAATAATACGTTTTAAATGATATTTTTCTGACTCCACTCCAGCTTCCCAGTGACCACCGAAGTGAGGACCAGAGGGTGGATTGAACTTCCACAGTGTCCCATCTTTAGTAAGGAGATTTCTTAGTTTGTTGCATTCGCTTGTTGAAGCGGTGAAAAGATGTTTCAGTTCCGCATCAGCACCAATGAATGTAGGAGGGGAAGAACCACCACCACAGCAGTTGCCCAGCTCGTATCTGTCCTTCTGGATTCTTTTGAGGCTAAGGAGTCATCTGCTCTTATTCTGGCAGATCTGAAGAAAGCCTTCGACTGTGTTCCACACGACCTACTCCTTATAAAGTTAAGAGCCTATGGTGTCAAGGGTCAGGTATTAGACACCTTTAAATCTTACCTGGCTGATAGAAAGCAGGTTCTAACAGTCTCTGGAGCAAATTCCAAACCATCTACTATAAAGCATGGCGTTCCCCAAGGCTGTGATAGGCCCTGTCCTTTTCATGGTGATAATTAATGACCTTGGCCTCATGGGTGATATATTATTGTTCGCCGACGATACAACCATCTACAAACGTGGCCGCTCACCCGAAGAAGCACAGACACGAGCAAGGGATATCTTCGAAGAAGTCAAGCTTTGGTTCAACTGCAACAAAATGTGTATCAACGAAGCCAAGACCCAGGAACTTGTCTGCACCCTGTCACACCCTCAACCTACTGATCTAAAAGAGGTCAAGCTGCTAGGCCTAACAATAGACATGACACTGTCTTGGAAGAGTCATGTACATAATGTTTGTACAAAGCTGGCCCGAGTCATCTTTCTCCTGAGGAGGCTTAAAACGATGATTACCCAAAGATATCTGCTCGAAGTCTATTTTGCCTTATTCCACAGCCACATAACCATGGTTTGCTGCTGTGGGGACATGTCCCCGGCTGCCATGAAGTACTGCTCCTGCAGAAAAAAGCAATTCGGTTAATTGACAATGCAGGATACCTGGACCACTGTGTAGACCAATTTTTTCTAAACTGGGCGTGCTCACAGTGTTCAATCACTATGTTCTCCTAAGCCTACTTCATGTGAGGGAGAATTTGGAATCCCTTGTGACCAGAGAAGACCAGCACAGCTACACACGGGGGAAGCAAAATCTGGATGTCTCGTTTTGTAGGCTTGCTAAGAAAAAGGACTGCTTCCCGGTCTTGGCCCTGAAGTTTTTCAATGCCCTACCTGCAAGCCTGAAAACCCTCGACAATAGAGCCTTCAGGTCAAAAATTGAAGTTTGGCTCAAGAAAAACCCCTTCTACTCTATAAAAGAGTTTTTTTAGGCAGACCTCAACAACATTGTATGATCCTGCCGCCCAAAGTATCAAAAATTTTAAAGTTTTTAGAGAAAACAAGTAGTGTAATTATGCATATAGCAACAATTAGTTACAGGAAGTTTTGTTTGACACAATCTATCCGGTTTTTACCAGTCAAAGATGAAGAAGAAGGTATAAGGTATAAGGTATAAGGTAGTATCACAATCACTAGAAAGAGTTGAACAAATTCCACGGCGAGCTGTGAATCTCTTGTATGCTGCAATGAATGCTTCTGCAGAGTAATCAGTTACTAATTCTAGATGGAGGGCAGATGTAGATGAACAGATGAATACTACAATGTACCCTTTGTAAGTTTTGGCTGCTCTTCCTCGCCAAGTCTTGATAGTGAATGGGCCCGCTTAGTCCACACCAGAGTGGATAAAAGGACGTTATGGAGTGACTCGAGATGAAGGAAGTTGACCCATGAGTTGCTGAGCTCGTTCAGCTTTGAATCGAGAACATGTCACACATCGTAGCAATTCCTTTTTAACTGTAGGTCGGCCACCAAGAATCCAGAAACGTTGTCTTATGGTTGATAATGTATTTGTTGTACCACTGTGTAGTGTACGAAGATGAGCATCGCGGATTATCAATTTTGAAAGAGCAGAGTCTTTTGGGAGTAGGAATGGGTGCTTTGTGTCATATTCTAGAGTTGACTGATTGAGTCTACCTCCAACTCTGATAAGTTTAATTTGATCAAGAAACGGGTTAAAGTTGTTAAGTTTACTTGACTTACTGATAGGCTTCTGTTTATTGAGCAGTTTAAAATCCTCGCTGAAAGTTTCTTGTTGCACAATACCTATCCAGAATAGTAAAGAGTCATTTAATTCTTTGGGAGTTAGATAGGGAGTGTTTTCTACGTTACTGACCTTTTTTAGATGATTGATAAATCTTTTGCACCATCCTGTGATGCGAAGAAGCTTGTTGAGGTCAGAGTGACGACAAAGTAATTCATATTCAGATTTAGGTTGAACTAGATGAGTTGATTTATGACCGCGCTGCTCAGACAGCGCTTCCTCTGTAGGTTCGTAGGAACTGATGGGCCATTTAGAATAATCTCCCGACAGCCAAGATGGATCAGCTGTATGCAGGGCCGGCTCAAGAGTTTTAGGCGCCCTAGGCGAAGGTATAGTTTGGCGCCCCCCCCCCTCCACTTTCTAACAGTTCAGTAAAAGGGTACATTAGTATCGGGGCTAAAGAAACAACTTATAAACCGTAGTAAAAATCCAATTACTACATTTTTAAGTTTTAATGCTTTTATTCAAATTTTAATTAATCACTTAACAATTATTTTTTTTTTTTTAGACTCACCGTCATAAGCCTTGGTAGCCATTTCACTATTATAATTATTTTTACCTCCTTGTGTGGTTTATTTTTGATAAGTACTTGTATAAAACAAAACGAGAAGAGACTTGTGTTATCGTGGATGAATTACAATTTTTTCTCCTAATTCTTTGTCACGTTTCTCAGGATATATTTGCATATTATTATTATAATTTTTATTAACTTCAAATAAAGTTACAAAACGATTTGCCCTATTATGAGATTTGAAGGATTTGCTGGTTAATATATTTTAAGATGATTTTTTTTTACTTCATTATTTATTGTTTTATATGTAATTTTTGGGAGCAAATTGTTTGATTTGATCAGTATCTACCACCACGTTAAAACCACAGATGAAATAAAGGTGTGAGTTGTTTGGGGTCATTGGATTCGAGGGGCTTATCAGTGCATATTCCCCTATCACTTTTACTTACTTTAAAGATAAAACACTAAACAGCCAAGAATAGACTCTTTTCAATACACTATGTAGATAATGAAACAGTTCATGGTACAGTTACGGTTCAAAGTAATAGTTTTTGAAAGTTGTCAGTTTTTTTGTTCTCAAAGTTTTATTGTAATGAAAGGAAAGTGAGTCCGTGTAATTTTGATATCCCCAAGCAAACACTTGAAACTGGAAAATTTTGTTCAGGACTTAAACCAGTGATTAATGAAAAACCTCTCTGTCTTCAGCAATCCAATTTATTGAAATGTCAACAATAATCCCCCCCCCGATTTATTAAGGGGCATCATCAGGGCTGTTTTTTTTCATTAATTAGATAACGAAATTAATGGCGTGAAAGGAATTTGAGAGTAAAAATTAAATATTTAACTCTGGACCTCATGGGGTTCCATGTTATTAACAAAATTAAAAGGAAATAAGTCAAAAATAATGTTATAATTATTTGTCCACTTCCGGCTCCTACGTTTTTACTGTACTTCATCAAGTTTGAGACTGCACATCAAGTGTTCAATAGACATGATACCATTTGAAAAATTGTGCTCATAAAATGACGCTTCACAGAATTTAGATGGAGTTGGTCCTTTGGAAAAAAATTTAAATAATATTTTTCTGAGTGTAGGTACTTAGAGACATACATAAGATATGATTTCTCCATTTATCAAATAAAAATAATATAATTAATATACAAACAGTAAACCACTAATAATTTAATACCAAATTAAAAAACTTTTAGGCAAGTAATTAAGAACTATAATTACAAAACAAAACCACATTACTTGCCAGCATTGGGAAAATGGTGGACTACAGTGGACCAGTCTTCAAATTTGGCTGTCAAGATAAAAATAAACCTGAACTATTGTATAACGACGAAGGCGCCTAGAGATCAGAGAATGTCGCATGCTTAGTATATTGGAAGATAATCATAAGTTTGGAAGGGTGGGATTTCCACTATTTGAGATAAGTTTATACAATAGTTTGAAAGCGTTAAAAAAAGTAACAAGCAGACCATATTCCAGCGAGCTAATCCCAAATTATAAACTTATAATTTAATAAAATGTAAATATAAATTGAAGTTTGGCTACTTTCATGATTTTCCTTTCCAAAGTAAGTGTTTTATTTGCGCCTTCCTTTCATAAAAAAAATGGGGCCACTCAGCGCCCGATTTGGCGCCCCTCAGGCCCTGGCGCCCTATGGTAGAGCCGGCCCTGTGGTCACCGAGATAATGAAAGCGGCAAACACCCCTTACATTGTACCTATTGAATAGCAGAGCATAATCCCGCGACTTATTCCCAAATTATAAACTTATAATTTAATAAAATGTAAATATAAATTGAAGTTAGGTTCATGCTACCTTCATGATTTTCCTTTCCAAAGTATGTGTTTTATTTGCGCCTTCCTTTCATAAAAAAACGGGGCTGCTCAGCAACCCCTTTGGCACCCCTCAGGCCCTGATGCCTTAGGCGGTCACCTAGTTCGCCTATATGGTAGAGCCGGCCCTGGCTGTATGTAATTCATAGAGACTAAAGAAAACACTTTAAACAACCATGAAGCCAAATTTGCCACTTTAGTTACTTATCTCAGATCCGTATTTCTGTGTTTGCCTTTTTCAGGTGGGAGAATTTTTGCCCAAATCTGTAACAAATATACATTTTTGTTAGACACAAATTACATCTATGTATGTGGAGTTTTGTTAATTGTTCACAATTTGATAAAGTAGGATGAGCCTAAGGGAAGGAAAGTTAAGGAGCCAAGGGTAGGAGAGAGAAATCTTCTCGGCCAGGGGTCCATCAGGCCTTTTCCTAACCCGAAAGGGGAGGAGGACCCATAGGCCAGGGAGTTTTGTATGTGTGTATGTTTGAGGGTTGCTTCAAGTTTGAAGTTAAATTTTTCTTTTGATCACTGTCAGAAAGTGATTGATTTCTTGACAGATTTCTTGGTCAAGGCTGGTGAGTATTTTTTTAATTTTGTCTGAGTTGTTGATGTTTTGGATGCTTTTAACTTTATTGAAAATAGAAATACAGAAAATATTTACATTATTATTCAAAGACCATAGAATAAAAATACAGTAGAATCCCAAAAACCTGACTACCGGAAACTCAATACCTTAGTTTTTCCAATAAACGAGCTGTTTTTTAGCATTAAGGTCGATTTGTAACCAATTTTAATTTTCAAGCCCTTAAAAAGTTTTTTTAATGTTTAATTATACCCCATTTAGTCCATTAATGTCTTTAAGTATAAGCCAGTGTACAGTTTAAAGCAATTTCTTGGGGTTTTCACCTCTCACAAAGTTCTCTGGAAAGCTCAACATTCCCCTAAAGGTGCTGCTATACATACATGTCACGTCACGTCACGTCGCGTCGCGTCCATTTTCGATGTGAATGAAACCTGTGTTATCAAGTGGAACCGGCTATACATGCACGTCACGGCACGGCCCGACTCGAATGCTCTGAAGAGCATACACGGCCGAATCGGCCGAATTGGGATGCGACGCTACATGACATGACGTGTATGTATAGCTTACACCGACATCCAATCGGCCATTCAGCTCTTAGAAACTAGAAAATGCGAATCGATGCGAGTCAGTGCGAATCGATGCGAATATGTATAGCACCCCCTCCGGTATCGCCGAATTGGCTGTAAGTGGACGCGACGTAACGTGACGTGACGTGTATGTATAGCAGCATCTTAACCTGACAGGGTCAAAGTCTTAAATCGTATCGAGTTTGTGAGACTCTATCATTAATAAGAATTTATTCCCCAGACAGCACAAGATATTTTGTAGATATCTATTTTTGTTGTTATTAGGTCTATAAATGTCTATAGCTTTACCTCTACATCTAGTAGATATATAACCAAGTATAAATATGTTTATATTCCTAAGAAGATATATACTAAATATCTATTCATAAATGTTTTATATATGTCTATGTGAAATATTCCAGAGATATCTAAATATATCTGTATACATATTTGGATGTTGCATTAATATATATGGTTTGAAGTTTGATAGATGTTCATGGTTAGATGTATGATAGATGTCTATGGTTGGATGTAACTATACGGTTTATGATAGATGTACGAGGTACGGTCAAAAAGTTCCCGGAATGAATATTTGTAGAGATACAGCGTGATCGCCAGCGGGAAATTTGTCTTGCAGTAGTTGGTACGACTCCTGAGGAGGGAAAATCGGTAGTGGTGGTATAGCTGACTTCCAATAGTGCAGCATTAGAAAGCGCTTTTCGTGTACCCGTAAGTCCACTTTGTCGGATTTTTGAATAATGGCATTTCATGAACAGCGCACTGGGTGATGTTGATGAAGAAAATATTGGGGGATTTCTTCATTGCCTCTTCTCCATAAGCTTGAATTAACAAATAAAGAGTCTCACTGGGTGATTTTTAAAGTAAAACAAGAACAATGTTCGTGAGCTGTTCATGAAATGCCATTTTTGAAAAATCCGACAACGTAGACTTGCAGGTACACGAAAAGCGCTTTCCAATGCTGCACTATGTCAAGTCAGCTATGCCACCACTACCGATATGCCCTCCCAAGGAGTCGTAACAACTACTGCAAGACAAATTTACCGCTGGCGATCGCGCTGTATGTCTATAAAAATTCATTCCGGGAACTTTTTGACTGTACCTCGTATTTTTATTCAATAATGGAGTGTTTCAGTATTTGTCCAGTTTTTCATACGATATGGAGGATTTTACAAGTTATAGAGAACGGCAAAACAATAATTTTGTCTGGGTCAAAACAAAAATTTTTACTGTAAATTATTTGTATAAAAGTTATAAAATTTATACCATCAATAACTTTATATAATTTTCTACTTTTAAAAATTTGTATTCTTGGGTATGTTTTGAATTATTCAGGTTTACGAACACCTTTTACAGATAGCACTAAATACGGAAATGTATTAAAAAAGTTTAAACTTGACTACTATTATGTTGTTTTTACGGGTGACGTGACGCGGATTTTTTCTGTTCATAGAAAATCGGAAGATCTGAACTTGCCGTGTGTGGCAAGGAAACAACTGAACTGATCGAAAAAACAAATTAGTAGTCAATCGGTTGTGTGCTTGTTCAATGTAGTGAAAATGCCAGAGATCGATTCGTTGTTTTTACCTTGTAATTTGTAATTAATTTTACTCTTCAGCTCAAAGTTTTTAATATACATTTGTGATGTTAACGTCCGTTACTGTCTCTACTATTAGGAATGTTAATGCGAACTATTTTTTTTGCTGATGAAGGACTGCATCGTTATTCATATATCTCTCCGCCCTATTGCCGCTTCAACTAAAGTTTTGATTAGCGATAGGATGACCACTGAAAAAAAGATATGGAGTAGTCGATCGGATGTTTTCTTCAATAGAGTGAAAAGCTCTGCCATCGGCTTTGGCTTTGACAAAAGTCGTGTGTAATTGTTTGGGTAAATGGCAGCCCGAAAACCCAAAAATAACCTTTCTGCAAAAGTTAAGACCCACCCCATTTTAGGAAGCGTGGCTCGGATAAAACAATCGCAATCAAGTTATTGAGTACTACAATTAATTAATTATATGCAGAGCGCAGGTGTGACCTTGAGAAGTTTTGCTACCCAATATAAATAAATTAATTAATTTAAAATCACAATAATCATCTCAGTGAATTATTAGAAATAGTGCTACGATTAACAACCAGAACATCACAACCTCACTTGTTTAGAGATTCTTCAAATAGGGCTATAAATTCATCACCATTACTCATCAGCAGCCGTGGCACAGAGGATCAGTAGGCAGCAGCCTATTCCTGAGTCAAGAAACATCGGGCGTGGTAAGAAACTGGATGGGTGACCGCTTTCCGTAGGCTAAACAAATGTCTATTTTACACCTATAGACATTTTCTTCAACATCTGAAGATTTTTTATAGATGTTGTATAAATATCTTTTATTTACATCTGTCAGATGTTCTTTAGATGTTTGACAAATAAATATCTGATTCAGACGTCTAATAGACGTATAATTGTGTGACATTTGAACGACTAATAGATATTTATTATACATATAGTCTAAGATATACAGGGATGGGCAAAAGTCTGGAATATATAAAATAACTTTTATATTATTTTGCAGAAAGTGATGAAACCTTACAGTTGTATATCTAGTATAAATAGGAATATTTTGGCGTATTTTCTCAGTTTTTCGCACGATGAGGGGACGGCCCACGCTGGAAGTCTTGAAATTCTTAAATGTAAGCATACCTCGAGTTATACCTCATTTTAAAGTTCTTAATTAGTAGATTACAACAGCGCAAACCGCCCCTCAAAAGGTTGATCCAATCAGAAGTTACAGCTCCTCAAAGATTTTAATGTTGGCCATTAAACTCTAGGCTAAAATCAGGGAAAAAAGTCTCATTACTAATAAAGCATTCGGAACGATGTAGTTTGGTTTTAGATACATGTATTTCTCATTAATAAGGATAATTTGACGTATTAAAAAAATTACTCATGACCAGGGGACGACCCGTGATGGAAGTCCAAAAATTCTTAAGGGTAAGCATACCTCGAGTTATGCCTCAATTTAAAGGTCTCAATTAGTAGATTACACCAGCGCAAACCGCGCCTCAAAAGGTTGATCCAATCAGAAGTTACAGCTTGATAAAGATATTAGTCTTGATTTTATCCTTAAGTTTAATGGCCAACATTAAAATCTTTGAGGAGCTGTAACTTCTGATTGGATCAACCTTTTGAGGCGCGGTTTGCGCTGTTGTAATCTACTAATTGAGACATTTACAATGAGGTTTAACTCGAGGTATGCTTACATTTAAGTATTTCAAGACTTCCAGCGTGGGCCGTCCCCTCATCGTGCGAAAAACTGAGAAAATACGACAAAATATTCCTATTTATACTAGATACACAACTGTAAGGTTTCATCACTTTCTGCAAAATAATATAAAAGTTATTTTATATATTCCAGACTTTTGCCCAACCCATACATCTATGAGATGATATAAGATATTAGGTTTAAGATATCTACTAGAAGTCAAATAAACGTATTTGTGCTGTCTGGGCCGTATCATCAACTTGTTTGGACAAAGTTTTATTTTCTTTTAATCTTACGATATAACTTTTTATAACTTCATTTTTAAAGAAATTTCAATATTACAAAATAAAATTAAGGGTTTGAACTAATAAACTTTAATTATTGATCCACTAGACTCCTGTTCATTTGAATTCGGAAGAATCAGACATTGGATGGTCAGGATGGCTTCTTGGAGGACAGTTTTCACCAGAATTCTAGTAACAGAATAGATAAGCAGGCAACACATTCTAACGACCACAACCCAGTATTTTCACTAATTTTTAGGTTAATTAGACTTAATAATAACTGAAAAAATTATTGGTGGCCAATATCCTACCAAAAAATCTAGTTGGCTTTTACATAAAGCTTATGTCTTAACGAGAGGGCCTCTCTGAATAGTGTCTACTTGTAGGAGCTGAAAATACATAAATCCATATCTGTAAAGAGTGTAGAGATTGAAAATAGTACCTCATTGAAAAACTTTTTAGTAAATGTTTTATTAAAGAATTGGTCTTTCTTAAGAAAAAACTTCTATATTTTTCAATTAAATCAGCAATAAACACACAAGTGATTGGTATTTGTTTTTGCTGTTGTAGGCATTTGCTTTTGGTATTTGGATCAAATTATTAAAGTGGTATAATTTCTTTGTTTGCAGATGTTAATTTTGGAAGTGATGACAATTGCACAACTCCAAGGGACTTACCTGGGCAATGCATCAACATAAAGTCATGTCCAGTACTGCTTGATATGCTTCAAAAGCGTACAGAACCTGGTTGGAGAGAATACCTGGTTAAATCCCAGTGCGGGACCAAGGAGAACAACGTGATTAAGGTCAACACCCACATTAAAAAGTGCAATTTAGAACTTAAGTAGAACTTACATTGAAAAGTAAACTGACATGTAAAAGTCTGCAGTACGTAATGAGGGCTTTAGAAATCACAGTTTTTGGTTGATGACCTCAAGCTAGCTGGCCAGGGTGCAGGATAGAGAGGATAATGTTCACAAAAGGTTTTGCTCAAAGGCAGATCATGGTCTTCGTGCAAGTCTCACAGGAATAGCTTCTTCCCTATGGGGAAAATTCGCTAAAAAGAAATCCTACAATGCATGGGTAAATAACTGCTATCTGTCTCTCATTTAAACCTCCATCTTTATCTATGTAGAAGACTGCTATTCACTACTTGGCAATGTTTTGTCCCACCACAGGTTTGCTGCCCCACGAGACCAAGTGGTTCCTCTGGCGGGACTCCTGCCCCTGCCGATGATGATCTCCCCGACACCAACGTTTGTGGTCGTTCTGACTCACCTGCAAACAGAGTGGTCAATGGCAAACCCGCTGTTTTAGGTTAGTGTAGCATAACTGTCCTATCATAGGTCAAAAATATCAAAAATGTAAATATTAAAATAAATAAATGCTACAACATTTTTATTTAAATTGTGTTAAGTGTTTTGAAAAGTTAAACTTGTTATTTTCAGTGTATTGCAAAATATTCATGTCTTTTGGATTATTTCGGGTTGGGCCTTCATGCACACGTTCAGTCGGTTCAATGAAAAAATGTACATAGACATATTTAAAATCCAGAATTTGGTAACTAGTTTGATAATTAAGTTTTCATTAAGTGACTGTATGTTGGTTTCGAAGAAATGAGGTTGAAGTAATACAATCGACATCATAAGAATTGAAAGAAAGATTAACAGCTTTGACACATCACAAAAATAAATCACTGTATTGGCTTTTAGGAACACAACTACACTATCAGGTCTGAGCTCACCACTCAAGGCTCAAATTTTGAGCCTTGAGTTATTTTTTTCATTAGTTATAAAAATTTTATTTACATATTCCAAATAATGTACTAGCAAAGGCCATGAAGAAATAGATTGCAATGGTCTCTGTTGCACCTTTTAGACATTAGATTTACAATTTGGGTATGGAAGTGAAATAACTTTACTATACATTTATTTATTAGAAAAATACATATAACCTTAATAAAAATATAATGGTTATACAAGGTTACAACGTCAAGCCTTTGGTAATCAATAGCGAAACAAAAAGCTCTAACATAATAAAAAATAATAGAATAATATTATTGCCTACAAAAGTGGCTACAAATTGGCTAAAACAACAAATAAAATCATTCAAATTAAATTTAAAAATATTTCCGTAATTTTACAGTAAAATAAAAGAATACAGTCTGATTAAAACTACTACAGAGATTAATTGCACAAACTAGTAGGTACAATACCTGGTTAACTAAAGAGTTCATGCTGTAACAATGACTAAAAATGCATAATGAACAACAGTAGGATCATTTTTATTAAGATTGTTTTAACTCAGAAACTCATCAAATGAATATGGGCTCAAGGTTAAAAGGTAATTCTTAAGTAACTTTTTGAAACTCTTGAAATTTTGCTCATTTAAAATATTATTTGGCAGGTTGAATAAAAATTTAGTCCCAATGTAACTAGTTTCCTTTTCAAAAATGTTAATTTCTGTTTTTGAATGTACCTGTTATTCCTAGTGCTATAACTGTGAGAGTTTGGATTTCTCATTGAAATGTTAATTTTTCTTAGTTTCAAATACCCCTGTTGCAGCAGACCTGCATACTAAGCGAATTTCAAATGCAAAACAACATATTTCAATCCAACATAGCGAGATTTGACATGTTTTGGTAAGCTCCATAAGAATAACATGGGGAATAAGTATGCAGGTTTGCTGCTACAGGTATATTAAAACTGTGTGGTTTTAATTCAATATTTAGTAGATCTGAACTAGAAGAAGCCATGTACTGTGTTTACAACTTTCAATATCTCTGTAACCAATGGACATAGAGCAGTGATTTAAGATACTAAATTGTTTGTTTTTTTTAGCTGGATTTAATGGTGCTAACAAAAATTGGATTATTTGTATTTTTCTATGTAAAAAACTCAACAAACCATTTTTGGGGGGTTATCCCCCTTTATTCCCCCTTCCGGTGATCCGAATAGGCTGATTTGCGAACTTGTCCGAATAATTACTACTTTACACGTCCATGCCAAATTTCATTAAGATCGGACTATTTTTGCGTGGGTTATCGTGCTTAAAGACACACACACACAGACACACACACACACACACACATATATATATATATATATACATATGAAAATGAACGAATGGTGTTTTTTGCTTCTGGAGGCCCGAAAATGAAAAGTTATCATGGTCTCGGGCTTAAGTCTTACCATGAGTATTACGGTAACAGCTTCTTCCCTATAGGGGAAATTCGCTAAAATCAGAAAAGATGTTTTTTTGACCCTATCCTCTAAAACTTGCCGTCCTGTAAAATTTTGTCTGGGAAGGTAAGGTCCCTTATCCCTTGGCGAGTCATATATATATATAAAACGCTGCTCACCTTTTAAAAACTATTTGTGCATTATTTTCCATGTTTGCTATCGATGCAATGTTGAACGGATTAAAAAATTATTCATTTATTCATTAATAAATAATTTTATTCATTTTGAAACGTATGATCAAATTTTTTGGCTTTGAAATTAATATTGCCTGGACTATCTTTTTATTTTTTATAATCAATGGTTCTAAAAATAAATATATCTGGCGTCAGCTGTTTGACAATAAAAGACAAAGACTCCTCATCGAGAGCAATTTGCTCATATACAAGAAAAACGTTACAAGTCAAAAATATCAAATTTTACAGGAAAGCGTTTAAAAGTTTTCAATAAGTTTGGTAGCTTGCAGGATGCTTATTATTTGACTTGGATTTTTTTGTAACACATTTGTTTATACTACTCAGGGAATAGTTGGTTGTAATTAAAACTCTTAAAATTTATAGGTACTGTAGTGTTAATTGTTGTATACATTTAGAGTTATGACGTTTTTCTATAGTATATTAAAAGTATTTTTTTGAGTTGAGCCAGTTATATACAAATAAACAAAATTACTCAAAATCATGAAAAGTATTTTTTGGGAAAATCTTCCACAAAAGTAATTGATCCTTTCATAAAATTCGTTATTATGGGTTCTCCATTTTTTCAGTGACTTACAAACCTTATAAGTCCAACAGTAACCTTTTTCCCTCTCTTTTTATGGCATTATAATATTTACCTTATTAGTTATAGTGTTCTTAATTTTAGATAACAAAGCTAGATGCCTAATGATGAGGACTTAGTATTTTTAACTTGATTTAATTCTGAATTTTTTTTAAAAGAGAGCTGGTTATATTTCAGATCTTGATTGTTTTGAACAAAAAAATATAAAATTTGATTTATTTGAATTTAAAGAAAGGTATTTACTAATAGAAAATTCAACGACAGCTGCAAGCTTTAAAAATGATTTAATTTCAATGTCTTCTTAGTTTTTCCCTGAAATTGTGATGTTAGCAAAATCAGCATAGAGACAAACTGAGCCTCCTGTTTGCACCACATCTGGAAACCCCCTTAAGTAACAAACAAATAATAGGGGACCCAAAATGGTACCCTGCGGGATGCCAAACTTGACAGTTTAAAAATTTGACTTAAAATTTTGAATGTATGTACAGCTAAAACTGTTTGGATAGCTAAAACATCATTCACCAATGGCAGGCCAACCCCACTAAGGCAGACGGAACCACACAAAGAATCCAAAATCTCCAACGATTCATTAGTCTCTGTGTCACTATCTAGTGGACAATCAATAAACTTTTAGAACAATATAAAAACAACAACAAACCAATTAATTCATCCAATGGGGAAACAACATTGTAACAAAAATCAAAATGCTCCAGCCAATAATATTCTTGTTGGGCCCTTGCGAACTATACTTGTTAGTTTTGGTTTGTTTACAAGAGGGAGAGCCCTATTGTTGGTGAAAGATGATTTAAATTTCCCTGCCTCTCTCGCTTTATAGTTGTACTAGCAGTTACCCGTGGCTTCTTTCACGATAAAAATTACAGCTGATCTTACTTCTGTCTTTCAACTGTCAAATTTTAGTATTCACAGCTGTTTACATCCTTATTGAAGCTAAGGACGTTCACAGGGCGTAGCTCGAGGGAATTTTAAGGAAGTGAATAGGCCATTGCCCTTTTCTGATATAGTGGCTCTATTCCTGCAAAAGTTCAGCTCAGTTGGTCCAGTATTTTTCACATGGTTGGAAGACAGATATTCACACAAACATCCATACTTTCACATTTACACTATTACTAGGATAGGATTAATTCAATTTAGGAATCTTTCTAAAAAAGGTCTTGTTTACCTTAAAATGTGTTTCGCCTGTTGCAGGAGCCTGGCCGTGGATGGCAGCTCTCGGCTACCGTTCTCCCTCCAAGCCGCTTGACTGGCTGTGCGGCGGTTCACTCATCAGCAACAGACACGTCCTCACAGCTGCTCACTGCCTGGTCAACATTGGCCGTAGAACACTGTACATAAAGACACTTCTCAGTACTTAAATATTTTCTCAAAAGTATTTTAATCAGGCTGAGTAATTGCTTTTTGTTATGATATTGTGTCCAGAACCATATTTGTAAACATATCAATCCAGTACCAAAAGTATTGTGGGTTAGTGAGTACATTATTCTAACAAAGTACTAATTTATTAGCACTATATTTGTTCAAAGGTAATTGTTGTGCATGTCGGTCCATTTTCTTCGAGTCCAATTCAGTGCTTCCTCTGAATACCAGAGTGACCTCTTTAGTAATACTCTTTAGTAGCAGTACCTCTTTTTTAGTAGACTGCGTTGGAGTCTTATTTCTTCTGAGAGGTAATGTACTGCCTCCCCTACTATCTCCCATGACCACCCCCTCCCCAAAAGTCCTAAATTCTTTAATCTCTCTAGTCCAAACTCTTGGTAGCAAATACCAGTAAACGGAAGCATAATAGTTATAGTACCTGGTGGACCGAGCTTGCTCAATGTTATTTTATATTTACCAGTTCATCCAATCACTATAAAACAACCCAATAATATCTATAAATACACTTTTTTATTCCTCCATGCAATCTTCATCCCATACATTGTATTTTTCCTCGATGGCTGTAGTTTGCAAACAGCTATTATCATTACTTTATTTGTTTACACTTTCCTTGTTTACTTCATTTTTATCATGGCAACTTATAAGGTCAATTTTAAAATGTTGCAACTTTAAAATTCATTTTACTACATTATTAGATTTTCTCTGGTCAAGTAATCTAGATAGTACATAGAACATGTTTTTGAGGAATAAATTACTGTAATCCAGACATTGAAGGAAATCCTCGGAGCCGTTTTTTAGAGAATTGTGCAAACAAACAAGTAACCAAGCAAGCATACATACAAGATAACACTGCTCATATACACACACAAACATCCATACTTTCATATTTACACTATTACTAGGATAGGATTAATTCAATTTAGGAATCTTTCTAAAAAAGGCCTTGTTTACCTTAAAATGTGTTTCGCCTATTGCAGGAGCCTGGCCGTGGATGGCAGCTCTACTGGATGTTTTGTATAGGATACTGATTTTGTGCAGTCCAAAAACAGCTACAGAATAAAACTAATTAAACTACTTTTTGCTGTTCAACAGTCTCCAATTTTGTAAATTTGAAATCTTTGTAAAATGAGTACGCCTTACCTTAGCAGTCCTTTATTCCATAATGATGCTATAGATATCGATTTCGGATCCACAGCTCCATCTTCAGTCAAGGTTGCTGTACCTGCAAAGTACTTATCTGTCAGTTGTCAACCGTGTCAGTATAAAACCGTGGGTTTTGTGTTTATGTAATTTGTTCGTGTTTAATGTAATGTTTGTCATCTGTGAAGTGACTTTGTAATGTACAAACAACGAAACCCATCGGATGAATATAGTTTTCATTGCTAAACTTGGTTTACCTGGATTCTTGACTGAAGATGGATCTACAGTTCCGAAATCGATATCTATAGAATAATTATCGAATAAAGGATTGCTAAAGTAAGACGTACTCATTTTACATTGTATTCAAGCAATCCAATGGCTAAAAATGATTGATTGAAATCTTTGTTGGCTGACTTTACAGCATAGAGCATGAACATGCACATGCAGAGTGGCTGTGTGACAACAGCCATTTTGGCTGCACAGCAAAGCTATACAGTAATTTAAGTTTCATATGCATTTTAGCTCAAGTTAAGATGCTTTTTCAACTTATACTTTTGGAATTATACTAGAAAGTTTTTTTTTTGTAAGAATAGTTTCAAAGGTCTAAAAGGTATGGCCCAAAGGCAAATTGTCAATTGGCGAGGAAAATTGGCATTCTATGAAATTTGATACCCAAATCTCAAAAATTTGTTAGAGTGGTCACTGAGATTTTAATATTTCAACTGAGCATTAATAAATAGAAGATTTGCCCAGTTTGATGAGCAAAGAGTTTTTGACCGAAAAAATTACGGTATTTAGGGCTGTTGTTTGTTGGGTAGGGGGGAAAGGGAATGTGCCTAGGTGAGGTGGGGCTCTGCCCGCCACAGAGGAAGTGATACTCCAGCTCGGGTGGAGACGGTGATTGTAAGGGTCACTCTGGAATTCATAGGAAATGAGACTCAGAGGAAATGGGATGCAGAAAAATTGGAACATTAGCATATAAGTTGTGACCTATCATTCTTCAATGGCTATAGTGCGGCAATTCATTTATATCAAAATTATTTCATTGATGTTTTAACTGATCATATAAATGAATTTTTACAGTATTTCATAAGAAATGTAATATTGCAAGACAAATATCTATATTCTGTCTTGGATGAAAATCTCTCGACTACATTACAAGAAAATTCTCTTGAATCCATTGTGATTGGAAAATGGTTCGTGGGCATAACGAGGCAGTAAAAAAACATAGTTGAATTGTTGCGGAAAATGTAGGATGTAACGAGACTGTCATAAGTTTTTGCATAGATCCAAAGTCAAATCTCTCGATCATATCGTAATCATCAAATCTCTCAGGGTATCGCAGTCATTGACTCTCTCAGACACTTGTTGTCATTAGTTATTAGTCATCTTCATTATCACAAAACGTTAACAATGTTTTGTTATTTACTAATTTGTCTCAATATCGTCAGGGAACTTGGTTGGTACAGTAGACGCCCTCTAGTTCGGCTTTGGTTGGATCGGCCGCCGGATGGTCCGGCCGGTCCTAGGAGGGTTACTCATATCTGTCATAAGGCCACGACGCACCGCGGGAGAATGATCTTCGATAGGATTTATCCTGAATGTTTAGTTTCCGGCCGAGAAGTAAACTATTTATGTCAGTTTAGTTTTTAGTTTACGGGCAGGCTTGTAATTGATAGACACATTTGACCTCAACTAACAAACTATGTTGTTATACTTTAAATCAAAGGACTCTAGGTACAGTAAGATTTGATCTGAGATTTCGTGTGTGCATTTTTCGCTGTTAGGTATAAGGACTGATTTCAGGGGTGAACGTTGCGAGTAATTGTAAGCTATACGTGTACAAATTTACTTTGAGAAAAATGTTTTTTAACATGGTTGAAAAACGTAAACACATGTTTGTGACAATGGAACAAAAACTTAGCAAAACCAATTTTCCTACAGTACGTGATGAGTTTCTCTGTTTACTCTATATCCTCAGTACAGTATCTGCAAAAAATATACCTATCTACGAGTGACGCAATATGACAGTTCGTCGCAACATAAAGCCGTCAAAAAATTTTCTTTGGCAATTAAACACTGTAAACACGTTTAAATTATGTGTTTTTTTATTTTGAAGCATAGGTAATGAATTTAATAGGATTATTTTGCATTTTGATAGTAGGCCTACATCCGGATAGTTCGGCCATTTTGTAGTCCGGTCGGTGGTCCGGTCCCGAGGTGGCCGAACTAGAGGGCGCCTACTGTATGACTGACTTGCCTTTTACTGCCGCCTTCGTTACCCTTGCTGTGTATAAACAGGCCCTTATTTTTTCAATGTTATACACTGCACTTTTCAGCCTTAAAATTATCTCTTCAAAAATATTTATACAAATTTATTTACAGACTGAATCTGTTATCAAATAATATTGAAATGATTAATTCTGCTGATGTAGTTTTTATCACTAACAGAACTGTGGTGCGGCTAGGAGATCTGAACCTTGATGACAAAGTCCCCGATGGAGCCTCCCCTATTGATGTTCCTGTTGAAAAAACCATTGTTCATGAAAGATATGATCCTGCTGCTCACACTGTTGATATTGCTTTAGTGAAACTTAAAGATCGAGTCCAGTTTACAAGTAAGTTTTTTTTTACATCATTAGTGGTTTTAAATTATTTTGTGATTGGTCCAAATTTTGGTCTTAGTTTTAAATCTAATGTGAATTTTTTACATAGCCCATTATTCTAAGTCTAGAGACAAAATAGCAACTGGATCCAAACCTTAAAAACTTTCTCGGGATTTTGATCAGTGTCTTAACTGGCCATATTTGGATTGAAAAGTAACCGGTTCCTCTATATTACACAGCCAATTTTTGAAGTTGACTCATTCCTTGATTAGTTATTAAAAAAAAAACTAAAACATAAATCTTTGAGCTGCTCCTCCAATTTTTGGTTTTATTACAAGGTTGTTAGTTGATAAAACCATTTATTTTCCTCTTGAAAGGTATATGCTAGTTTCAATACCTGATTGTGGTTAAAATGTTAAGGAAAAGTTTATTGAAAACCTGATTTTTTCAATCGTGAATTTAAAACGAAAGCGGATCCTAAGTGGTATCAACAGAGAAATTAGATTAACCTTGTTTCAGTTAATTTGGTTGAATAAAAAATACTCCCGTTGCAGCAGACCTGCATACTCAGTAAATTTCAAATGCAAAAAATATTTCCATCCAACTAGATGTGACATGTTTTTGTAATCTGCTTAAGAATAACATGGGGAATAATTAAACAGGTTTGCTGCATGAGGTATGTTAAAAATGGGTGGTTTTTATCAAATATTTAAAAGATTTTAACTAGAAGACGTTTTTACTACGTTTTATAAAGATTTGTTAAAAAATAATGAAGATATAGAATTTTTTTATTTTCCCATAAGGATAACATAAGGAGTGAGTATTCAGTAGGGTGGTGCGATAAAACAAAATTTTGGAATTTTGTATCCCTATAGGTCTTAAAAGTTGCGAAATAGCATATAGAATACTGAAAAAAATAACTTTTAAGAAATAATATAAGATCTTCCGATTGCAAAATGACCTTGAAGATTAACATGTAAAACTCCATAAGAGAATTAGTGAATACTCGTAATTTGGTTTATGCTGGACTTTGATAATCGTACAAAAGTATTGCCATTACAAATGGAAAGAGCTCTTTAAAATATTTTGAAAAATGTATAATTTGTCCGATTAGGCAACAAGTATTATCGATCTATGGCCTTCTAAAAATCACTTTTTGAGGCGTTTTTTTTAATTTTTACTTTCTCCCCCCTATACATAGTATATGGAGAAAGTATTGTTTTCATCAAAATTTTCTAATTTGAGTTGTTACTGGATATATGGGAACGCGCCAAAGTCGGACAGTGCCAAAGTCGGACAGCGCCAAATCGGGACTGTTTTTCCGTCCTGAGTTGGTGCTGTCCGACTTTGACGTTTCTGTGCAAAAATGAAACAGTCTGGGTTTGGCACCTGACGCTCCTGCCAAATCGGGACTGTTTCAAAACAGTCCTGAGTTGGCGCCGTCCGACTTTGACGTTTCTGTGCAAAAATGAAACAGTCCCGGTTTGGCACCTGACGCTCCCGCCAAATCGGGACTGTTTTAAAACAGTCTCGGTTTGGCGCCTCGCGCACAAACGGAACTAAGCACTTTTGGCCACATCCCGATTTATGTCATTGACTGTACTCTCCACCATATTAGCCACACCCATCGCTGTATTTAAACCACACCCCCAAATTCTATTGGTTGTTTTATGAGAATCCCGCTCCTCCGTCGAGGGACATTTGAAACAGAACAGCTGGATACGTTTACACGATATTTTCGTAACTGTGGTGAAAGTCCTCGTGATTTTTCTTGTTTATGAAGTGGCAGTTTTTTAATCGAGTTCGTGCAATGAGTCATTGAATATAGGCCTATTTTTAGATCCGCCAGTAATCCGGTTTACCAAGACCAAGTTTGATAACATGTTTTTGTAATATATTCCTGGGTAATATTTAGGGCATTTTATTATGTCAAACAATTGACTGTCCCTGTTAAAAATAAAAAAAAATAAAAAAAATCCCTGACAATTGTTAAAAAAATATGCTTACTGAGCACAGATAATTTGATCTAAGGCATTTTAATCAACACTAATCAATTACCTGCTTCTTTTACTCTTTACCATGAATTATAAAACTGTTTAAATGGGCCGCATTTGAAATCTACCAAAGACATGGAGTAGTTAAAAAACATTTAATTAACTTAGAAGCAACATTTTTGTTAACTCTTGAGTTTAGTAAATGTTTTATGCGGCATGTCTTAAGAATAAGGAGGTGACTTACGGGAAAGTCTGAAAATTCTGAAACCATATTACATTTTTACTACGAATTAACCAGAATTTACAATTGTTTTTCCATAACCACCCCTTTTGAGAAAATAATTTAGACTTTTTGAGTTGAATGGCAGGTAATAACTCAAATATTTGCAGTCGGAATGTGTTTTGGCCGTTCCAAGTGATAGAATTAGTTTGTGCTTGTTGATTGTCGTGTCCGTTCTCAGTACCTGTGAATGACCTTTCTAATAACCTTTCTAAACTTCACGTCAAGTCCATTTTCTAAGTTACACGGCCGAATTGGCCGAATGGGGACGCGACGTGACGTGACGTGTAGCCTATAGCCTCTATCAATGCCATTCGCCCAAGCGGCTGTTATGAAAGCAAATTTTATACTAAAACTGTACAAAGTGCTGTTTTTGGCGTTCATTATTTATATTAATTATATTGATGCTTATCGCTTTTAATATCTTATAAATGTCAGTAAGATGTATCCCCTTTAAAATAAAAGGGTTACGAATATATAAAAGTGTCAATATCAAACGTTAGAGTAACAGAAAACCTTAAGTTTATACCTTGTGTTTTATTAAGCATGTAACCAAAAAAATTTATATTTATCATATTTATCTGTATTCTATATACTTAATTCTCACGCCAGGGGTACCTATTTAATCCGCTTTTCACCGCGACTTTGGAAGTCGCATCCTCATGTGCGCATGCGATCGAGGACGTTACATACCGTGCGAATGTGAATATGTATAGAACCCTCTCCGGAATCGCCGTATTGGCCGTATGTGGACGTTGGGGCCATAGAAGTTATGGGGCCGTATATGTCTTCTATGGCCCCGTGTGGACATATGTGACGTGTATGTATAGCAGCACCTTTAAATTCGCAATATAAATATGTTGCAGAACTTACTATTACTAACTAAAATTTCAAACTTAATTATATTTTAAAAATTAAGCAGCCACTTCAAGTTCCGTATTGTGCAGTCAACTAATAAACAGTATACACCTAGTTAATTCACTTCAAGAAATTAAATTGGATTTAGAGAGTAAAATATTACTTAACTTGTATGCCGAGTATGTGTTATACGCTTTGAAACTTTTGAAAAAAATAAATTTTCCAATCCTTTTTTAGCTTTGTTTCCAAACCTAGGTTTTAAGCTGAGTAAGCACAAAAATCTATTTAATTAAAATCTAACTAATAAAATTAAAACCCTTTTGCTATTAAATTAGTTGTAAATCCGTATGAGGAATATGGAAGGGTTATATTTCTCACCATAGTACTGTACTATCCGTACTATACTATACCATACTACGGTATACCGTACTATACCATAGCGCTGTAATAGAAATTAAAGAAATATTTAAGAGTAGTTTTGAGTTTTGAAACAATGTAGTAGTTCAATACATAAATTGAATTGGAAAATAAAACCCAATATTCTAATGTTGAATTGTAATTAATAGCCTTCGTTTGAAGAAAATGTACGCTTTATAGAGAAACTAGAACTCCAATTTTGTTTCTTTCATAGTAAATCCAGAAATATCAATTCAAATATGCAATTGGACAAGTAAATTAAATCGGACATGTTTTAGGCGTGTTATAAAATTCCAACTAACATTCATTATTTCAAAAATTTTTCTTTGGTTAAAGACCTATATCTTTAGTTCTTATCAAGCTATACAGTAAAATTGGGTCTAACAACTTTCTCTGAAAGAACCCTCGCTGTAATCTGAATCTGACTCATCTAATTTACTGAAATTAGATGAGTTTCAAGCGATCACGCTGTGGACTACCAACATCAATTTGATTTCTTTCCAAGGATTTTCTCTAAATAAAGATCGATGGCTCTAGTATTATATATATTACAGATCGTCTACGGGTTGAAAGGTTGAAATTGAATCAGATAATATTTGAGTACAGTTTTTACTCATTGCTTCAGTATTTGTCCAATCAGAATTAAAGATTTGGTTTTGAAAATCAGCTGACTTGAATTTTGATTGGTCGGATCAAATCTTTTATAAGAGATCTTTTATAAAATATTTGATAGAGTAATGTGGGCCTAACATGTAACATTTTATTTACATTTTGTTGTTATACTTTTGATACCTTTTAATACTTTTCCTTGAAATGGTGACCTAAAAGGTATTTTAAGCCAAGTATGAATGAGAGATAAGCGTGTAGAATGATTGTGGCACTATCTTGCAGTATCTATCTATATTATTAATTCTGTAAGAGATTTTTTTCAATCAAAATTGTGAGAGTTTGACAGGTCGCAGGATGATGGGAGAGGCCTCAAATAAAAGGTCTTGGTCCCAGGGGGTCGGGAAAAATAGCAGAATATGTTCAAATTTACCAGAAAATGAGAAACAACCAAAAATATATTCCATTTAAAATGCATTGGGATTGAAAAACGTCTGCTTTGTTTACATTAAACATGTGGTGCTAATGCTTGATTCAAAGCCATATGTTGATGTTGACATGTGTTTTTTTTTCAAAATGCAGCTAACTATGCAGGTTCAATGTACTATAACAAATAAATATATTACGGAGTTTCCGATTAAGAACTAAGGGAGTTATAAGTTTTACAATTTTATAAAAATTAAGGGTTTGAGTTTTTTCATAATTTAAAATTATGAAAAGTTAAGTTCACATGTTTAGTTTATGTTATAATGATGCAGATTTAATACCAAATTATATATACCGTAAGGGAACTTTTTGCGCCGAAATTGTGGGCGTTTGGAAGGTCGCAGGTTGATGGGAGGGGACTCAAATTGTAGATCTTCATCCCAGGGACTCGGGGAAAATACTGAAATTGCTTTAAGCTTAATAGAAAATGAGAAATAACGTAAAATAGCTGCCATTTAAAACCATTGGGATAAAAAATGTCTGTTTTGTTTATTGAAAACATGTAGCGCTGATACTTGATTTGGAAACTATATGCTAGATATAATCATAATTTTGTGGATCCAAAAGTCTATTTTATATTAAGGTATTTTGTACTATAATAAAGAAGGATTATGTTTAGGGGCTATTAGCCCCTTCAAGCCTCTAGTTGTTACTATAATATTATAGGCCGACGGATGGGTCGCCAGAATTTTACCCCCCGGATTTGTAGCCCGCAGAAAAAACTAGAGAAAACCTGCAACCTTTTGTAAAACACGACTTTTCGGTTTTAAAACACGTATATTGTACAACTTGTATAATAATTATTCTTTGCTTTCTTGAACATGTTCAAACCAATTAGTATAATTGGTTGTACAACACAAGTTTATAAAACAAGTTGTGTGGTGTAAACGCGGCTGTACCTTAAACAACTGCATGGACGTTCCTTTTAGAGTATAGGCATCCTCTAAGTTTAAGAATGGAATTTTCTAAATTTGTAGTTTTAATTTATTTTTTTTGGCCGTGTTGAAGTTTTGAATTAAAATTTACATTTAGTTTAGGTTTAGGTTTGATGCATCATCTGTTTTTGTTCCTTATCTGTTTAACATAAGCTCAACATATGGCGCCATCTTCATTTAGGATAGATTTTTAAAAACAACTTGGTAAAACAGGCTATAGTTTCATGCTGATTGTGTATGGAGTTTCGCAGCGTAAAATACACCTTTCATTGAGAAAATGTGTGAATTGTTGTGATTGTTTAGACAAATTCTTGGTGCCATAGCACTGTAATAAAATTGCCACCAATTGAACTTTTCATCGGAGCTAACTTTGAAAAATAACTAATTACTTTAGACTTGAAACATCAATATGGGTAAGAAATTCCTCAGAGAATTTGAGAAGTTCATTTTATTTCATCTGCTTTAAAAGTATGCATGTACACGTTCTACACTTTGGAATTAATTTCTACAGTCCAACCACATTAACTTTGCTTTCAATGGGAGCTGGTTTACATGGAACGTCATTGCTTGGCACATCTTCATGTGACTGTTTTAAAGTTTTCTTTTCAAAAGTATTGAATCTTTATGCTAATTAATTCTACATAACGTCTACGCGTCTGTTTCTTGCATTCATCTTTGTTAGGTCTTAAAAAAACGGTAAGAAGATGGACAAACCACTAAACCTCTGATGAACTAAGTTAAATAAGTTGAAATTTTTAAATAACCTTTATAAAATAACCATTTACCGTAAAAACAAATTATTTAACGCTCATAACGGCTAAGGAATTATATTTTCAAATTTACCCGCTTTTTTGTTTCGCATCTTGTATTTACATGATTGACAAATTTCTACCTAAGCAAATAACATAACTTTCTTTGAAATGCCTTCATTAAATAGACATAAAGTTATTGGTACATTTCGAAATCGAGTAAAACAGACAGGCTGTCCGTTAATACTTCAATATCCTTCGCATTCCAAGTAAATTTACAAAATACAGGTTTTAAATTTATAATGCGTTTTAAAACTTCAAATTTTTAGATTAATATTCAACGAATATTGGTATTTTAATCCCTAAATGTTGAAACACACATCAATGTGTTGAAATATGTATCAATGTGTATTCACATTCACTGTCAATAGTTTGTTAGAAAATACCATCTCCAGAGCACCTCGTGAATTACTTATGTCCCTTTTTAAGTTCCTTTTTTAAGGCAGGAAATACAGTAAATTAAGATATTGCAGATTGTTTGTCTTAGTTTCAATAGGGCTAATACTCTTCCTTATTTTCTGTTGTCTTAAATAAATATATTTTAAGAAACAAAAATAATAATGTGGACGAATGTTAACTGACTTTTGCTGGCCCCGCATTCTGTGGAATATCTCTGGAAATGTTTCAAATCTTGATCATCTGTTTTGTTATAAACAAATGTGAATTTGAAATAGTTAACAGGTTTTAACATAGATAGTAGCACTTTCGCAGGAAATTTAAAACCTCCTGTGAGAAGGCTTTTCATGGGATATTTTCCAAACCCGCAAAAGGAACATCTAGAGAGGAATAGCTTTAATTTGATACCAAATATGTGTAGAAAAATTAATTTCTAGAGGTCCATGCTCTGTACAATACCTCAGAAATTCTTTTAATAATATAGATTACGTAGCATATTTAGTTCAAAAGGAAATTAATTACATTATTCAACAATGAGAGCAGAAAAACCAATCACGATCGAGAAAAGGGTTGGATTAAACGTAAAATTAATCTTAAATGATAATCTAATAATTTAAAATCGCAATACTAGCCCATTGTCATCGTCCCCTTTACAGCGAGCCAATGAGAACAAAGGGGAGGAGCCCGGTACAGTAAGGTTCAAAAACAAAACCGTCCGGGTTTGGCGCCGTCCGACTTTGTCGTTTGTGGTCAGAAATGAAACTGTCTGGGTTTGGCACCTGACGCTCCCGCCAAATCGAGACTGTTTCAAAACAGTCCTGAGTTGGCGCCGTCCGACTTTGATGTTTCTGTGCAAAAATGAAACAGTCTGGTTTTGGCACCTGACGCTCCCGCCAAATCGAGACTGTTTCAAAACAGTCCGGGTTTGGCGCTGTCCGACTTTGGCACTGTCCGACTTTGGTGTTTTGGGAATTTTAAACAGTCCTGATTTGGCGCTGTCCGACTTTGGTAGCGTCCCGGATATATTCGTTTTAGTGCTCCCTGAATCCAGAAAAGTGGTTTTCAGGGTGGTGTCTGTGTGTGTGTATGTGTGTGTGTGTGTGTGTGTGTGTGTGTGTGCGTGCGTGCGTGCGTGTGTGTATGTAAACAAAGCTAGAGACGACACCAGTGGTCCGATTTTCATGAAATTTGGCATGTAGGTATAAAACCGTGATATCTTCAGGCTGTTTTTTCATTTTTTTGAATTTTTGATTTTTAAGGGTACTTACCCAATAAAAACCCCCAAAAAATGACAAAAAACCAAATTTCTCAAAAACGGCTCTAACCTTGTTAATTTGTTTTATTTCACTATATATGTTTTCTGGTTTTAAATGACTTGAAGGGAGAAAGTATGTGTCAGTTTCCTGATACCGTTTATTTGCCTTGTATTAATCAATAATTTTGTGGTGCATTTGAACAAATTATACCATTGTACAAAAAGTGTTTAAGAGCTCTCTGCAGTATCTATGTCAAAACTTTTGTACGATATCAATGTCCAGCATAAACTAAATTAGGATTATTTACTAATTCTCTTATGGAGTTTTACATATTGAACTTCAAGGTCATTGCGTGATTAGAAGATCTTATATGATTTTTTTAAAGTTATTATTTCAGTATTCTACATGCTATTTCACGACTTTTGAGACCTATAGCGATTCAAAATTCTATAATTTTGTTTTTTCGCACCACCCTAGTATACCGGTTTGCTGCCACAAAAATGGAATTTTTGAGTTTTTAGATTAAAATACATTAGATCTCATCTAAATGAAGCCACAAACCAAGTTTTATTTAGATATGTTGAGAAATAAGCGAGACATAGAATTTTACTTATTTCCCTTAAGGGTAACATTGGGACAATGTACTGTTTTTAACACTTTCAATATTTCGGTAACCAATGGACATAGAGCACTGACTCTAAATACCAAATGGTTTTTTTACAAGCTGAATTCAATGGTGGTAACCAAAATTTGATTATTTTTATTTTCCTACATGGAAACCCCGAAAAACCAATTTCCCCCTTTACCTCCCCCCCCCCTCTTCCAAAGGTCTGATCGGGCTGGTTTTCAGGACGAATAATTACTACTTTACACACCTGTGCCAAACTTAATTCCTATCGGACCTTTGCGAGTGCTGTCGTGCTGACAGACACACATAGAAATTTGAGCGAATGGTGTTTATTGCTTCTTGAAGCCCCAAAATGAAAATTGATTATGGTCTGGGGCTTAGGTCTTACCATAAGGCCTACGGTAATAGCTTCTTCCCTATAAGGGGAATTATCTAATATCAATAAAAAAAGTTGATTACATATATTTTTTATTATTGCTTTAGATTTCCACCGATCAAAATTTGAATGATTCAAGCCATTATGGCCATTATTATATCTATTAAGGAGAATACTTTAGCATGTTTATTTACATACAATTATCAATTACTTCCAATTTTATTGAGACAAGGTTTTTGTCTAAATTGATTATTTAAGCATTTAACCCTTTTAATGCCGAGGATCGCTCAGAGCGACGATGGATCCAACTGCATTAAATACCGGGATTGCTCAGGGCGACGTTTACATTTTCATAAGTATAAAATATATTTTTTCGCTTTTATTGGGTGGAATTCGTGCCAAACGCCTTTCTATAAACCAATCTTTCGTTTCATGTCACTTTTCTCCTGAACTGTCTTCATGGTTAGCTTAAATGACATACTGAAATGCAAACAGCTGCTGGTAGATAAATAAACCATGCATTTTGTATGGTGGAGACAGGGCCGCCGAGAGGCCATGTCAGCCAAGTCTGAATCTTGGGGCCCGGGCTCCGAAGGGGCCCGGGATGAGCGGAATTTTTCAGACTGAGGAAATATTGGTATAGACTTCTTAGAAATAAAAATAGACCTACATGTTAAAAAATAAAATGGCCAGCTTTATTACGAAAATTACTTTAATAATACAAACGATTGTTTTGTCTGTCTGTACTATTGTATTTGCGACTGATTATACACTACGGCGGTGGCGGTCAGCTAATAGTGAGCGTGACTGACTCATACCTCCCTCATGTATATTGACAACTTAAATATGTTATGATGAAATAATCCACGATGGTAAACAACAAGAGTACAATATATTTTGCAATTAACGCAGATGGCCGGTAAAAACAATCGTGCGCATTGATCGTGAAAAAACGGAAAAGTAACTTCGTGAGAGGAACGAACGCGGAAGCTATGGAAAAAAGATTAATATCTCGAAAATCCAATAGTGCAGCATCACTGATAGTGGTAATTTTTATTCGGTGTAGACTATTTTCTAAATCCGACCAAACATTCAGCCTCAATTGGTTCGGATTTTTGGGGTTCCTATATGTATGTTGTTACACCTTTATACTGCATAAAAACGCGAGTTTAGAGATCTAATTTTGGAAAATTTTCCGGGTGCGGGCCCCCGAAACCCCTTTTCACTGGGGGACCTCCATACCTCCCAGACCGCCCAGAGGGGCCGTGTGGTGTGCAAAATTGGGGCCCGGCTTGGCTCTCGGCGACCCTGGGCGGAGATGCAACTTTGTTTATATAATTTTTAGGCTATGTTTTTCTTTTACTTATAGGGTTATTCTTGAAATATAGTTTGTAGTTTGATATTGTTGATCTTTTAAAATGTTAAATGATGTTTCTAGTGTAAATATGGAATACGAATACTGTTTGAAGTAGGTTGCTTAGTGACGTTGCATGTTCAACTGCATTGTTGCAAGGTGAACGTTTTATTTTGTCAATTCATAACCTATTACAGTAAATTGATGTTTTATTCATGGTCACATAAAACCTATAGGTTTAACATGCATCAGAGTAAAACCTAAATATGTTTTTTATTGTAAACATAAAAAATGAATATGATGCAACTTTATTTTATTTATTAACATTTATTTGTACCAGAAACATTAAATTTGTCTTTCTTATTGTCATTTATAATTCATACCTAAAAACACAAAGTGTTGAAGGGTCGCCAAGCCCTAAAAATATGTGATATCAAAGTGTTTACCAAGTCATATTAATATCCTTAAATACAACAAGGTTTATTAACAAACTATAATTACATTTCTTTGAATACTATTGTTCTGAATATTGATTATAATTCTTCTACATACTTGGCCAGCAGCTTATAAATTTATATATTAATATTAAAAATCTTCTAAGTAGTTAACTTTTGTAAAAAACACACATATTAACTAATTTAGCATCTATTAAGCTGCTGGCCAAGTATGTAGGAGAATTATAGTCAATATTCAGAACAACAGTATTCAAAGAAATGTAATTATAGTTTGTTAATAAACCTTGTTGTATTTAAGGATATTAATATGACTTGGTATACACTTTGATATCACATATTTTTAGGGCTTGGCGACCCTTCAACACTTTGTGTTTTTGGGTATGATATCACAGTTTTTTTTAATAGATAAATATAGTAAAAAAATAACGTTCAAGGTAAACCTTTGTGTGAAGAAAAGAAATAAATATTTAATGACTACAGTATATAGTTTGAGTGCAATAACCGATGTATTCTAGTTATACTCACAGGTATTTTATGTGGACTTTTCAAATAATATTACGTAAACATTCTTTACGTCATTTGGCCACTTCTTGACATTTAAATGTTGGTCATTTGCTTCAACCTAAGCTTTATTCTTGTTTTTAAATTATGATATATAATGTCCACATTTTGAACTTTCTCCTAAGTGGAATATAGCATTTTTAACTTTGTATGTGTTTCCATTTACTTGAATTTTTGTGTTGTGAAGCCCTGGTATTAGAAGATTTGTAATGTTTATGTTAAATGAATTCCAAAGTTGTAATTGAAAAATCAAATAGTTACTTGCGCTTGAAATTATTGTTTTTTGTAAATAGTTGCTGTTGCAACAATTGGTACACTTTGAGTCTAAAATAGGTTCCCATGTTTCACATTGACGGCTGAATAATTCTTCAAATTTGGCTTTTTTTGTGTTGTGAGGAATGAAAATTGGAAAAATAAAGTTGCATTTACATCCAAATTGTGGTTGGAGTTAGAACATTTTGTTGTAATTTTTAGCATATGTTTGAAATGTAATTCAAGGGGTTGATACAATGTTATTAGTTTATTTAAAAATTCAGCACAATCTTCTTGTTCGATTGTGTTGAAAGGAGGTCCCAACTGATTTCTGATATTTTCTGAACTTAAAATTTTGTCGTTTTTTTGGTGTAATAAGGCCAATTTTTTCAAAGGGGAATCAATGGCATAGTTTATTGTGGAGGTTGTGATGAGGTGGCAGTTTAAAATACACTGTATTGTTGCATTTGCATAGCACGATACATGGGCGCCCGCAGGGGGGGGCCAGGGGGGGCAGTTGCCCCCCTGAGAAAAGGAAAATATATTTAAAAAATATGAAGCTTGTAAGTTTGTTCAAGTTGACCAAACAAAGTTAATCTCCGTAATTCTTAATCAGGAATGGTCGGGTCCCGAAAATTCGGGAAAATTGAATTTCCGATTTTTGGGCGGGATTTTTATTCACTTCGGGAAATTTTCGGGACGTGATCGTTTTAGCGATCGCAACTAAACTGCGAGTGTAGCTTCGCAAAACTCGCTACCGGCCGTGGAAAACGAACTCACGAATTTGCCGTTTGCCGATCGCAAATAAACAGCAGATCCAGGTTAGCGCGATCATCCGCTAAAACTGACGTGCGTATTAGCCGATCGCTAATAAACGGCAAGTGCAGCTTTGCAAACCTTGTGATCGGCCGCTCGCTAAACCCATGCGTGTATTTGCTGTAATATCGCAGGAAGGTATAAATCTACTCAATAAATGGATACATTCTTTATTCAGAAAACTATAAGTCCTTTTACAAAACAGAATCATTTCAAAACAGAAACATAACATATGTAATCTATTATAGTAATTGCTGTTACAGCCATCTGAATATTGATATCATAATAACAGTTTATATATATTACATTCGTCACAACACAAATTTGGTTTGATTATAAATTATTTTATTTTTGAAAATATCTCTTCCTCTTCTGACTATAAATTTAACTTTTGAGGTCTTTTAATTGTACGACCAGATCTTCGTAGGCAGACCTCCTTTTCCGTTGCAACCACCTGAGGAGAAGAAGGAGCCAGTTGTGGAACCGACGTTCCTGGACCATCTTTATCATTGGATTGATAATTATCCACTTGGTCGTTTGTGTTCTGGAACGGACTTCCATGTGACAAACTTACAATGTTTCCTTTTTCCTCTTCTGGTCCACAACGTCTCAGATAATCATATTTTTCTTCTTCCAGTTCGGTCAATCTCAAATGGTCAGCATGACAAAACCTTACACTTCCCATGACTTTAACCAAATACGTAACTGGGCTTTTCTTTACTAGTATCCTTCCCATTACCCATGAAACCTTTTCTTGACGTACTGTTTTGACCAAAACCTTTTGACCTTCAACAAATGATTTGCTCGGCCCACGCAATCTGTCTGAGGCCTCTTTCTGCTTAATTCTCTTCTCTAATATTACTTCGTTAAGTGCAGGCTTTAACAAAGTTAACCTAGTTCTAGGTTTCCAATTCAAGAACAGCTCTGCTGGAGTCATGCCTGTCACGGAAGTCGGAGTATTCCTGTATGCAAACAAAAAGTTATCCAGTTTATGCTGTAAATTAGAATACTTCTTTCCTAAATCTTCTTCCAAAATCTGGCGAATAAGATTCTTCTTGACTTCCTGAACACATCTTTCAGCGGCCCCATTTGACTCTGAATGATACGGAGGCGTAAGAGTAAACTTGACCGAGTTTTTCCTCAAAAATTCTCTGAATTCATAGCTTGTAAAAGTGCCACCATTATCACTGACTAACTCCTCCGGAAACCCGTAGGAAGAAAACAAGGTTCTTAATCGTTCGATTGTCTTAGCCGAAGAAAGCGAATTCATTATAAACACTTCTAACCATTTAGAATAACTGTCGACAATGATTAGTAACTGCTGTTGAGAGTAAGGATCTTCGGCAAAATCAATATGCACTCTTTGCCATCTGTACTTAGCCATGGGCCATTGCTGTAGTGGAATCCTAGAAGTAGAATTTCTAGTAAACTGACAAACCTGACAGTTGGAGACTACCTTTTCAATAGCCTGGTCTATCCCTGGCCACCATACGTAACATCTGGCAAGAAGTTTCATACGAGTAATGCCAGGATGTTGATCATGTAGCATCTGTAACACCGAATTCTGCAATTTCTGAGGAATGACTACTCTGGAACCCCATAACAAACAGTGTTGGTCAACTGACAGCTCATCTTTTTTTCTTAAGAAAACTTCCAAATTAGAATCTTTGTCCGAAAACCTCCAACCACACATGACATAATCTTTCACTTTCGACAGTAGAGGATCCCTATCTGTAATCCTTGCTACATCAGACGCTGTTATTGTTGGTCTATCACTAGTCGTACAATAAAAGTTCATAGCCTCCACACAAGACTCAACATGAGAAAAATAGTTACAGTCAAGCTCAATAGACTCACTATCAGGAAGTGGCAAACGTGACAATGCATCCGCGTGTGCTACATCAGCTGCCTTCCGATATTTGATTTCCAAATTATATGTCGACAGAATCAGGGCCCATCTCTGGAGACGCGCTGCCGCCAGAGTTGGGACACCTTTCTTGGATCCAAATATTGCTGTAAGTGGTTGATGGTCAGTCTGTAAAATAACTTTTCTACCATAAATGTACTTATGAAATTTTTGAACTCCAAAAACCAAAGCAAGAGCCTCTCGATGAAGCTGTGAATAGTTCCTTTCACTGGGAGATAAGGATTTCGAGGCGAAAGCTATTGGCCTTTCTTGGCCATCAATCAAATGCGATAATACCGCTCCTACTCCCCGAGGGCTAGCATCACAAGTAAGAACAAGGGGTTTCTTTACATCATAATGTACCAGTAAACTAGAATTCAGAACCCAGCTTTTACTTTCCTGAAATGTTTGAGAGCATTCCTTAGACCACTTCCAATGTGCATCCTTGTGTAACAAATCATAAAAACAACTAAGTCTTGAGGATAAATTAGATATAAATTTACCATAGTAATTTATCAATCCCAAATATGCTCTAAGTTCATCCTTGTTACTCGGTTCAGGTGCCTCTTTTAGGGCAGATAATTTACTTTCTTGTGGTCTGAGACCTTCCCCCGACAAAACATAACCTAAGTATGAGATAGAAGGCTGAAGAAATTTACATTTAGATTCATTCACTCGAACCCCGTAGTCTGATAAGCGTTTCAAAACACACTCAAGACGATCTAGAGCTTGTTTTCTGGAGCAACCAGCAACTATTAAATCATCTAAATAGGCACAACAGCCGGGTATACCATCTATTATTTGGTCAATGGCGGACTGAAATATAGCTGGAGATGACGATAGTCCAAAAGGTAAACGTCTAAGACGATACAAACCCTTATGAGTGGTTACGGTCAACAAAGGTTGTGACTCCTCTGCCACAGGAAGCTGAAGATAAGCGTTAGTCAAATCTAAACAACTAAATACTGAACATCCAGACAAGGATGTAAATATATCATCTATCTGAGGCAAGGGGTAATGTTCACTTTCAATGCATTGATTTAAAGTCACTTTAAAGTCTATGCATAACCGTACACCGTTCGACTTTGGTACTACGACTAGTGGAGAGCTCCAATCAGAATTAGTTACCTTGTATGCAATACCTTCCTTTTCCCAGCGATCTAATTCCTCCTCAACTTTAGCCCGTAATGCGAATGGAACTGGTCTAAATTTACAAAACTTAGGAACAACTCCTTCCTTAAGTTTAATATGTGCTTTGATGTCCTTTACTTCTCCTATTCCAGGACGAAACACAGAGTCGTACTTACTCTTTAACAAAACAATGTCATTATCGTTACCTCGTAAAGATGATGACTCACTAATATTAGAAATCGAGCCCTTACCTGTGTTTGGTCTGCCTAAGGCAGATTCAGTTTCACAACCAAAAATAGAAGACCAATCAAGTTTTAATACACTAAGCCAATTACGTCCAAGTAACATTGGTTGATTCCTTTTCTCCACGTTTACAACCACCAAAGGAAGACTTAAACGTTGTTGGTTATAAACTACATTGACTTTGGCTTCACCAAGAACCGGCACTTCGTTACCAGAATACGTAACCAACCTTAAATTAGTTTTCTCTAGTTCAACATAGCCAAAGAGTTCTACAAAAAGTTCAGACGGGCATATAGAGACCGCACAACCAGTATCTAAATCCATTGTTACGAGTACATTGTTAATCCTAATGCTTACTTTGTAACTACTCCTTATAGACCGAGGTATTGATTTACTTCGGCCCTTATCCGAGTCTAAAGAATAGATTGAAAATTGCCTCACTTCCTCATCCTCATCCTCCAATTGGTTAACATTTAACTTGGATTTATTACCAAATTTGTTGACCCCCTGTCTGAACCCCTTTTGTCTCTTAGATCGACACATCTTGAGCAAGTGTCCAGTTTTCTTACAACCGTGACATTTAAAATTAACGTAAAAACAATTACTAGGGTCATGGTCTGACAACCCACATCGCCAACAAAGTTGCCCAAGAGAATCTTGATTCTTTCTTGAAATATTACATGATTTGGAAAGATTATTACCATTAAATTCCCTGTTATCCTGGACATTAATTTTTGCAATTTCTCCTTGATGTGTAAAAATAGAAGACTTCTGTTCCGCCTGTTCAAGCCTAATCGCCATGCTGTATGTTTCTTCCCAGCCTTTTTCCTCTGAAAGTAATTTTTGCCTAATACCCTCATTTTGAATCCCGCATATCAACTTGTCACGCAATGCCTCTTTCAAAAACCCACCAAAATTACAAGAGCCTGCCAAATGTTTAATAGCAACGGAAAAATCAGCAATACTCTCACCTGGTTTTTGGCAGCGTGAATAAAACACGTAACGCTCAGCTACGACCAACTTTTTTGGAGAAAAATGCGACATCAAAATGTTTACTAATTCATCATAAGTCCTACTATCAACTTCAACTGGGGCAACAAGATCAGATAAAATTGTAAGAACTTTCGGTCCAATAACTGTAATTAATACGGATACCCGATTTTCATCTGAGATAGAATTTGCTTTAAAGAAATGTTTTAATCTCATCAAATACGCACCCACGTCCTCCTCGTTCGGATCGAACTCGTTCAATCGGCCAATGCTTGCCATTTCGTCTATAACCGCACAAACAAACAAAATTATAATTATAGCGTACTACCCTGGTCCGGATTTACTTTCTGCGCCAGTGTAATATCGCAGGAAGGTATAAATCTACTCAATAAATGGATACATTCTTTATTCAGAAAACTATAAGTCCTTTTACAAAACAGAATCATTTCAAAACAGAAACATAACATATGTAATCTATTATAGTAATTGCTGTTACAGCCATCTGAATATTGATATCATAATAACAGTTTATATATATTACATTTGCCAGTCGCGGACAAACGGCAAAAATAGCTTTACGCTATTCGCGAACGTCCACGAAATACGCTAGCGCGTATCTCCCGATCGCGGATGTAGCTTTACGAAACTCGCGATCGGCCGTTGAAAACGGTCGCGCGTATTTGCCGATAGCGAACAAACGGAGAATCTAACTTTGCGAAATTCGCGAACAGCCGCGTATTTGCCGATTACGGATAAACGGCCGATGTTGCTTTTCGAAACTCGCGATCGGCGGTGTTTGCCGATCGCTGATAAACGACAAAAATGTACCATTGCGAACTCGCAATCGTGTGTAAAAATCGATCTTATGTATTCACTAATAGCGGCCAATCGACGGAAATACCTTGCTAGAAGGCAAGTGACAGTGATGATTGTTCATATCATTGGCCACATAATGGTCGGCTAAAATTTTGCAATGGCACTGGTTTTGCCTATTGATTCAATTTCCTAAACTAATTCAGGATGTAATTGAATCACAGCTGAAAGAATGATTGTTTTTCATATATAAGTAAAAAAATTACAAAAGTAAAGAACTTAAGACTTTTAAATTAAATTTACAAACAAACTAAAAATTGGCATCATAATTGAAGAAACAAATGAGTATGTTTGAAATCTTTTTGAAAGGTAACTATATACATACATACAGGCTCCTCTTCTCCGTAGTCTTGAAGACCAGGGAATCGTCAGGTTCAGATGTAGTGTAAATGTGTGTGTGTATAAGTGTTATATGGGCTGTTTTATGTTTTAAGTTTTACTGACCTATTTTCTTGAAAATGGATTATGGTCCTCAAAAAATTCATTTAAGCTATAATAGGGTCTTTCTATTAAGTAGTCTTTTAGTTTTTTTGCAAAAGTTCTGTTGTTTTTTATTTGTTTCAAGTAATCAGGGAGAACATTTCCTTTTCCGAGTTCGTTTGGCTCTTCTACTCAACCGATTTTCATAATTGAGGTCTTAAATTAAAGGTATGCACGCACAGATTTGCCATCAGGCATCGGCATTCGTTTATCTATTGTATTACTCGACCAAAAAACATTAATTTGATTATTTCCGGGATTTTGAAGTTAATCAAAGTTATATTTCCCCAGTTCTAATTACGTAAATATATATGTTTTGGTCTAAGAACCTTCAGCAAAATACCAGCTTTCATTTCAGCTATTGATTATTAAAATCGGACGTACCTGAAGCACGCTGCTGAATTCCGAACAAAACAAAAAAATTTTGTTTTTCTTTTCAGAGTCTGTTTGGCTCTTTTACTCTACCAATTTTCATAAATAAGGCCTTAAATTAAAGGTATGCACGCAAAGATTTGCCATCAAGCATCGGCATTCATTGATCTACTTATTACTCGACCAAAAAACATATATTTGGTTATTTCCTGAATTTTGAATTCAATTGAAGATATATTTTCCCAGTTCTAATTAAGTAATTCTATATGTTTTAGTCTAAGAACCTTCAGTGAAATTCCAGCTTTCATTTGAGCTATTGATTAGTATGATCGAACATACCTGAAGCACTCTGCTGAATTCCGAACAACACAAATCTTATATATACATAAATTAGGTTTTCCTTTTCTGAGTCTGTTCAGGGTCTGATCTTAATGAAATTTGGTACAGATGTGTAAAGTGGTAATCAATCGGACGAATTTGAGAACTAGCCCGATCGGACCACCGGAAGGGGGGTAAAGGGGGATAAACACCCCTAAAAGTGTTTTTTTTTATTTTTTACATTAAAAAATCAAAATTTATTAAATTTTCTTTGACACCATTGAATTCAGCTCAAAAAAACAAACAATTTAGGATAATGAATCACTGGTCTATGTCCATTGGTTACCAAGATATTGAAAGTGGTAAACACAGTACGTTGTCCCAATGTTAACCTTATGGGAAATAAGTAAAATTCAATCTTATTTATTTCTCAACGTATCTTGATAAAACTTGGTTTGTGGCTTCATCTAGATGAGTTCTAACGTATAATAGTCTAAAATCCCCGATATTTCCATTTTTGTGGCAGCAAACCTGCATACTCACTCCCCATGTTATTCTTATGGAGCTTACAAAAACACCTCAAATCTCGCTATGTTGGCTTGAACTATGTTCTTTTGCATATGAAATTCGCTGAGTATGCAGGTCTGCAGCGGGGGTATTTTAGCGTGGTATATAGTTAGTTTGAAAAGTCGTATGTGCAGGGCTGACATGTCGCTGTCCCGAAAACTTAAGTACAGAATATCTCAATAAATTCCTACTTTTCCCCTCGTGGAACAAATTATTACCAAGTTGGTATAGTTGGTTTTCTGAAATTCCAACATAACGGGGCCCAGCTACATGAACCTCTTTTTCAACTTAGGCAAGTGTCGGCTAAGTCAGGTTGAAGTTTTGAAGCTGCGCGCATTGCATGTAACATTAATTTTGTAAATGAAGAATTATATGAGTTGATTTTGTGTCTTAGTACCAAAATTTACTGCTGCGGAGCAGCGTGGGTCCTCTAGTTTTACATTAAATTCACATTCAGTTAATTCTTTCTGCAAGGCAGTTACAAATTCTGGGATGCTTTCATTATCTTTTTGATACCTGCACAAGAAGTAATGTTGAGAAACTACTGAACTCCACTGAGGTGAAAGCATATCATTGAAGTGGTTACACAAAGTTTGATAGTCTAAGTTCTTAATAGGACTTTCAGGACTAAGCAAAGCAGAGAGATTGTTATAGTGTGTAGAACCAATTTGTTCTGTCATCTTTAATAAAAATCAGATTACATTGAATGAGACATTTATTAATTAAAACAGAGTAAACTCAATTCATTATTTATCTAACTTCCCAAAGTAAACAAACTGCCAAAACAAAAACAATCAATCGTATGTTTAAATAAAAAGGTAAAAAGCAATTACACAACATCTCCCTTTCCGTTTCTTTTAAAAGCTTGTTTACAGACAACGTAAACTTCACAGGTGGTTTTATTGATCGTCCATATCTTGATCTGCTGACAAGATTTGGGTTCAATGTGTCGTTTTATGTGCAAACATAATTTCTGTTATTTTCTTCTGATGATTGGACCTCTCTTTCGTCAGCTATGTTTTGAGGAATAATTGTTTCTTCTTGAGTTTGAGACTGAGGTTGGCGGAGCATAGTTACGTTGCGACGAAAATTGCCTGATGGCGTCTGAACAACATATGAATGGGGAGCAATTTTACGTTCAATCATTCCATTTGTGTTTCTGTCCCTCACATAGACCTTTTCTCCTGGTTGAAGTTCTTTGCTATCACGGGTTCTAAATCTTGAATTATAATGTCTTCTTTGATATTCTTTGTTATTACAACATTGAAGACTATTTCACACATCATAGTTCATAAAATGGACATTTTATTTAGTTTTTAAGCTTTATATATTATCACAACAAACCCAACCATGAAAATGGCAATTGGGCTCAATCAATAAATCAAATCAATAAATTAATTGAAACTGTTAGTAACTATGCCTTTTTTCCTAAATCTTTAACATTTTTTACAGCCATATAATTTTCAAATCTTTCTAAATAATTTTTGGAATTTTCTGTCTTTGGATTGAATTCTTGAAAAGGTGGTATACTTACTGTAGATTCTTTTGAAACGTTGAGTCTTTCCATTATTGTTGAAACTACCTTCTCTATATGACCTTGTTGACTCTCAGTGATTAACTTTACCACTTCTCTTTTTCTTAATTGATCTGGATCCATTTGTGTTTAATTATTGGTTTGCCAATTTCAATTTATTGTACTGTAGAATAAGTATTTTTAAACGTCGCCATTTATTACAACTTTGAAATATATTGCACGCATTTGAAGTATTGAATTAAATATGCTTTATTTGAAAATACAATAAGAAAATACAATATTTAAAATTAATTAATCCTGTAATGTTTATCTGAACATTTTATAGAAACGAAACAAAACATAACATCAGGTTAATGATTAGAAATAGTACAGTAGAAGTATAGAAATGTCATAAATATACAACAGACAATCTACAGATTCATGCGCGAGAAGCTTTATTTGGTCTGACATAATATTGTTGAGTGAACAATCATTTATAATTTTGCAGTGCTTTCTTGAGGTACACAAGACGACGGAATCTTTCGGCATTTATTTGTATAATAGTGTTTGCTAGTTTGTTTAGCTTTCCTATGAAATTTGACTCATTTAGTATAATTTTCCTACTATTTAGTTTTTCTATATCACTATTATTAATACTACCGATACAAATTCTGGATAAAATACTTGCGTATTCTGAATCGTCCTTTTGTCTCATGTTGATAATTAGTTCATCATAGGTTAATAGTTCCTTCCATAAGTTTATTCTTGATGACGATCGAATGTACTTTTCACATTTTTCACTATTAAGTTCGATGAATGGGGAATCTCCCATAACAGGTGGAAGTTGCAAAAGATCACTGAACAACAGAACGTTTATTTTCCCAAACCAACCATCCTCAGTATCAGTAGTGTTGAAAATATCACATAACCGTTGATTTATGTAGATTAAGGTGACATTTGAAATCATAGATACTTCATCTACGATTAGAAGAACACATATTTTAGATTTTGTCTAATCATTTGTATAGCTTCGTCTGAGAGGGGCTTGTATACTGGTACTTTTCCATGTTCTATAGGGAGCTGTAAAAGCCGATGAATGGTCATGGCACTAATATTATACGCTGCAATGCCAGTTGGCACGGTTACTACAACATTCTTGTTCAATTCGGACTTTACCCAATATCTTAATATTTTAATCAAGAAAGACTTTCCTGTTCCGCCTACTCCAGAGACAAAGTGACGGAGGGGCTTTAAACATGGGTTTCCCTCGAGGTTTCGAAGATGATTGGTTACATAATTGAAAACTCTTAGCTGGACACTGTTGAGTTCCTTATGTTGCTCTCAATGTCCATGGCACTTACATTTGTGACTTCTTTTAACTCATCCATTATATTTTCAAGGTCATTTAAATTTGGCTGATGGACCTCTTCAGATGTTTTCCCTTGATCTGGAGGATTCTTTAAAATGTTCTTTACTAGAGAATCTGGCTCCTCTTCATTCCTCTTGAGAGTCTGTATTCTGTTGTGGTGTTCAGCAGCACCGTGAATTTCATCTTTATACGTGAGGAATGAAGAGACGTAGCCCTCATTCGATATTTTTAGGTCATCTATTGATCTCCATGGCTTGAATAGCATTAAGAGACAATGAAAATACTTTTCTGGCTCTTGCAAAGGATTGTAAATCCTATGTTTTATGATGCAGGGTGTTTTTCTTTCTTTGATAAATCCCACCCCCTTGTAAGTGAAGTAAACTCCCGACTTTGGTTGGATCTTCACTATATCGTCTTACGTGTAAAATCAAAAAGACATGTTTCTTCTAACTCAGATGGTCTAGAGGGATAGTGAGTATCCACCAAAGAGGGGCAAAATATGTCAGTGGACTCTTCGTTAAGCGCTTCAAGTTCTGATTTTGTTTTCAGTTTTCGGTTTCTCACCATACCAGTGTCTATCCATTTGATTACAGTGTCAGAGTCTGTTCCAAATAACGGTAGACCTAATAGTGTATAACTGGCTTCAAGGGAACCACACTCACGATTGTTTAGACTACGCACGGCGATGTTCCAGAGCTTTGGCTGAAGCGTCTTATAGGCCAGTAAAATAAAGATTGAGCCTGGACAAAATTCCCGGAAAGCTGGAAATCGTCTTAATCTTTCTGTTTTACATCCAAGTATATGAATTTGAAGTTTGTCCCATTTTTCCTAGTGTGCTTTCGTCCTGGGACCACAAAAATATCAGAGTTTTAAGTCATTTTTTAGTCTTTTGTAAATAAGTAAAAAACCGTTTATCCTACATAAAAAGTTTAAATACAAGAATTGTAGAGGACAAAAATCTGCATTTATTGAGTACATTTTGATAAACATACAGTAGACTCTCAATAGTTCGACACTTAGTGGACTTCGGGGGTGTCGAAGTATCGAAATGTCGAACTATAGGGAGTAAATGGGACTCCACATTTATAAAAGCATTAAAAATAAAGGTAGTACATGTACATCTCTTAAATTTATTAAATACCATAAACCTAAACCATAGCACAGCGATTTTACTAACTTTTATCATAATATAGGTCCCAGAAAATATTACTGGAAAAAATAATTAGGAGTCCTAGAATGTTAATTGAGTGTCAGCAGGTATACAGAGTATCGAACTACAGAGTGAACTATACAGAGTGTCGAAGTATCAAGTGTCGAACTATCGAGAGTCTACTGTACTTTGAATAGTAATTGATTTATGGTAAGTTAAATAAAGGGTTTTGGCGAATTCCTCTTTTAGGGAAAGAGCTATTACTGTAGGTCTCGTGGTAATCCCTAAGCCCGAAACCATGATAACTTTTAGTTTTGAAGTCCTCAGAAGCCAAAAAACCCATACGTTCAAATCTATATAAATATATATGTATCAATATAGATGTATATAAATATATATACTTATGTATGTGTTTCCTCGATAACCCTCGCAAAAATGGTCCGATCTTAATAAAATTTGGCACGGACGTGTAAAGTAGTAATTATTTACACATGATCGAAAACCAGCCCGATCGGACTATCGGAAAGGGGGGTAAGGGGGGATAAATCCCAAAAAATGGGGTTTATTGAATTTTTCATGTAGAAAAATTAAAATATTCTAATTTTGGTTTATACAGTTGAATTCAGCTCGAAAAAAAAATTTAGTATTTTTAATCATTGCTCTATGTCCATTGGTTACCGAGATACTGAGAGTGGTAAACACAGTACGTTGTCCCAGCAATGTTAACCTTATGGGAAATAAATAAAATTGTATATCTCCCTTATTTCTGAACATATCTTAATAAAATTTGGTATGTGGCTTC
This sequence comes from Flexamia atlantica, assembly GCA_035578135.1. Lineage (NCBI taxonomy): Eukaryota > Metazoa > Arthropoda > Insecta > Hemiptera > Cicadellidae > Flexamia > Flexamia atlantica. The sequence goes on from JAQJVK010000001.1 coordinate 113,327,357, forward strand.
ATCTAGTTAAGATCTACTTAATTATAGCGTAAAATCCACAAATTTATATATTCTTGAGGCAGTAAACCTGCGTACTCACCTTCCCAGTGTTAACCTTATGGGAAATCAATAAAATTGAACAGCTAGCTTATTTCTCAATATTTTGATAAAACTTTGTGAAACATCTAGTTGAGGTCTATCTTACTAAAGCAACATACCAAGTTTCAACGAGATACGTTGAGAAATAAGCAAGCTACACACATTTATTGTTTTCCATAAGGTCAACATTGGGGAAATGAGTGGGCAGGTTTGCTCAGGGGTGCCCATCCCCCCCATGGTCCATGTCGCGAAATCCCCCCCCAAAAATTAATTGGCATCGATACCTCGGCTTACTTAAATTCTTGGATAGTATGAGGTTTGAGAGATATTGTTACCCTAGGGCTACCGCTCGTATCCAAGTGGAACAATAAAGCATTTCTAATTTTAGATGCTGTATACTTATAGAATGGTTGGGTGAGGCAAAAAGCTAACCCCACTAGTAATTTGCACATGAAGACTATATAATAAAATAATATCCTAGAGATTAAACCAACTCAGATGACATTGATGTGGTGATTTTCATCCACACTTTGAAACCACACTTTGAGTAACGAAATGGCCAATACCCCCGTTGCAGCAGACCTGCATACTCAGCGAATTTCAAATGCAAAACAACATATTTCAATCCAACATAGCGAGATTTGACATGTTTTTGTAAGCTCCATAAAAATAACATGGGGAATGAGTATGCAGGTGTGCTGCTACAGGTATATTAAAAATGGGTGGTTTTAATTCAATATTTAGTAGATCTGAACTAGAAGAAGCTATTTACCAAGTTTTATTGAGATATGTTGAGAAATAAGCGAGATATAGAATTTTACTTATTTCCCATAAGGTTAACATTGGGACAACGTACTGTGTTTACCACTTTCAATATCTCGGTAACCAATCGACATTGAGTAGTGTTTCAAGATACTAAATTGTTTGTTTTTTTGAGCTGAATTCAATGGTGCCCACAAAAATTCGATCAATTTTATTTTTCTATGAAAAAAATTTAAAAAACCCATTTTTGGGGGGGTTTATCCCCCTTTACCCCCCCTTCCGGTGGTCCGATCGGGCTGGTTCACGAACTCGTCCAATTGATTACCACTTTACATGTCCATACCAAATTTCATAAAGATCGGACCATTTTTGCGGCCGCTATCGTGCTAACAGACACATAGATATATATATATATAAATTCAAACGAATAGTGTTTTTTGCTTATGGGGGCCCCAAAACGAAAAGTTATAGTGGTCCCGAGCTTAAGTCTTACCATGAGACCTACGGTACTAGCTTCTTCCCTATAGGGGAAATTCGCTAAAAATAATGTCATAGTCTCGTTCCAAACCAATAATAAATTAGGCTCAATTTTAAATGAACGAAAAAAATAATAAAGTTGAGAACGAAGACAAAACCGGAGTCTACAAAATTATAAATATGAAAAACTGCCCAAAATATTATACAGGTCAAACCGTCCGTTCATTCAAGAAAAGGTTTAATGAACATATCCCGTCCTGCTCTAACTCCAAATCTTCCTTTGCAAACCACCTATTGAATAAAAATCACAGTTATTCTAGCTTTGACTAAAATTTGGAAATTTTACACTTTCATAACAAAAGGGACAGTTACTTAAATTGCTTACAAGAATTTGAAATGTACAGCTCTATGAAAACGGACAACAGCAATGTTTTAAACGAGCAAACATCATTATTCCAATCAAATAGTATTTATGATGCGGCGATAGGGTGGCAAGTAAACAAAAGAAAAAGAACAGGACCACGGCCGGCGTTCCAGTTATAACAACGAGGGGATCAAGTCCACCTGCGGCCCCCAGTCATGACATCGCTTCCGCCCGCGCCGGATCGTAAATTCTGTTTTAAGTTTGGCCAAACAGTTTTATGTTTTGTATTCGTGTCGTTTTTGTGCCACATAAATGTAGAAATGTGTTTATAAAAATTTTGACGACCACCCAGGAGTGACAACGTTTTTGTATGTTTTTGTAATAGGATATTCAAAGATATGTAGAAAATTGATTCTCCATCTTCTACCGAACAATCCAGCAAAAATCAGGGGGTGCCGGGCACCCCCTGGCACCCCCAGAAGTCCGCCCATGACTTCGTCGCCGGCAGGCAACAAACGACATAAATTTCGAATTAGGCATAAGTATCGAAACATCGATTTCTCAAGTACAGGGGAAAATTTCAACTTTTACTGTGGTATTTGCGTAGATTACAAATGGTTGTTGTTAAATAAAATAAGTACCTACTTGGAATAGGCCTTAAACGGACCATTTAAGTAGGAGTTTGATGTTTGAATTTTTGCATACAACACTTCAAACGTTAAGTGAGCTGGCGCCCCCAAATGTTGTGACCTAAATCCGCCTGTGTACTTCGTCGCCGGCAGGCAACAAACGACATAAATTTCGAATTAGGCCTAAGTATCGAAACATCGATTTCTCAAGTACAGGGGAAAATTTCAACTTTTACTGTGGTATTTGCGTAGATTACAAATGGTTGTTGTTAAATAAAATAAGTACCTACTTGGAATAGGCCTTAAACGGACCATTTAAGTAGGAGTTTGATGTTTGAATTTTTGCATACAACACTTCAAACGTTAAGTGAGTTGGCACCCCCAAATGTTGTGACCTAAATCCGCCTGTGTTTTGGTTGTGTCTTTGGTGGTATACTTTTCCGTATCATCGCATCAGCTTTCCTGATGTCATCACAAAGGTCCAACAGTTCATCAAATGAGGTTTTACACATTCTAAAGTAGTTAAAATTTTACATTTATCGGCACACAACTCATCAAGCGGGGTATAATAAGGTCCTTTATCTGCTTTTTTGGTTGACATCGGGTGATCGTGAATATTTCGCGCTCCCCTTTTCTCTTGACAACATCTTTCTTAATTGGCGCGGAAGAGTGTTTGGGACAAAGTGCCCGCTGCGGTTGCCCGAGCAGACACAGTTGCTGGTAACAGTGTCCGGGCACAGTTACGGGCAACTGTGTCCTAGTCTAAAAGGAGCCTTACGGCTTAAATAAAGTCTAGGTAGTTTACAATAAATAACTAGCGACACACGAGCCTTCTCAAAATAAAAACACGTCGACTCGACTGTGTATGCAACGCAACTGTGCACTTGGCTATAAAGATCATAACCCGTTTTATAACCCGTTTATAAGTTTTATAAAGACAAGTAGGTATTGGTGTTGGCGTTGACAAGCGGGAGCCGGGAGTTGAGCGGCAGCGGCGCGGCGCCGGCGTGACGTAGCGGCGAAACGGCGAATTACGATCACTGCACCACGCGACCACAGGATATTTTACCAGTGTGACAGTGTCAGTGTGAGCACAGCCCGACCCTACCGATTACCTAGTACGGTAACACGTCAACAACAGTCGTGTCGTCTAACTTTTGACAATTGAACCTGGACTCATTGTTGCTATTCGACCATTACAAATTTTCGATTCAGATAAAAACTGAGCATATATTAAAAAATCCCCCCCATTTTCCCTAGTTTTTTTTAAATCCCCCCCAAAATTTAGCCTGATGTCGCAACTTGCGACATCAAAACATGCTGTGGGCACCCCTGGGTTTGCTGCCTCAGGAATCGATAAACTTGGGGATTTTTGACCGCAATCAAATCGACCTTAACTAGATAAAGCCACATAACTAGTTTTATTAAGATATATTGGGAGATAAGGAAGGTGTTCAATTTTATTAATTTCCCATAAGGTTAACATTGGGAAGGTGAGTACGCAGGTTTACTGCCTGAAGAATATATAAATTTGTGGGTTTTACGCTATAATCAAGTAGATCTTAACTAGATGAAGCCACATACCAAATTTTATTAAGATATGTTCACAAATAAGAGAGATATACAATTTTATTTATTTCCCATAAGGTTAACATTGCTGGGACAACATACTGTGTTTACCACTCTCAGTATCTCGGTAACCAATGGACATAGAGCAATGATTCAAGATACTAAATTATTTGTTTTTTTGAGCTGAATTCAACTGCATAAACCAAAATTAGAATATTTTAATTTTTCTACATGAAAAATTCAATAAACCCCATTTTTTGGGGTTTACCCCCCCCTCACCCCCCTTTCCGATGGTCCGATCGGGCTGGTTTTCGATAATGTGTAAATAATTACTTCTTTACACATCCGCGCCAAATTTTATTAAGATCGGACCATTTTTGCGAGGATTATCGAGGAAACACATACATAAGTATGTATATTTATATACATCTACTGTGTGTCCCAAAAGTCCCGGAACGGTTTAATATCTTTTAAAGTAAGCCAGATATCAAAACAATATTTTGCATACCTTTCAGTACTAAAAAAACTACTTTTTGATGTATGTGTCATTTCTGCCCCCGCCCCCAAAATTGGATTTTGGGGGGTAGCCCCAAAATTTTAAATGTAAACCCCCATCGTGCGACTGCTTATTTTAAAGAGCTTCTTAAAAGAAACACAATGCCGCAAACCGGAGGTCGATATCATGCTCCAGTCTAAAATGGCAGCCATTAAAAAAATAAAAAATGCTGTCCGTCAATTAAAATTGAGTATTTTCTGTGTTCGGCAGTTCACATTTAAATCGAATAAGAACCACCAGAACACATTTTAACTATTAAAAAGATACAAAAATAATAATTTCTTCATCATCAAGGCTCAGCCCTCCAAAATGGTTTTGGGGGGTGGGGGTTTGTCCAACCAATTCCAATATTAACTCACATCGTATGACCACTCATTTTAATTTGCTAGTAAAAAAATTAGCCAAAGCGTGTTTTCATTAAATTTCAAAAAAGTTACCTTGCTTAATTGTAATAAATAAATGAATTTTGTTAGGGTCAAAATTATTTAACTAACGCACTAATAGATATCCGCCGTAATGCTCAGCGGCAAAGGTCTATTCCTGCGGAGGGTCGTCTATGCGTTACCTTTTAGAAAAACCCCCATACATGAAGTACCAAATATTTGCCACAAAAATAACTAATTTTTTTGAAATTTCATAAAACAAGCTTTGGCTTATTTTTTTACTCATTCAGCATATTAAAACGAGTGGTCATACGATGTGAGCTGATATTGGAATTGGTTGGAAAAACCCCCACCCCCCAATAGTATATTTCGCAACAAGGGCCGAAAATGAGGTTTTGCAGGCTCGAGATTGTGTTTCAAATTCGAGACGAAGTCGAGAATTAGAAACGATCGAAAGCTGCAAAACCCTTTCGGCCGAGGTGCGAACGCTATTTTTCACCACACTACACAATGAAATATACCCTAAATAATTAAAAAAACTGATTATTATTTGACTCACTTGAAAACAAAACACAGCTATGACAATCATATGATCGCAACTATCCTGTCTTGAATGCCGTATAATTTTGTGATGTTCTGACGTTGTTAATCTATCAAGCAAATAATCTATCAGCTGACTTTCGGCCCTAAGGCCCCCAACTTTTCGGTCCTGTGGCGGCAAACGGTGTGTTTCGGTCCGCGTTTGACGTTTGTAAAACAGGTGATTTCGTCGTAGTGTGGTGAAAAAACAATTTTGGAGGGTTGTGCCTTGATGATGACAACAAGAAATTATTATTTTTGTATCTTTTAAGTTGTTCATATGTGTTCTGGTGGTTCTTATTCGATTTAAATGTGAATTGCCGAATGCAGAAAATACTCAATTTTAATTGACGGATAGCATTTTTTATTTTTTTAATGGCTGCCATTTTAGACTGGAGCATGATATCGACCTCCGGTTTGCGGCATTGTGTTTCTTTTAAGAAGCTCTTTAAAATAAGCAGTCGCACGATGGGGATTTACATTTAAAATTTTGGGGCTACCCCCCAAAATCCAATTTTGGGGGCGGGGGCAGAAATGACACATACATCAAAAAGTAGTTTTTTTAGTACTAAAAGGTATGCAAAATATTGTTTTGATATCTGGCTTACTTTAAAAGATATTAAACCGTTCCGGGACTTTTGGGACACACAGTATATTGATACATATATATTTATATAGATTTGAACGTATGGGTTTTTTGGCTTCTGAGGATCACAAAACTAAAAGTTATCGGGCTCAGGGGGGTTATCGGGGTTGTCGGGGGGGGGGGGGGGGGGGTCTCGGGCTTAGGCATTACCAAGAGACCTACAGTAATAGCTCTTTCTCTAAAAGAGAAATTCGCCAAAACCCTTTATTTAACTTACCATAAATCAATTACTATTCAAAGTATGTTTATCAAAAGGTACTCAATAAATGCAGAATTTTGTCCTCTACAATTCTTGTATTTAAACTTTTTATGTAGGATAAACAGTTTTTTACTTATTTATAAAAGAATAAAAAATGACCCAACACTCTTTTATTTTTGTGGTCCCAGGTTGAAAGCACACTAGGAAAAATGGGACAAACTTCAAATTCATATACTTGGATGTAAAACGGAAAGATTAAGACAATTTCCAGCTTTCCGGGAATTTTGTCCAGGCATGACTAATTTTTGATCTAATTTTACTGGCCTATTAGTGCTATTTACACTGCTAAAAATGTCTTCATTGTTTGATTTTTCTGCTTTTGTTTGATATTTTGTAACGTATGTTGACAAAGGACAAGATTTCTCCCCAATAAATTGGATGTCTACATTGCCATTCCATGCCAATAATATTGAGGGGTTGTAGTCATTTATCATGGTTTCAGTATCATTCCTAGGTAAATCATAAAGTCTTTTGCTAGACAATGATCGCTTTCCTGCTGTTGAAGAGGCGACGTCATTAAGAACAAGTTTTTCTGTTACTGCTCTTGGGAACCCGAATCGACAACGTCTTGAAAATCCCTTTGTAGTCTTTTTTGTTCTCATACAATATGAATTGTGTCTATGATTCTGATATTTTTCAATCTGCTCTGCAAGGGTAGGAAACTTATTTTTGTTAACACTCTTACATGATATGTAAGTTGAAATAAAATCTGAAATTGCCTCGCTCGAAGATTCTCCAATAACAGGAGCGCCTTTGGCCCACAATAATAAGTGAAAGTGCTGGAGACCTCTAGTTTGATATTCTCGTCTCCACGCGTAGTGAATGACTCTCCCTAAAGGGCAGTCGTCTGATGAGATAAAATCAAGCATTGCTTTAAACTGTACATCGTTAAAACGAGAAGCAGATACAGGATCCATCGACACAAGAGCTGAAATAGATTTCTTATTATCATTACCTGGGTTTACTTTTTTAATGTACTCTCCAAGATCATTCCAGTTATACTCACTAGGACTAAGAGTCAGGAAAAACGTTACTGGACCATACCACATGATCATGCATGTCAAGTCTGATCTTGGCTTCATCCAGTATTGATACGTATTCCGCAATCTAGCAAATATGGTTGTTAAATTTCTTTCAAGTTTGTCATTCTTAAGAAGCTGTAGGCACGTGGATGATGTTAGTTTTTTGTTACTGTTTGTTAACAATGTTTAGCTTATGGTAAATTCCAGCCCGTAATGCACGTATATTTGAATCATGAAGTAAAAAAAAATATATACTGTTTGTTATTTCTATACTGTGGATGTTTGGACATAAGACAGGACTTGATGAATTCTTAGGGTGAATATTTTTAGGTCTTTAAGCAAACTGACCGTTGATTCCATACGGAAATAAATCTGGGAAGCACTTAACATCTAGCTAATGATCACCATATGGTACATAGTTATCATCAATTTTTATCATTTGATAAAGTTCAGTTGAAGACATTTACTCTTCCCTTGTTCAAAGTTTGAATCATGTACTGGTCATAGAAGCAATCATTGGATTTTTTTTTGGTTAGCATTGCCCTTCCAGCCGTATTTACTGATGGACATTTTTCTAATAAGCTTTCTTTTTCTTTCGGTTCTACATGTTCATTGAGATTATCTTCGGTACAGTCTTCAACCTCAACCATATTGTTTCCAGCAGCCTCTATTTCTTCTTTTGCACTATTTAGATTGATATCTGTATATAGCGGATTATTGTCTTTTAACCACCCTAAAGCATTCTAAATTTTATCAACACTAACAATTGATTACCAGATTTTATTTTCTTTATTTGGTATACTTCGGACTAAAACAAAAAGTTCCTGGTTCTTCATTATCGCTTCGCTTGGGTGTGGAAGTTTTTTTAGCGTTTCCTGTGTTGGTAGTGGCAAATGGAATGTTCGTCCTACTACTTTTTCTGTCATTAAGATATTGGGACGATGTTTGTTGGATACAGCGTTCATACGAACAACAACTTGAAAAGCCTTTGCCCTTTGAATAATTATTTTTCCAAAATCGTTCAGATCTTTTAAGCACTCCGAAACTTCACTTTGCATCTGGTTTATAACACAGGTAGGAGGTAGTTCATTTTTTCTAAATTTGTCAAGACAGTAGTGGCATATATCCTTAGGTTGAATATCTTCAAGAAATTTTTCTGCAGCAAATGTATCCCATATAGAGTTTATAACAGGTTTCCTCAGTCGATCAACATTGATTAAATCTGTTCTCGAACACAACCTTTCACATGAAATACACGGTGTTGATGGTATATTACGTGATCTCTCTAGATGTTTTTTAAACGCATTAGGGAATCTCTCAATGATTTCATCTTCATTTTCATAACCTTGAACAACAACTTCAAATTCAGTTCCAGAACTTTTTACCCTTGCTTCAATGTTCCTAATTTTTACTAAATCAGCAGATAATAATAAAGAATTAAAATCTGAGATATCTGTCCGAAGGAAAGTGTGGAGCAAGTCTCCTCAAAAATAAAAAGGTCAAAGGGCAGTCATTTTCACCAAACAAATGACCTAGTTTATCTGAAACCTGACTACAGGTGCAAACATCAAGGGAGAATATCAGTTGTGTAAATGATGAAAATGGTGTTTGCAAAATAGATTCTAACAAAAGTCGAAATTTTTCAGCATCACGAATATCATTTATTTTACAAAGGTTTGGATTGAATTTCCATCTTTTCACTTGATCAGTGTAATTTGAAATGGGATCGAAGAGGTTCATTATGACACCAGTGTCATTTACTTCCAACGGTTCATGTTCTTGAGGAATCAAATTGTATGACTTTTCACGGAAGTAAGGTTCAGAAAATACAGAATTTTCTGAGAGTCCAAAAATTGATAAGCCGTGGTCTTTTTCTGAATTTCCAACCTTCAACAATTCAGTCCATGCTGACAGGAGAGAATCAGCTTTCTTTTTAACAAAATGAACATTTCTATTCAGTAACTGTACTTTTTGTTCTTTGAACACTTTGCACCATTTTAAAGTGTTTCTGACTTCATCATTAGCTTCTTCCAATGTTTTTCCCAAGTTTGTATTGAGTATGGCCTCAGATAATTTTATGCTTAGTTCTTTTTCTAAACCATCGCTTCCGAGTAGACTTATTACATTGTTTTGTCTGAAATAATTTGATTTCCTCTTAGATTTGCACTTTTCTCGAATTAATCGTCCATTGTATTTTCGTATTACCGATCCTTTTTTCTACAACGTAGTTGACATCTGTTTTGGTAGCTGTGATATCTTTGAAAATTAGTCTCTTTATAGGGGCTAATTTTTCTTTTCTTTCTCGTATGACCGTCTGCTTGGTCATGATCAGTTTTCCTTATGCTGTGGGTTTCCTCCAATAATGTGTTACCATTGTCTGGTTTGAATTTTTTTATTTCATTATTACCGTAGTTTTCACTAGTAGTGGAATAATTTTATGAGAAAAAATGGCCTAACCCCAAAAAAATTGCCAAAAAATTTGTTTTTAAATGAGAGTCATTTAATACTACTATAAGATAATAATAATACTAGCTAAGAGTACCCTTAATAATCCCTCAAAAATCGCCATCAATCGCACCTTGGTAACATGCCCAAAAATTCAAAATGGCCGCCAAGATTGTTGCCAAAATATATATTTTGGCATATAACTCGAGAACGGTTAGTTTTATCAAAAATCTTTGTTCTAGTAAAAATGTAGCTCTTTTAATGCCGATCAGTTTTCATATTTACATTTTGTCTGTCAGACGTATGGTATGGCCGCCATTTGCCGAGACGTAATTCATTAAAATCTGCCTTTTTAGCAAATATCCCTAAAGGGAAATTAAGCTAATACCGTAGGTCTCTTGGTAAGACTTAAGACCGGGACCATCATAACTTTTCATTTTGGGGCCCCCAGAAGCTAAAAACACCATTCGTTTGAATTTTTGGATATAAATATATACATCTTTTATATATATATTTATCTATATATCTATGTATCTTTCAGCACGATAGCGGTAACAAAAATGGTCCGATCATAATGAAATTTGGTATGGAGGTGTAAAGTGGCAATTATTCGGACGATCTCGAAAACCAGCCCGATCGGACCATTGGAAGGAGGAGTTAGGGGGATTTTACCCCTCAAATATGGGGTTTAGCGAATTTCCCTACAGGAAATTAAGAGGATAGCGGCCGTAAATATAATCCGATCTTAATGAAATTTAGTACAGACATGTAAAGTGGTAAACCCTCAGACGAGTTGGAAAACCAGCCAAATCGGACCTCCGGAAGGGGGGGTAAGGGGGGTTTTACCCTCAAAAATGGGGTTTCCGGGTTTTTATATAAAAAAAATAAAACAATCAAATTTTAGTTGACACCATTGAATTCAGCTCGAAAAAACAAACAATTTTGTATTTTGAATCATTGCTCTGTGTCCATTGGTTGCCGAGATACTGAAAGCGGTAAACACAGAACATCGTCCCTTTGTTATCCTTATGGGTAGTAAATAAAATGCAATATATCCCTTATTTCTCAACATATCTTAATAAAACTTTGTATGTGGCTTCATCTAGTAGAGGTATCCTTGATTATAGCCTAAAGTTCCCTATTTTGACAATTTCGTGGCAGCAAACCTGCATACTCACTTCCCATGTTATTCGTATGGAGAATATTTTTGCATGCTTGTTTGGGAATATACGTTGAGAACAAGGCCGGCTCAAGAGTTTTGGGCGCCCTAGGCGAAAGTATTGTTTGGCGCCCCCCCCCCCCCCCCACTTTCTAACAGTTCAGTAAAAGGGTACGTTGCTGTCAAGGCTAGAAAAAAACTTACATACCATGAAAAAAATTAAATTACAGAAACATTTAAGTTGTTAGTGCTTTTATTTAAATTTTAATAATCACTTAACAATTATTTTCACTCCCTTGTGTGGTTCATTTTTGTTTATTACTTGTGTACAAACGAAACAATAAGAGACTTGCATTATCGTAGATGAATTACAATTTTTTTCGCTAATTCTTTGTCACGTTTCTCAGGATATATTGGCATATTACTAATTGTTTTAAGTTCAAATAAAGTTATAAATCGATTCGTCCTATTATGAGATTTGAAGGACTTGTTATTTAATATATTTGAAGATGAATTTTTTTGCTTAATTATTTACCACTTTACATAATTTTTGGGAAATAAAATTGTTTGATTTGATAAGTATCTACTACTACGGTAAGCAGATGGAATAAGGGTGTGAGTTGCTTGGGGTCATTGGACAGAGACGAGGGTTTGATCAATCCATATCCTCCTATCAACAGGGCCGGCGACAGGATTTTCGGGCCCCTGTGCAATCGACAACCCCGGGCCCTGACGACCTTTTTTTTACTCGTTTCTCGTGCTTTTGGGCCCTTTTTTTAGCCGTTTCGGGCCTTTTTTTGTGTTTCCGGGCCCCCTGCAAGACGGGCCCCTATGCATTTGGCCCCCCTGCCACCCCCTGTCGCCGGCCCTGCCTATCAATTTTACTTACTTTAAAGATAAAGATCTAAACAGCCAAGAACAGACTGTTATCGATTCACTATGTAATGAAGCAGTTCAAGGTACAGTTCAGTACGGTTTCAAGGTACATTTTGAAACTTGTAATTTTTTTTATTCTCGAAGTTTCTTGTTTAAAAGTAAATATTTATTGTAATGAGAGGAAAGTGAATCTGTGTAATTTTGGTATCCCCGAGGAAACATTTTAAACTGGAAATTTTTGTTCAGGGTCTAAACCAGTGAAAAACCTCTCGTCTTAAGCAATCTAATTTATTGAAATGTGAACAATAAATTCGCCCCTATTTATTCAGGGGCATCATCAGAGCTTTTCATCATTAATTAAAAATTCCTAGCAGCCAACAGCAACAATATTTAAACCAGTGAATTTGAAGACAAATCACACTTTACATACACTGATGTCAGTGCCATCATTTGTGTATACTCTTTATGTGTGATATTTGACTTTTTATGCTTGATTGTACAATTATCTAAGAAAAAATGCTTTAAATATTTCCTTAAAATTATGAAAATGCTTCAGCTTATTTCTGACTAAAAACGTGATTTGTGGAAGACACATCGCTAAAAAACCTATTGGCGTAGGTAATGAAAGGAATTTGAGAGTAAAAATTGAATATTTAACATGGGACCTCATGGGTTTCCATGTTATTAACAAAATAAGTCAAAAGTACTGTTATAATTAATTGTCGATTTCCGGCTCCTACGTTTTTACTGTACTCATTCAATTGGAGACTGCACATCGAGTGTTCAATAGACACGATACCATTTGAAAATTTGGGCTCATAAAAAGAGGCTTAAAGGAATTGAGATGGAGTTGGTTCTTAGGGGAAAAAATTAAATAATATTTTTCTGAGTATAGGTACTTAGATATATAAATAAAATATGATTCGACCGTTTTTTTCAAATGAAAATAATATAATTAAGAACTCAAACAATTAAAAAGCTTTTAGGCTAGTTATTAAGAACTAAAATTTACAAAACAAAAACGTATTACTTGCCAGCATTGAGTAAATGGTGCGGACAACAGTAAACCGGTCTTGAAATTTGGCTGTCAAGATAAAAAGAAACCTAAACTACTGTATGACGGCGAGGGCGCATAGAGAGCAGAAACTGTCACATGCTTAGTATTGGTATATAATCATAAGTTTGGAAGGGTAGGATTTTCCACCATTGGAGATAAGTTTATATTTTTAAAGTGTGAAAGAAATAACAATCAGAGCATGTTCCCGCGAGCTATTCCCAAATTATAAACTTATAATTTAATCAAATGTAAATGTAAATTGAAGTTTAGGCTACTTTAATGATTTTTCCTTTCCAAAACAAAAGTGTTTCATTTGCGCCTTTAATACATTTAACAACTCTTTAAGAACGGGACACAGCACTAGCACTGGCTGTGTATTTTAGTTATTTTGTATTATTTATTTTTATTATTATTATTTGATTATTATTTATTTTTTGTAAAACGCCTTCCTTTTATGAAAAATGGGGCCGCTCAGCACCCCCTTTTGCGCCCCTCAGGCCCTGGCGCCCTAGGCGGTCGCCTAGTTCGCCTATATGGTAGAGCCGGCCTTGGTTGAGAATGTTGTTGTGAGGCACCATTTTAATTATTTTTTGAAGCATGGGGAACTTTAGGCCGTAATCAAGTATATCTCTACTAGATGAAGCCACATACCAAGTTTTATTAAGATATGTTGTGAATTAGAAATAAGGGATATATAGCATTTTATTTATTTCCCATAAGGATAACATAGTGACAATGTTCTGTGTTTACCGCTTTCAGTATCTCGCTCGGCAACCAATGGACATAGAGCAATGATTCAAAATACAAAATTGTTTGTTTTTTCGAGCTGAATTCAATGGTGTGAACTAAAATTTGATTATTTAAATTTTTTATGTAAAAACCCGAAAACCCCCATTTTTTGAGGGGTAAAACCCCCCTTACCCCCCCTTCCGGTGGTCCGATTGGGCTGGTTTTTGAAATCGTCCAAATAATTGCCACTTTACACTTCCATACCAAATTTCATTATGATCGGACCATTTTTGTTACCGCTATCGTGCTGCAAGATACATAGATATATAGATAAATATATATATAGAAAGATGTATATATTTATATCCAAAAATTCAAACGAATGGTGTTTTTTGCTTCTGGGGGCCCCAAAATGAAAAGTTATGATGGTCCCAATCTTAAGTCTTACCATGAGGTAATAGCTTAATTTCCCTATTGGGAAATTCGCTAAAAAGGCAGATTTTAATGAATTACGTCTCGGCAAATGGCGGCCATACCATACGTCTGACAGACAAAATGTAAATATGAAAACTGATCGGCATTAAAAGAGCTACATTTTTGCTAGAACAAAGATTTTTGATAAAACTAACCGTAGTCGAGTTATATGCCAAAATATATATTTTGGCAGCAATCTTGGCGGCCATTTTGAATTTTTGGGCATGTTGCCAAGGTGCGATTGATGGCGATTTTTGAGGGGTTATTAAGGGTAATGATTCCACTATAGACTTGCATTTTCGTTTCCTATTTTGCTTTAGTGCAATTAGGTTTTCATCATAGTACTTTTTATGATATTCTCTTTTTTTCCTACTTTTCAAAACCATTGCATTTTATCATAATGTCAATTAATCTAGCAATATTATTTGTGAATAAAAACTTAAAAGAATATTTTTAAACCTATAAATTGACCATTCAACGTACATTATGTTATTGTCGTATGTCGTAAAAACAACATTAGTGATGATCGAAATAATTAACAAAACATGATTTATTTCATTCGTTTTATACTTTTACTTTCTCTCCCCATACATAGTATATGGAGAAAGTATAGTTTTCGTCAAAAAAATTTGAATTTGAGTTGTTAGTGGATATATTCGTTTTAGTGCTCCCTGAATCCAAAAAATGGTTTTTGGCATGGTGTCTGTCAGTCTGTGTGTGTGTGTATGTGCGTGTGTGTGTGTGTGTGTGTGTGTGTGTGTGTGTGTGTGTGTGTGTGTGTGTGTGTGTGTGTGTGTGTGTGCGTGCGTGCGTGCGTGTGTGTGCGTGCGTGCGTGCGTGCGTGCGTGCGTGCGTGCGTGCGTGCGTGCGTGCGTGCGTGCGTGTGTGTGTGTGTGTATGTGTGGATGTAAACAAAGCTAGAGACGACACCAGTGGACCTATTTTCATGAAATTTGGCATGGAGGTATAAAACCGTGGTATCTCCAGGCGTATTTTTCATTTTTTTTGAATTTTTGATTTTTAAGGGTATTTACCCCATAAAAACCCATACAAAATTACAAAAATCCAAATTTCTCAAAAACGGCTCTAACAATTTTTATACAAATTTCATGGTTTTTAGTGCTTAAGATGACAAACAAAATGACACCACCCGCATGTCTGTAAATATTCAGGTTCAGAAGTTATGAGGTTTTAGGTGTTAAAAAATTCATATTTTTTTTATTTCACAAAATATGTAACCTTAATGAAAATATACTTGCAACTATTAAATTTTACTTGAAAAACTAAATAATCCAGTATTTTGAATCATTAGTTTACATCAACTGGTTGCAGAGATAATTGATATTTTAGTTCGGCAGTAAGCGCAGTACGTTGTCCAATGTTATTCTTATGGCAAATATTTAAAAACCGATATCTCCGTTATTTATCAACCGATTTTGATAAAATTTGGTAAGTGTTTGTGTGATAATTAATTGTTAATTTGTTTTATTTCACTATATAAATTTTCTGGTTTTAAATGACATTAAGGGAGAAAGTATGTGTCAGTTTCCTGATACCGTTTATTTTTTAAGTAGAACTATAAATTAGGGTTCAAAATTAAATAGAATAGAAAATAATACATATTATTTACCACATACTGGATCACATAGGATATAAGCAAGGCCGCACTAGTGTGGCCTTGATAAAATACTGTATATAGCCAATGGAATCGAAATTAATTAACTTGAAACAGCTGTTTATGTGTTTAACCTATAAGTACAATATTCAATGAAACTCCAGAGGCAAACGGTACTGAGCCCTTGGCAGTTTGGGTATTTTTAGGGCCAGAATTAGTAGTTACAATGGACATGCATTGCATATATACAGCTTAATATGTACCCGCAAGGTCGCGGTATTATCACAAAGCAAATTGCTTTTATTTATTGGCGGGATTCAAACCCAGGATCCTGAGGATCGATGTTCCTCGCTCTATCACCAATGGACATACTTTGTGTAAAAATCATGAACTTTCAAACTCTGGATAATACTTGGATTATGATTTTAAATGATAGACCTTATTAAACATTCATTAATCAATTAATTCAATTAATTAATTCATTAATTAATTATAGGTCTGTGTGCCTATAATCTTTGACTTTTTCCAGTTTGTGAGCAAATGCATCTTTAAATATAAAATGTTTAAGAGTTGAATTGCCGTTTTCTACCTTTGTAAGATTTGGCCTACTTGCGGCTGCAACCAAACTTCGTACGTGTTGGAAGTCATTAATTATAGTTAATGTATGAATCTGTAATTTTTAACCTGAAAACATTTACGCAAACAGCTGATATTGATCAGGGGTGCCCATCCCCCCAAGCCACATGGCGCCCTCCCCCCAAATTTAGCCAATACCTCCCCCCAATTTGGCAAACCCCTCCCCCCAAATTTGGCGAACCCCCCTCCTCTTCGTTATCAGCAATAAACTGAAACTGAGTATGCAGGTCTGCTGCAACGGTTTTATTATTTTTTATCACTATATAATTTTTGCGGTTCTTACTTGAATAAAAATTAATATTAGGCTATAATAAATTATAAATTTAATCAATAAAACACTAATAGCTTCATTTGCATATCGCTGAATACTAGTAAATACCTCATGAAATACACTTTTCTGAACCTCAATAAGGTATGAATTATATCTTTAAAATTTCAATTTACAGTTAGAAAATCACAAAAAACAATTCTATAACATTTATTAACTGTGTAAATAATAATTATTTCTTAATCTTCTTAAACAACTATTTCTTAATTTCATCATAAAAAGAAATTTCTGCGTCTTTATTCATTCAGTTGTGATTATTTTTATTGATAGAATCAATGTCCGACAGGGGCGGATCCAGAGCAGATTTCTTTTTTTGGGGGGGGGGGAGTCTTAGAAAATAGAACTTTTCGGGGGGGGTCTGTGGGCTATGGAATAACCCCAGAGGGTGGGGGGGGGAATTGTTTTAAAATTTGGAAGCCAAATAGTGAGTTTTTAAGTCTATTTAAGTCAAGTGAAATGTAAAAATATTGCTATAGGCTTTTCCATTTGGCATGGCGTGTAAAGGGATTAGGAGACCCTTACACACACAGACACACAAACGCAGTTACCCCCCGTCCGTCCCGCCACGCCTCGCCCGGCAGGTAGATGACTCATGCACTGTGGCCTCTAGTACTGAATGGCAACTTTTTTTTACTACAGTTTTGACCATCTATGATATTATATCTGGAATCTCTGTGCAATGACGAGAAAAATGATGCCAAATTCGTGCTGTTACGGTGATATATTACGGCAATACGCACACAAAGCTGTTTGGTTTGCATAATGTTTGAAAAAGCGATAATTATTATAATTAAAATTATAACTATTGTTATTATTTATTATTAATACGATTTTTAACTTGGACAATAATACAGTGCGTTTTTAACCCATTTTTAAGATCGAATAAGAAGAAGATTGTACATATAAAGATGAAATGAGTATTGTTTTGTTAATCTTTAAATTTTAAACAACCTATTATTTTAAGTTTGATCACATTTAGCTTACATTATGTGTTAAAACAATCCGTTAATGTTCTGCATTTGATTAGTATTGTGTAAATTTGTCTTATAATACTACTTGTGATAACATGTTATTTAGTGCTATCAAATAATAATAAAATCGACGGCCTAAAAATAGTTTGAACATTAAAAGTCTTTTAAAATGTGTACATCATCATTTTGTAATTTTTTAGAAACGATGCAAAATTGTTTTATGTTTATAAATACCCCTAAGTTACCAATTCAGCTTAAAGCAATTTCAAAACATTCTTAAATTAGTTTATTACGTATGTGAATTTTTATTCGTATAATAGGTAGTTTTTGTCATCTATAATAGGGAGTTTTTGCAATTTAAGGTAAAACAATACGATAAACGTTAAACGGTTAAATCAGCTGATTTTATACATTTAGCACAACGTCAAAAAATACTGTTTTACGTTTATCTTATTGTTTTACTGCGGCAAAAACTCCCTTTTAAAGCAACACGGTAAACGTTAAATAGTATTTTTACATTACGCTAACTGCAGGAAATCTGCTGATTTTATTTATATTAGTTTACCAATGTGGCAAAAACTCCCTAATAATTTAAGATTGAAAGCTCGGTAACTAGAAACAGCCTCGAAAAATCGTTTTTCATAATGGCAGCCGTGCAGAGCTTCAAAACAAAAACGCTGGCTTTATTCCAATATAAAAGGTTAAATGATCACTTGGTTAAGTTATTAAGCTCGCAATTTCAAGACGGTGAGTATAACTCAGAGTTTTGATCTTAAATTTTCTGTAGGACTTTGAAATATTTATTATATACGTTGTTTCCGTGCTGTATCCATGCACTGAGAAAAATTTTGTCCTGAAATACGTGGAAAATACACGTAAATAAGGGTGTGCGGGTTACCCACTGCAATCTGGACCCGGCTCAATGCTCCGGCAGTGAGGCCGCCACACGGAAAATCTGGACTTAGTTTGTCTACATAGTTATGACGTCACTGGCTATGACGTCATTACTGTCGGTTGTAAGTCCTGCCGATCAGAGTTGTCTCTCGTAATTGCAGAGACTTTTCTCAGAATATCCTGCGATTCATTTTGCCTTTACCACAGTTTATCACAGAATGTACATTCCTATTCTCGTAAAATACAACCGATTTCTATGCACTGACTTGCCTAGTCTCTGCATTTACCGGTATTTTTTATTTAAAATCAGTAAAAGATGTCTGGGTTCTTCTAGCGGTCACCCATCCAAGTTCTAACCACGCCCGATGTTTCTTGACTCGTATGTTCAGGTGAAGACTGCTATATCCACTGCGTTACGGCTGCCTGTTGACGAGTGTAGTTGTTGAATAGCATCTGAAGAATTGATAAGTGTAGTTTTACGCCTAATGGTACTTCTCTACAGTGACAATTTATTGCGTGATAGAGTCTAGAGTACCCGGTATCGGAATTTTTATAAAAAGTAATGTTTGTTCGTTGTGTGCATCTGTCCGTTTGTGTTACGTGGGTATGTGCCATGATGGTTTTTAATACTTCTTGACGACTTCCACTGGAATGAAATTTGATTTCCATCGCCTGAGGAAGATCTCTCTGAGATTGAAACTGTCGTAGCCCATAATATGAGACTACAAAGGATCACTTTGACAGTACAAGGTATTTACACCATTAATAGTTACAATTTATTACCCTGACATATTTATTTGATACATTTAAAAGTGGCAGCAAATCAATGCAAGGTTATACTCGACCTGCATTCTATTTCTTACAATTCATCTTATTTAAGACTGCTAAAAAATACCTGAGTTATTAAAATCTTAAACAGTGCAATTACTTTTTTTGGTAATTTTTTCGTGTAAACAATGGGCAGATAAAATTAATCTTAGGTCTAAAACTGATCAATGTGTCCTTGCAACTATTTAAAAATAAAACAATATTTAACAAAAGTAACTGCTGACAAATAAAACGATTTGATTTTTATCTTATTGATTTAGTCTTCGAATGGGGCGAGACCAGGCTTTTCAAGTCCGAAATTTCCCTCTGTCTTTCTAGAAGGTTCAGTTGGGCTGGCCTCTGCTCAGGTATTATGGCCAGTACCTGGTTTGGCGCTATATATATAAAAGTGACGCGCACGGCACAACCACGCCCCCTTCGGCCAAAAACATTGCGCTGGGACTTGGTGGGGTGGTAAGGTCATCGTTGGTTCCAGAGGGTTAGTTGGGGTTGATTCCCTAAAACAACCAAAATTTGGTCTGCAAGGTTGCAGCGCCTACCCACAATTGACACCAGAAAAATTCGGATTGCGGGCTCTTGAAAAAGCGAATCACGGCGGTGTTGAAGTTGCAAGAACCGATTGGTGTCTTTGGGGTTCCGGCTCATCTCCACTCAGAATGGGTGGAACCTGAGGGCTCCCAACGCGCTGGCACCTCCGCCTGAGACTTTTGATTCTCCTTCATTTGAAGGTTGCGAGCTGTTTGGTCAGCGATCGGGCTCGGGGTTTTTTTTTTAAACTGAATCCTAGATGGAATCACCACAAGTGACAGAGATTCAGGTGTTAGGCGACTCATTCGCAAAGCGATTTGTGACATTTTTAAATCGCCCTGAGCAATTAAATCAACCCTTCGGTCTTCGCTGCAGTTTTGGAGTGGGCATTTCAGGCGCAAAGGTTTGCGCAATCAAGAACCACATTAAGAATCAGCGCATAGTTTTCAACCATGTCAAGCCTCTTTTGTTATTTATAGGCACAAATGATTTTTTTGGGCAGACACCGGAGTCAAGATTTAAGAATGAATTTTTGTCCTTGATTCGTCTATTACGTCGAATGAATCCTGGCATTAGGTTAATTTTGCTACCTCTTCCGAATTATCCTAGAGCGGGGTATACATCTTTAGATAGATTAAATAGGGTGAATTCCTTTTTTCAAACATTACAAGGAAAACATTTCAGAGTAATTCAGTTAACTTCAGACTTCTTCCGCCCAGATTTTTTTCACAAAAACTATGCCTACTCCCGTAGGCGAGACGGCATACATTTCAACGATTTTGCCCATAGAGCTTTGGTTCCTTTAGTAAAACAAGCAGTAAGTTCCTTTTCTTAGGGAACTCGTATTCAGGCCTAACCAGTTACAATTTTTTTACAGTTTTTTTTACAATTTACTTTATTCGTACCCTAGATTTTAACTAATCACATCTTGCCTCCTCTGGCTTTTGAACCTCGGTGCCCTTACCTCTCATGAACTTTGATATAAATTGCGCTGAGAATTTTTGAAACAAATTCTTGTTGTTATTTGTTTATTATTGTTGTTCTATTGTTGTTGTTAGAGTTCTAACATTGTTATTTATTTAGAGTTATTTATAATTGTTGTTTATTTAAGGATTTTTTTTCTCTCAACAGTATTTTTGGGTTGTAAGGGGTTTTCATTGGGACCGTTGGCAATGCCGTCCAAGATTTATCACCCTCGTGATTTGCCTTTGGGGACTTCATGGGTTTATTTATTAAATGCCCCGGACGCAGTAACTCAATGCCAGATTTTTGGGCTACAACCTCAAGCAACGCTTTCCCGCAACCGGATAATTTTGTCGGAATTTCTCAATCAGCTTGAGTTAAATGGGGGCACTCAACCTCTCCCCGAGAACAACCGACCTGACATAGATTTTGAAAATCGACCCGATGGCCCCTCCCCGGAGGGTGTTCAACTCGTTGATTTCACCGATGCCCCCACCATTCCCACAACTTCTGCCACGATCACACCCCGCCTAACATTACTGACCTCAGCTCCCTCCATGCAGGCTCCTGTTTCTCTTCCAGTAACGACCAACCCTTTTGTGACTGCAACCACTCCAGCCCACAGTTGCATTAGTCACGTGTCACCTCCTCAGCCTACCAGCATTTCTCCATCCTGGCAAGACGTGGTACATGCAACAGCAATTGCGGTTGGCCAACAGGAAGCCTCAGCAATGGCTCAGTCCAGGGTCACCCCTGCCCCTTCTTCAAGCACCCCACAAGTTTTTTCTGAATTATTGAAAGCTCTACCTGTAGTATCCGGCGATGACTCAGATCAACTTCTTTCCTTTTTGGTTCAGGTTCAAAAAATCGAGCAATTGAAGCTCACATCTTCTGAAAATCATATTATCAACGTTCTCCCACACACTTCCGGCCAACTTAGGACCTTTTGGTCTCAAGCTATCACTGATCGCACCTCACTCTTTGAATTGATCACAAAGCTGCTAAATTTTTTCGCCCCCCATCAATTGCGCCATTCAATGATTTCCAACCTCATTTACCGCACCCAGGGTCCGCAGGAAACCTTGCCTGAATTTGCTGAAAAGCTTCGTGACTATGCCACTCTCCTGTTACCTACCTTGGGTGATAGGGAGCTTCAGGACATAGCTCTGAATGGTCTGAACAGGCAAACTCGTGCCCACTTGGCCGGTTTACCAGCTCCCACCTCCCTTCAGGACCTCCTGTCTCTGGCACCGCGTATTGAGGTTGTGCGCGACCTTGAGCGTAATGCCACGTCAGCTTACAATACTAGGACCTTCCACCAGGAAACAGCCTATCCTCATCAGACCCCAAGCAATCAGTTTCAGTCACCATCTCCCAGGCCGAACTACAACAATCGTCAACACAGAGCAAATAATCCGCAGAACTTCAGAAATTTTTCTGGTCAAAACCAAAACAGGTTCAATTCTTCCTTCAACCCTAGAGTACCTGAGTTTCCTTTTGCACATTTTGGGCTTCCTGACACCAGACAGCAGCGTTATCCACCCCCAGGTCCCCAACAGGGCAACAATCACAATTCTGGTTCCAATGGGCAGGGAAACTCCAGAGGAGGGAGGCATTAGGCGGTACCCCCCCTCCAAACAATCAATCCGCCATGTACGCTTCTTTCTTTATGTCTTACCTTCCCACTCAGCAGCATTATCCACCCCCAGGTTTCCCACAAGTCGACAACCCCGATTCTGGTTTCCATAACCAGGAAAACCCCTGAGGAGGGAGGTGTTAGGCGGAACCCCCCCTCCAAGCCATCAACCCGCCATTTGTGCTTATTACAAAATTCCGTCAGCCACTCCCAAGAGAGCCCCAAGCATTCCCAAGCTCGAACTTTGTAAGGTCCCTTTGACTTTTGGGAATGTATTAAACATGTTAGCACTTGTAGACACAGGGTCATCTTGTTGTATAATGTCCTTTCCAACCTTTCAGGAAATCAGAAGAAATAGTCGTGCTATTTTTGCAACCCAGTCAACATCCTTTTCTGCGCTTTCAGCCTCTGGCGATAAGGTTTCTTTCAAATTTCAGGCCCCAGTTCATTTCAAGATCGATCATCTCTCTTGGACATTCACGTTTCAAATTGCTGAGCGGTTGCCCGTGCCCATCATCTTGGGTTCCGACTTTTTGACTAAGACCAAGGCTATCATCAACATGGCATCCCACACCTTAACATTTCCATAAGTACTCCAAAAGTTTTCACCTTGCTCTCACAGACTTCTCAGGATGATGCCAAACCCATAGCCATGGGAGAAAATCTTACTCCGGAACAAAAGGATCAAGTCACCCAATTGATCGCTGAATTTCCCGAAACCATCACAAAGAATCTAGGTCGCACCAATATTCTTGAATATCATATCAGGGTAAATTCTTCCAAAATCATCCGTAACAAGCCTTATCAGTATGCACCACCCAAGCTAGCACTCATGAGACAGCACATAGATGATCTTCTGAAAAAAGGCGTCATCAGACCATCGAGTTCTCCTTTTGCATCAGCTGCCTTCCTGGTTCCCAAGAAAGGTGGCAAAACTCGAATGGTGGTAGATTATCGCAATTTGAACCAGATCTTAGAACTTGACGCCACACCAATGCCAACAATAGAGTCAGCTTTCCAACATCTGGGTCAAGCCAGATGGTTCACACTTCTTGATCTCAATTCTGCATACAACCAAATCCCTCTTTCAGAACAGTCCAAGCCTTACACATCTTTTGTTGTTACATGGGCTCAATACGAGTTCAACTATCTTCCATTTGGCTTGGCATCAGGAAGTATGGTCTTGACCTCTCTCATAGACAAGATTTTCGGGGATATCAAGTTAAAATACGTTTACAATTTCTTTGATGACCTTTGTGTATACAGCAACGGATCCTTTGGTGATCATCTTGTTAAGGTTCGTTCTGTGATCGAGAGACTGCAAGATGCTGGTCTCACAGTCAATCCTGAAAAGATTACAGTAGCTTCCAATCACATTCAGTTCCTTGGCCATATTTTCGCAAACCACTCAATATCTATTCATCCTGATCGAACTCAACCGATAGATAATTTCCCCGTTCCCAAGAATGTCAAGCAGCTTTCTAGGTTCCTGGGCATGACCGCCTTCTATGCTAGATTCATAAAGGATTATGCCATCATTTCTCAACCACTCAATCAACTGAAGCGCAAGGGTGTGGATTTCATTTTCGGTCCAGAACAACATAAGGCCTTTGAAGCTCTCAAGGCTGCTCTTGTATCTTCCCCCATCTTGCGGATGCCCGATTTCTCAAAAGAGTTTATAGTTCACACAGATGCATCTGGAACTGGAATTGGAAGTACCCTTTTCCAGGAGCATGATGGTCAACTCTTTCCTGTTTGTTATTCTTCTCGCGCACTCAACAAACATGAATTGAACTATTCCACCTTACAACTCGAGTGTCTTGCTATTGTTTTTGCTCTCCAGAAGTATCAGCAGTACCTCGAGCATAGGGAGTTTCAGTTGCACACAGATTGCTCCGCTTTAACATGGCTTTTGAACCACCCCCGTCAGGTTGGGAAAATAGCAAGATGGATATCCTTCATTAATTCTTTCAAGTTCCAAATCCATCATATTCGTGGGAAGGACAATTTGGTAGCTGACTGTCTCTCCCGCCTTTTTGAAAACACCGACCCTACTGAAGCCCCTCAGGAACCCTCTCCACCAGTAATGTCACTTTTTGGCATTCCTGAAATTTTCAAAGACATAGCCACACATCAACATGAAGATTCCGAACTTTCCAAACTCATCCGTAATCCCCGAAGGCCACCAAACTACACTGTGGTTAACGGTGTATTGATGCACCGTCTTCCCAATCAGAACAAACCAAGGGTGGTAGTTCCTGCCAAACTCTTTGATATGCTGTTCCGCTATTATCATGAATCCCCCAGTGCGGCTCATCTTGGTATCCGCAAAACTCTTGCCCGCATAGAACCTTTCTTTTGGGCAAAGGACCTCAGGCAAATTATCACCGATCGGGTAAGATCTTGTGTTCAGTGCCAACGTTGCAAACAAGCCCCCACCACCAATGTTGGCCATTTGGCTTCCGAGGTAGTTTGCAAACCTTGGGAGAAGATCTTTGTGGACCATATCGGCCCTTTGCCTAGATCTACAAAGGGCAACAAATACATTCTCACAATTGTAGATGCGTTTTCCAAATTTGTAATCATGCTACCTGCCAAAAACACTCAAGCGTCAACTTCAGCATCCCTTCTTACAAAACATGTTTTTTAAATTTTTGGCCCACTAAAGTATCTAGTTTCCGATAATGTTTCAAATTTTCGCTCCAAAGTATTCCAAGAGCTATGCTTGGGACTTGGAATACAGCACATTTTTACCAGTCCTTATTACCCCAATCCCTCTCATGCCGAGAGGGTCAACAAACAGATAAAAATAGCAATCAGGATCTTTCACAACCAGTATCAACAGTTTTGGGATCAGGATCTTCACTGGTTCCAAATGGCCTTCAACTCTGCTGTGCATGAATCCACTCAGAATTCCCCATCACGTCTTTTTCTTGGCAGAACCCTATACCATCCCTTGGAACTCCAATGGAACCTTGACAAACTTGTCGATTCCCAAGTAACCGCTCCCTCTACCCAAGACGATTGGTCAAGAGCAATCGAAAGCCTCCGAAAAGCCAGAGCCAGCCGAGAGAGGAAATACAATCAAAACCGATCACCCAACACTTTCAACCCTGGCGACTGGGTAATGTTCAGATTGAACCCCATCAGTAAGGCGGTCGACCACATAAACCAAAAATTATTACCTATGTGGTCGAAACCTTGTGTAATTGAAACCTTCACCTCCTCAGTCACTGTTTTAGTCGACCCTGTCAATAATAAATTCATCCGGAAAGCTCATGTTTCACAGCTCAAAAGGTTTTTCCAGCCAACAACATAAATTAAATTTCATTCACTACCTAAGGTTACACCCTGAAAAAGATCGTTGCCCATTGCACATATGCACCTAGTGATATTAGGTTAAGCTTTTTTCTACTCTTCTCCTTCTCTTCCCTGGTATGAGCGGGGGAAGTGAGTCTAAGGTTTCATCTTCCTCTGGATGGGTGAACCTACACTATTCCTCTCCGCTCATATTCAGGTAAACCCTCCCTTCTTCGTCACCTCGTTGCACGAGAGATACGTTTGCGTTTGGGTTCTTCCTTTAAAACAAAATTTCTTTTTCAGTATAATGTAACCTTACTGTTTGACCTTAATTTTATTTTAATTTTTTTTTATCTTTTATGGTCATCCAGTTAGGGCCCATGCGCAGGGTATCCTGGAACGACAAGTTGCTAGCTACAATTTGTCGAGCACCGAGTGACACTTAGTAAATTCTCTCTTTTTCTTTCCTATTCTCCTCATTTCTAGCCTTCTTTTATGGTCGACCATGCACAAAATCTAGTCATAAGTGTGTAGTAAGTGTAGGGCACACCAGGAAAAATGTCTAGGTAGATGACAGTATCAATCATTAGAATAAGCCAATATCTTTTAGTTTTGTCTAAAAGGTTAAGTAATATGGAAAGGATGGTCCCACTATAGTTATAAGCTGAAAAGGGGTATACAAAGAAAAATAATTTGAATATTTAATCTCCAAGTGCGCTTCTGATTTAGGGCAAGCGCTTCTCGTGCGTAAAATTTAAATGGCCTTTTTTCAAATGCGCTAAACCCTTAAATTTTCCTTCATTTTGTGTTTCCATGTACACCACTACCTTTATATTTGTTTAGTTACTAACACTCTTTTAGGGAATTGCTGCAAAAATTGGTTTCCTCCACTTCAGATATGGGTTGGGTTCCATGGCACCTGGTGTGGTATCTTCGAGCCCACGTCGGTCAGTCTCGCCGGACTGATCACCCTAAAATGTCGTATTGTCAGCGATCGGTCTACCCTGCACTAATTTTGGGGTAAATCTTACATAATATAGTCAGGACCAACACTTCGGTTTCACAAGCATTTTTTTTGTAAAGTCAGTCCCTATTTACAAACTAGTCATTACCAAATCACTGCACAATCAAAAAAAAAAGGGCCAGCTTGCAATCACCTTGAAAAAGGGCAATTCACCACATTGAATCAAAAGCCACAAGCAGTCAAATCCTGAAATAGCTTCAACTACAACCACCTTCAACAATAGACATCTTCAGTCAACTCCGAACTTCAGCAGCAGTCAAATCCTGAAATAGCTTCAACTACAACCACCTTCGACAATAGACATCTTCAGTCAACTCCGAACTTCAGCAGCAGTCATATCCTGAAATAGCTTCAACTACAACCACCTTCAACAATAGACATCTTCAGTCAACTCCGAACTTCACCAGACATCTTCAGTTAACTTCGATTTTCAGCAACAATCACCACCTGAAATAACCAGCCTTAACAACAGCCATCTTCCGTAACAACCAGCTTCACCAAGACTCACCGATAATCACCATCGCCAGCTTGCATCTTGCAGCAGCCTACAAGAGTATGTTTATGATTGCAACAATTCTGAGAAAAACAACACAAGACTTCAGTTTATACCAAATCTCAGATAAAAACAAAATATAAGGCCTAAATATTAAACCAAAAAAATAAAGAATAAAAAAATAAAAAAATAAATTAAAAAAATTGTGCGTGCAGTTATCCCCCCTTCATTCAAATTGAGTTCTTCGAGTAGGGCAGAAACCAAGTGTGGAGTCCTTGAGGCCTCAAGCATCAAATTTCTCCGCTGGGGGGGAGGAGGAGCCCGATCGCTAACCAAACAGCTCGCAACCTTCAAATGAAGGAGAATCAAAAGTCTCAGGCGGAGGTGCCAGCGCGTTGGGAGCCCTCAGGTTCCACCCATTCTGAGTGGAGATGAGCCGGAACCCCAAAGACACCAATCGGTTCTTGCAACTTCAACACCGCCGTGATTCGCTTTTTCAAGAGCCCGCAATCCGAATTTTTCTGGTGTCAATTGTGGGTAGGCGCTGCAACCTTGCAGACCAAATTTTGGTTGTTTTAGGGAATCAACCCCAACTAACCCTCTGGAACCAACGATGACCTTACCACCCCACCAAGTCCCAGCGCAATGTTTTTGGCCGAAGGGGGCGTGGTTGTGCCGTGCGCGTCACTTTTATATATATAGCGCCAAACCAGGTACTGGCCATAATACCTGAGCAGAGGCCAGCCCAACTGAACCTTCTAGAAAGACAGAGGGAAATTTCGGATTTGAAAAGCCTGGTCTCGCCCCATTCGAAGACTAATCTGCAGCGCGGTTGGGTGTTTTGGATAAGTATTAATGTTAAAAATTAGGTTCTTTTTATTAAATTAGTCTATATCAAACTAAAATGTGCTAGTTAGCTTGGTTTTGGGGTGCCCGGGGGGAAAATTCTGGTTGGGGATTTTGTAAGATGTGAATTTCTGTGTGTTTCGCCTCTCCACAGGCGGCACTTTCAATACAAATGTAGTTTCATCAGGTTACTTAGCTCAATAGTTAATTAAAACCTTTATTGAGAATCATAGTTATCACCCATTAGACAGTTATGCTTAATTTCAGACAGTTATTCCCAGTCACATGCTAGGTGGGCCCTTCTGGCGTTTAATAAGGTTGTACATGGAATTAATTAATTAATTATTGTTCATCCAAGCTGGCTTAGGTGACCATATGGCAATGGGTACGATCGGCCTCAGGGTAAACCTTCCACCTAGTTAAATTATCCTATTCATTTCATAGTTGAAATAGTTTGCTCTGATCAATCCTTTCCTGATAATACAGGATTACCTTATTGTACCACACACATCCACATTGATCCATAATGTTCCACCCTGGTCCATATTTGGGTATTTTCAACAACCTATCTCCACCCGACAACCAACAACTCCAACAGTTACATGTTTACGTTATAAATGTCATCGAAGATTTGAAATGAAAATTTTATAAGTTACTAGTTTTAATATATAGTGCTTTCAAACTTTGTTCAGACTGTCAAAAGGCACTACTACGAGAAAAAATAGGAGCGAGTGTGAAGTTTCATTCAATTCTGATAAGAAATAGTCGCTAGCCTTTTTGAACAAAACGAGGTGGAAGATTCGCTCAAAAGTGCAAAACCGGTAACTTTTTTGGTCACTTTAAACATTTATTCCTAACTTATTAGAAGTCTTTAAAAGAAACTGTCGTTTTTTGACCTATTTTGGCCAGTTTATTATGTTGAAGCAAATTTATCTCAAATAAAGGCTCCAATTTTCTTTTTTGAAAAGTGAAAAATCTGCTCCAAATTTGCGCTGTTAAAGTAGGCACTCACGTCGTTCATTCGTCGTCTGCTGGTGGACTTGGCGACGAGACACGACCGTGCCTCTAGATAATACAAGTATTTAGAAACCACCGTGTTTAGAAACAAAGAAAAATAAACGGTATCAGGAAACTGACACATACTTTCTCCTTTCAAGTCATTTAAACCCAGAAAACATATATAGTGAAATAAAACAAATTAACAATTAATTGTCACAGAAATATACGGTATACCAAATTTTATCAAAATTGATTAGTAAATAACGGAGATATCGGGTTTTAAATATTTGCCATAAGATTAACATTGGACAATGTGTGTACTGCGTTTACCGCCGAACTAAAATATCAATTATCTCCGCAACCAGTTGACGTAAACTAGTGATTCAAAATACTGGATTATTTAGTTTTTCAAGTCAAATTTAATGGTTGCAAGCATATTTCCTTTAGAAGTTTCAAAATTTGTGAAATTTTAAAAATATGAATTTTTTTCACATAAACCCCTGTAACTTCTGAACCTGTATTTTTACAGACATGCGGGTAGTGTAATTTTGTTTTTCATCAAGCTCTAAAAGCCATGAAATTTTATCAAAATCGTTAGAGCCGTTTCTTAGAAATTTGGGTTTTGTCATTTTTATGGGTTTTTATGGGGTATATACCCTTTAAAATAAAAAATTCAAAAAAAAGAAAAATACGCCTGGAGATACCACGGCTTTATACCTACATGCCAAATTTCATGAAAATTGGACCACTGGTGTCATCTCTAGCTTTGTTTACATCCACACACACACACACACACACACACACACACACACACACACACACACACACACACGCAGACAGACAGACACACACACACACTGTAACGTGCCAAATCCGGTTGGGGTGAATTTTAGCACGTTTGTACCACGAATTTACTCAGTCGTAAATAACTGGAATGTCCAGGGTCGATTTAATTTGAAATACAGTCGACTCTCGCTAACACGAACCTTGATATCACGAAATCCTCTATATCACGAACTATTTTTTATCCCCTTGGAAAAACTTGTATAACACGAAGAAATTACGACACATAACACGAACTGATTTTCCAGTTATATTTTACCTCTATAACTCGAAGGGACTCACACATTACCTCTATATCACGAAGTTCAGTAGATAAGATGAATTCGATTCGCGCTTTACCTCCATAGCTCGAAGTTTACCTCCATACCACGAAGTTTTCAGAATGGACCTCTGTAATACGAAATCCCAGCGTTCAGGATGCAACCTGTCGGCGAATCATATCCGGGGTCAAGCGCATGTTTTAATAAAAATTAAAATCGATTTGTTTTTACAAAAGGTAGAGTACCGACTTTTTAATCAGTGGAATTAATAAAAGTTGAACGTTTATTTTTGTAGCTGTAGGGGATACAGTAACGTTTCTTTATATTATTGTTTTAATAAAAATTATGATCGATACTGTAATTGTTTTTTCATGACTAAGCAGAGGAAGATTACGGACTGTTTTTTTTACAGGTGATTATTCGAACGAAGTGAGTTACACTCGACTTGAAAATCACTCTTTGAGAACTAACTCCTCTTTTATCATTTGATGAAAATTCGTGAAATTTTGACTACAACATATTTATACCCTGAAGATTGTTTTAATCTATAAATAAGTAGTTAATTATACGTTTAAATATTTATTTTTTAGTAAATAGCCTTCCTTTAATTTTATCGCACTTCGTTCGACCTATACGCGACATAGGAGCGTACTCCTAGTATTATAAATCCTGCATGTTTCATTGATATATAATATTTAAATAAGTTAAAAGCTTAGATTTGTCGAAGATGTAGAGAATAAATTACATTTTTCATTACCTCTGTATCGCGAATTTTCATTTGGATTACCTCTATAACTCGAATTATGCCTACGACGAACTATACGTAACACAAAGAAAAATCGCAGTCCCGCGGAATTTCGAGTTAGCGAGAGTCGACGGTAACTAAATTTAGAATGGGCTCAGCAAAGAACTATCCACAAGACTTGCTTTAACATTCCTTAATTCGCTCATCATCGCCCATGTTGCCAATTGAAAACAAGTTATTTTGATAAAGTCAAGGCCGAAATGGTGAAATTTTGGGGTTTTTCAAATAAGAAAATAAACGGGAAATTCTTCCCTAATTGGTATCCACAGAAATCACAACTAAAATTACTCAAAGGCTTTGAAACCCCTATTTCACCTACTACGTAAATGTCTAACTTTAGAGTTTATTTGATAAAAGTTTAAAACATTAATTCGGCCTAACATTAATTCACGGAGCTGTTGCGCCCCAGTCCAAGAATCAAGAATCAAGAATCAAGAATACTTTATTGTCATAAACTTGGTCATAACAAGCATGGACAAACGTCTTACAAATGTACAGAAATGATAAAAAAAATTCAGTGTATGTATATGATTCTTACATATAACATGAAAACAAATCTCTCCTAATTATCAGTAAGGTAATCCTGAACACTGTAATACTCCTTGGAAACCAAAAAAGACCGTAACTTTCTTTTAAACCTGGCCTCGACTGATTCGGCTTTAATGGAATTCGGGAGGGAATTAAAAAGTTTGACTACATTGAAGAAAGTCTGTTTTTCAAAAAATGTGGTTTTATGTTGTGGAATGGTTAAAGCCAAGGAATGTCTAAGGTCGTGACAACTATTATTTCGAAGTTGGAAGAAATGCTTGTTTTTGAAGAAAAAAGAAAAACATTCATATATATACAAGCAACTAAATGTAATCAGGTTATTAGTGGAAAAAACACCTCTACATGAATCATTTCTCCGAAGTCCAAAAATCAACCTAACCGCTTTCTTCTGTAAAACGAACAGGGATTTTGTCCTCGATGTCTCGGCTCCCCAAATTGCAATACCATAACTAAGGTGAGGGTAAAGGCAACCATAATAGGCAGTGAATAGAACTTGGGTGTTTGCGAAATTGGACAACCTGCGAAGAATGAAAATACAGCTGTTTATCTTACGTGAAACTTTATAGATGTGTTCTGAAAAATCGAGGCGAGGATCAATGGTCAAACCCAAAAAAGTTGCCTGCTGGCAAGATTGGATTTCATTGTCACCTAAGAGCAATGTAGATGTGTCACCAAGAGGATCTCGCAATTTAAAATCCATGAAAAGTGTTTTTCCGGTATTAACAGGAAGGTTATTCTCTGCCATCCACTGGACAAGAAAATTGCTTTGGATGAAAGACTCAATCTCGAGATTTTCACGAGAACCACTACTGATGTTCAATGACGTATCATCAGCGAAAAGGCAAAGATCAACATTTGATACACTCGATTTGATGTCATTAACAAATAACAGAAAAAGGACTGGTCCGAGCACGGAGCCTTGTGGAACCCCGCTGGTAACAAGTATTTCACTTGATCTAACAGATGATACGCACCCTTTACTATCCAAAAACGGCACTTCTACAACCTGTTTTCTTCCTTCCAAATACGAGACAACCCATCTTAGAGCATTGCCTCTAATTCCAAAATGTTCTAACTTTTTCAAGAGTAATTTATGATTTATCATGTCAAACGCCTTGCTTAAATCCAAAAATATTCCAAAAACATGATTATGCTCATCTAATGATCTTGACACATTTGAGCTTTAGCGTCTATAGTAGAAGAATTTTTCCTAAATCCGAATTGTTTTTCAAAAAGGACTTTATGATCATTGAGAAAAGAATTTAAACGATTCAAAAACAACCTTTCTAAAATCTTTGAAAACGTTGATAGTAAGGAAATGGGTCTGTAGTTACTTCTGTCTAACCTATCTGTCCTATCCGAACTAACACCTAACAAGTCCTGTTTTTATTTAATTTTATTTAAACCCAAAGCTGTTGCGCCTGGGGCCTCACTGAACGTAAATCCTCACAAGTCTAGATTTTATTTACTTTTATTTACCCAAAGCTGTTGCGCCTGGGGCCTAGTTGAACGTAAATCCTCACAAGTCTTGATTTTATTTACTTTTATTTAAACCCAAAGCTGTTGCGCCTGGGGCCTATATTTCCAGAGCTTTTACGCCCAGGTCCTGTTCAGTATTTTAATTGAAAATGAATCGGAAAGCCTACCACAAGCACAGCCTATCAGCCTATCTTTAGATTTACTTGAGTTGTTACACCCAAGTCCTGTTCATATTTTGTTAAATACAAGTCGCTAATTACACGGATAATCCAACAGTTATTTCAAATTCCTTCCCAAAACAACGAAATTAATTATTCAGAGCTGTTTCGCCGCTGATCAACACTCGAAATACATTTATTTATTTTACAACCCAAAATGAGTCTAAGTCTCGTTCGAAAATAACTTTCTTTTAACTAAATCCATTAAATGCTAGTAATCGCAAATAAATCATAATCGTTTACTTTAACCTTTACTGACTCGCAACTAATAATATGGAAGAATGTCAGGCACTTACTATTTCGTTTAAACCAATTCGTCGCGTAAGAATTTTCCAAAGACTGAGGTTCGGAGGAGGAGCGATTTAACCAGCTACTCGCCTGGTCGTCTACTGAATTGTCCTAGCTGCTCGAGTGAGGGCTCTCGCTTCCCCCACTCCGCTGCGTCGCCAGCGCTGTGCGTGGCGAAAATACTAACCAATGTCCAGCTGACTCGCTGGTCGGCCAACGCAGCAAACCAAAATATTCCTCCTTTTACATCTTTTTACCCTCAAAATTGTAAGCCCTTACAACACACAGACAGACACACACACACACACACACACACACACACACACACACACACACACACACACACACACACACACACACACACACACACACACACACACACACACACACACACACACACACACACACACACACACACACACACACACACACACACACACACACACACACACACACACACACACACACACACACACACACATACACAGACAGACAGACAGACAAACACACAGACAGACAGACGGACGGACGGACGGACAGACAGACAGACAGACAGACACCACGTCGAAAACCACTTTTTTAGATTCAGGGAGCACTAAAACGAATATATCCACTAACAACTCAAATTCAAAAATTTTGACAAAAACAATACATTCTCCACATATGTATAGGGGGGAGAAAGTAAAATGATTTGTTAAAAAAAGTTAATAAATAAATGTTTAGTGAATTTTTTCCAAACGCTTACATTTTTGCTAAAAAAGGCCTGGCACTTCTTGCAGGTAACAATGAAAAAATGCTATTAAAATTTGTTTTTTACTGATGTTACCCATTATTTATTTTTTATTTAAAAAAAATCTAATCAAGCTGTTGATTTAAAAATTATCCTTTGCGCAGACAATGACATTTTTTTCTCAGGATACAGCTTTAATGCTAACAAGAACATTTAATTAATTGATTTCATAGTACAGTACACCTCAGATTGTCTGGATTAATGTGGGGGAACACCGATATGTTTACTATTGAAATATTGACCCAGCTATATGCTTAGAAAAAAAAACGCTGTCAATTAAATTTGTATCACATTAAAGAGTTCTGATTTGGTTTGATTTAAATATTTCATGACATTAAGTAAATATATTATAATATACTGGTAATTTATGTTATACCATAATATAAAAAAAGTATTCTGACATTATCAGTTTTGTTACAGAACTCATCCGCCCAATATGTATTCCCACACCAAATGTCTTCAATCAAGATATGATGGGCTACTCACCCTTTGTGATTGGCTGGGGAGCCATCGGCTACAGTGAGTATTAATTTTATTGTATCCTCTATAATTTGAATTGGCAGAGTTGTTGATAACATTAATTGAAGAACTTGACCGATCCACATTACAACCAATTAACTGAAAGATGATTAAACCAAACTTAAACACAATTTGTAAGCAAGGCAAACACGTTGTTACTGGAAACTTAAATTTATCAAAGCCTCTCAGAAAAGCCAAATGGCTGAAAACAAAGAATTTTTATTCAATTGGAAATAATAAAAATAAAAAACAAATGACAGTGTTTGATTGGTTGGCAGTGAGACTTGGTTCCCATGGAGGCAGATAGTGGAGCTTTCGGCCACACACTCAGACAAAGGGGTGGGGCACCAGAACTAGATGTAGGGGCAAAATGTTTGTTACTTTTTGGACAGCCCTCAAAGTTTCCTGGTATGATAAACAATCATAATTTTTATTTATGCGGAGTTTATACATTTGTTAGTTTTGGTAGAAAACATTTAAAACCTTTTAACTCATTCACCTACTTTGATGAAGTGGTCTCATCGCCGGTCGCGCGGGTGCTGTTAGTGAGGGCTTGGCTTAGTAGTTCACTGGTTTGCCACCAGGCCGGTTGCTCAAGCGGTTCAATGGATCGCCGCTAGGATTCGCTGGAGCTGTAGGCTTTAAGAGACAAACGAGCATTGGTCTGACGGTACTGCGCGGCCGTGTGGTCTTAGGCGTTGACTGATGAGTCAATGTTGAAGCCATATGCCGCGGTGCGGGTTTGATTCCCACACCATGAGCAATCCCTATTAGGCTTGCAAATATGAGGTAAAGTTGGTGGGAGGGCCCAATAAATGGTGACCGGCTTGGGTGGAAGTTGACGGCATTTGTAGGTTTAATAGAGATTGCAGTGGACACCTGTTTTGCTTATTTTTACCCTTGTTTAGAGGAGAAGGACACGTTTTTTTTAAATTTTTATTAATTAATTCAGCATATTGTCAATACATATGGACAATCAAAAATGTCATAACCAAAATGTTAGACCAAATACAGACAAAATAAACATATCTATATAAATTAAAAATCAATTCGATGAGTGGTAAACACAGTACGTTGTTCCAATTTTAAACTTACCTAAATAAATAAAAACATTTCTCAAAATTCAACTTTTAGTTCTTCAAAATTCAACAACTTTTTTTATATGTGCACAAAATTGGATAATTCTTTTTTTGTTTTCTTCATATTTTTAAGGACAAGGTTTGTGTGAAATAAAATTTTTAATTCGACCCTGGGGCTCTCTCCCACTGGCTTTAAGTTACTTGACCATGTATGCATTCTGGTGGAGTAACTTGAGAACTACTTCAAATCATAACCATATGTTGACATGTAAACAATTATTGTGAATTTGAAATATGTGTTTATTTATTTACACTTAGATTATTTACTTTTGTATTTGAAGGATTTTGTGAAATTAAAAGGTCTACTTAAAAGTTACTTTTTGTATCTGAAGAATTCTGATTACATCACATGTGAATCTGATTACATGACATGTGACCTTTTTATCCTTTTATTTATTTTAACCTTTTTATTTTAACTAACCTTTTAGGATGTTCAGAAATGAAGATAAATCCTCATAGTTTTGTTTGGTTTTAGAAAATTAATATTGCAAGCCTTATATGAGTGTGTGAAAAACTGCAGTTTTTTATTTGACCAGAGAGGTTGAGAAGTGTTTGAGTTCATAGTTCACCAAAATCATGACTATATTTTAAGTTTAATATAACACTGATTCAGTATTATTCTGATTCTTGAAAATGCCATGTTACCCTCGATGCAACAACCTGGGCCGTGGAGAACGCAGTGCTGTGAGTGAAGGACACTTTCAGGCAAGTCAAAATTACAAGCAAAACGAGTCTTGAAATGAAGGTGAATGTGCTTTATTTAATCTAACCCATCAACGAGGAGATATTGTATTCAATCCCCATTGAGCTGCGTTCAATTAATTATAACGCGACGATCGATTACAGTTTATTGCCAAGAGTTGCTATTGGCTCAATGAACATTGTGTGTCAACGGTTGCAATGATTTTAGGTTTAAAAATGAAGCCCCTGTAATGTGTAATGTACCGCACCAGTGGCCAACTACAATTGACACCATTGGCATATCAGGTTGAACCAGGCAAAACTCCGTTCCGTGGAATACTTACATCTTCGGGATGCTACCAATACTGATTGAAATGCATTTAATGATGGCAGAGTGACTATTGTCCCAGCAACATACGTCGGAAGTCCGCGACATATGCGCATGAGTACGCTCAGGATGCTAAGTCGGATGAACGTCATTATGGTACACCAGATTTGTTTATTACGTTCACATGCAATTCAAATTGGTCAGAAATTCTACAAGAATTATTTCCTGGCCAATCTCCCATTGATCAACATATTACCACAAGAGTTTTTAAAAGAAAATCAAAGTTATTCATGGATTTTATTGTTAAGCATTGCATGTTCGGCGAGATGCATTGTGGGACGTATTCAGTAGAATGACAAAAACCTGGGTTGCAACTTGCACAGATCCTTAGTTGGTTGGTTGAGAGGATAAAACCGAATGAAATGGATTATGTGATATCAGCTAATATAATGAAGGATATTCATTAAGCTAAAGGTCGGCTCAGTAATTATTGTGGTGTGGATCATTAACTCACTACGTATTTGTAATGGCACTCAGCTGACGGCGAAAAAATGAATTAACAGCATAATAGAGGCAATGATTTCGCAAAAAAAAACTACAAAGGTGAAGAAGTTTTTATTCCACGTATCCAAATAATTCAAAACGATACGCCCTTTGACTTTAAGCAGCAACATTTTCCAGCAGCTTGCATTTGCAATGTCCGAATTAAATGGACAATCGTTGAATGTTTGTGGAAACAACCTTGAAAATCCATGATTTTCACATGGCCAATTGCCTGTCGCCTTTTCCCGTGACGGAACTCTGAAAATATAATTTTTGCGCCAGAAAACAAAACTAACAATGTTGTATATTAAAAAGGCTTTAGAATAAAAGCTATGTTGTTGATGTGAATATTTTGATATTTATTCAAACTAAAACAAATTATTCATAAAGAAGACAGGACAACGTCTGTCGGGTCAGCTAGTTACAAATAAAAATTGAGAAAGATAAAAAAGGTAGGTCAAAGGGTTAATTTTGAACACTTAAACCCCCATAATTTTTTAACTTAAATTTTTACAGACGTGTGGGTGGTGTCATTTTGTTTGTGATCTTAAGCATTAGAAACCATGAAATTTTTATCAAAATCGTTAGAGCCGTTTTTGAGAAATTTGGGTTTTTGTGGGGTTGAACCTTAAAAATAAAAAATTCAACAAAATGAAAAAAACCTTGAGATATCGTGGTTTTATACCTACATGCCAAATTTCATGAAAATCGGACTATTTCTGTCGTCCCTAGCTTTGTTTACATTGTAATATCATATGAATTCTCAATTTTAGTTTATCATTTATCAGCCATATAACCTGAACATATTTATTTACAATGACTTATTTTGAATAATGATAGCCTAATTTAAAAATAAAAATAATTTAAAGCCCACCTACAAAGTTAAAATGTAAAGCTGTTTCAAATACCCAATATCCAATTTATTAAAAATACCAAATTGAGCTCATATATATATACAGTGCTTGATTTGCGGCGGAACTGCATTCCAGGACCTCTTTCTGCCGCAAGAGACGATCGCGTGTAATCGGATGGACAATATGCCGTAAAGTACAATCGCTTACAATCGGCCGGAGAATTTGCCACAAGAGAGGATCGTGTGTAATCGAGCAGAGTATTTGTCGTAAGAGACAATCGCGTTTAATCGGCCGGAGAATTCGCCGCAAAAGAAGATCGCGTATGATCGGCCGGAGAATTTGCCTCAAAAGACGAACGTTTATGATTGGTCGGAGAATTTGCCTCAAAAGACGACCGCGCATAATCGGCCGGAGGATTCGCCATAAGAGATCATGTGTAACCGGCCGGAGTATTTGTCGAAAGAGACGGTCGCGTGTTGTTGAGACACAATGAGTTTGCCCATCACATTTTTATAGTTTCTTTTCTTCATTTTTATTTTCCTTTATTATATACATTAATTTATTTTGTTTCCTTTTTTCCTGAATCCCTTATTATATTTTCCAGAATCCCTGTTTAGCAAAATTATATTATATATTATTCATTCTATCATCTGTTCCTTTTAATTTAGTTATTTTTTGGTTGACATGGTAATACAAAAGTGTTGTGTATGTGAAACAAATATAATGAAGAGAAAATGATAGGAAGTGTTCAAGAAGGTGTTAAATCAAAATATCCAATTAATTCAAAGGACATTATAAAAAACTGATAGTAATCATGGGTGAGTCCAATCCAATTCTGCAATGAACTAATTTGTGTTTTGTGTTATAAACAGTTATAATAAACCTATTACCTCAAAACGTCAAAATTAAAATTTATCTAACTTATTCTTCCTTTTGTTATTGTAATGAATCAATAATTCTTTATTTTAATTTACTTTAAAAACATAGATAATTTTATAATACTTTTTACATCTGCTATTTTCCTCATTTGTTACATGAAATGAGGTGGTCCTTCAGCCTTAGAATAATTTCATAATATTTCTGATATCCCCCCAAACATTTGGTCCTTCGAGCCGGATTTGGATTGAAGCGACTTGGACTATTAGTTCACAATATAACTTCGTTTATCACACTTAAACTCTCTTCTTTTTACAATTTAGCCCTATTTGTTTTTATATAACCCTCTTCTCTATTGTCCTTACGCCCTTTTTTATGTTTTACTTTTCTTTCCTTTACGAGTCTTGCCAGCTCATGTGTTGTTCTCAATAATAGATGCATGATAAATAAACAACTACTCTTACTGAATATATCCTGATTATTTTATATTTTATTGTACTGTTCAATTCATCCATAATGGCACCAAAGGATTTTAAACACGAAACCTATCAAAGGCTTTACTGCTTTAACAAAGGCAAGGTTAACAAATATTAAATTAGCAGTAGATACTTTATTTACACAAACCGAGCCGTTAGCAATTATTCAAATTAAAACTCTAAACGCTTATAAGACTGAAATGCAAAAGAAGAAAGATGATTTTGAGTTGAATCTTCAGCGCGTACTTACGGTTGCGGGCGAAGATATTTTATCGAATGAATCTCTATCTAGTGATCAAGATGAAATCAACGATCTGTTCATTCACATCTCTAGCCACATTGAAGCTATGGTTCCCGCCAACGAATCTCCAAACGAAGGCGATAACAGTAGCGTCAATAACGGGTCATTGTCTTTATCTCATTCACAAGTAAGGTTACCTAAGTTCGAACTTCCTTAGTTTGTCGGTGAATTGACTACTTGGACATCTTTTATCAATTTATTCGATGCCACGATTCATCACAATGATTCACTCTCCGATGTGATGAAATTCCAGTACCTGTTAAGCACATTAGATAAAGAGCCTTTGAACTTGATACGTAGCCTAAGCTTGACTGCACCAAATTACACGGTTGCATACAATTTACTGCGGGATCGCTATCATAATGATCGTCGCTTACAGCTAATCCACTTGAATAAATTATTAGATTTACCTCAAATTACCAGCTCTCACATTTCCGGTGTTCGTCACTTTGTCAATAGTTTTAATGAAAACACCCAAGCATTGGTGGCTCTCAAATGCGATATATCCTGTTCTGATCCTATGATGGTAGCGACTCTTCTATGCAAAATGGACGTGGAACTCCGGACTAGATTAGAATCTTTCCGTTCAACCTCATGTAACGTATCAAAGCATACTTTACCTACTAGCCTACCCCCCCACATGGCCAGGGGCGGACTGGCCATGTGGGCATTCGGGCCGGCCTCTAGGTCAGAAAGGGGTCGGTGGTGGTAGATTTTTTTGTTAAGTGGGCCTAAACGAAAATTAAAATCAGCCTCTTTTGTTGCCGAGCTTAGGCCGGCCCTTGTGGAGCTACGTGGCCGATGGCCAATCAAATTGATTGTTCCAAAAAAATTACTGTGAAAGGGAGGCCGAGAGGCCGCAGCACCATGCAGTGCCGGCATTGCGGCCGACGCGGCCCTCTTGAGGCTTGTGGCCCCCAACGGCCTCGTCAGAAGATTAAAGTGGGCCCAAACGAAAATTAAAATCAGCCTCTTTTGTTGCTGAGCTGAGGCCGGCCCTTGTGGAACTACGTGGCCGATGGCCAATCAAATTGATTGTTCGATAAAAATTACTGTGAAAAAGAGGCCGCAGCACCAGTGCCAGAATCACGGCCGACGCGGCCCCCTCGAGGCTTGAGGCCCCCAACGGCCTCATCAGAGGGTTAAAGAGGGCCTAAACGAAAATCAGCCTCTTTTGTTGCCGAGCTTAGGCCGGCCCTTGCCTCTGAGAATCAATTTCTCAAAACAAATTTTTGCAGGAAATTTGCTTTCAACTAAATTTCTTGATAATAACAACCTATAAATTTCAGGGTGGTAGTAGAGATATGAAACAATTTTTTGTGCTTTTAGGCAT
Source organism: Flexamia atlantica (assembly GCA_035578135.1). Lineage (NCBI taxonomy): Eukaryota > Metazoa > Arthropoda > Insecta > Hemiptera > Cicadellidae > Flexamia > Flexamia atlantica. The sequence continues at coordinate 113,368,764 of JAQJVK010000001.1, forward strand.
TTCTAGGTGTTCAGATAGCCTTAAAATACGTTTTTGGGTTTCCCCGGACCTCCCTCCCCCTGGGGGGTATTCCATACCCCCCAGACCCCCCGGAAAGTTACCCCCTTCTTTCCTGTCAGGGGCCGCTTGCCTGAAGGATGCCAGGGCCATTTTTTTCTGCCCAGTCCGCCCCTGCCTACTACCAAAGATATTATTGAATTCTTGACTAACGAATGTACCCAACTTGAAGATGCTACATTATCTAACAGTATTCATAAGCCAGTTAGGCCAGGTAATCTTAAAACTCAAACTCAGTTTTTGCCTAAGAAACCCATTGCTTTGGTAGCCTCTACTCAATCTCCTTTTAATAACGCTCAAGCGCAATTGGCATATTTTGCATGCAACCAGATGTCCCACAAGATTTATTCTTGCACTGATTTTAAAAGTAAAACTCCTCTCGATAAAGAAAAAGGAAAGTGTGTTTCATGTTTAGGTTCTCATAACTCTAAGTCTTGCCAATCCTAAACAACGTGTAAACTGTGTAATAAACGCCATCATACTTTGCTTCATTTTAATTTCAATAAACCCCAACCTGAAGGCAATCATAGCAATCCTATATGAGTTCTCCCTTACCTGGTAAGCTATCTGAAAACAACGAAAAATCTAAATCAGATTCTATCATTCCGGTTTTGAGTTATCAAAATAGCCTCTCTGCATCTAATTTTGATACCACCATGTTACTAGGTACTGCACTGGTGCAATTAAGTTCACCTGAGGGAAACTCATTCGTGTTTCGAGCGCTTCTCGATTCTGGAAGCATGTGCAATCTCATCACTGAATATGCTGCTAATATCCTCAACATTCCACGACAGATCTAGTGTTCAACTTTCTGGAATCGATCATCATGTCACTAGTAACAAAGCACAAATCCTTGTTGATTTCAAAACTCTCTCGGGACAAACTATTGCCGCTAATGAACCTGTTTTGATACTTGATAAGTTGACTGTTGACCTACCTCGAGCCACCTGTGTCAAATGGTTTGTTGAAACAAGTGAAATCATTTAATCTCGCCAATCCAACTTTTAACATACCCAGCCGCATTGATGTCGTCAACGGTGGTTCCTTATTTCCTCAACTTCTAACTCAAGAGAAATTTTCCCTTGGTCCCAATAAGCCATATGTTTTAGGCTCTCATCTCGGATATGTACTCATAAGGAAATGCTCCTTGCATATCGTCTTATTCAACCCCTTCTACTTCTGCACCTTCAACTACACTCAATGTATGTCTCCATTCAATTAGTGAAGAAGATATCCATATCATCAAAGCTTGAACACATACAAAACAGAGGTGCAGGCAAATTACCCAATAGCTTAGGTGAGTTTGACACCCATTTTCGTAGTTCAAAGCATCCTTTAGATAACAAAGAGATGAGCTGTTCTTGTAAAATTATAGCTTCTGATTCTATATCAGCACCCGTTATGATGTCATCGACATAAGAATGATTTCGCAAAACATGAGCAGCATCTGGAAATGCTTGACCTTCGTCGTCGACTAGTTGATGCAATGTTCGGATAGCAAGGTATGGAGAGCTATTCATACCGTAAGTTACAGTGTTCAATTGATAGATGGATGCTGGTTGGTTAGATTGATTTCTCCATAGAATCAGTTGAAAATTCCTATCGTCAGGATGAACTAAAATCTGGCGGTACATTTGACGGATATCATAACAAAACACAACATTATGGATTCGAAACTGCATGAGCAAATCAGAGATGTTATTTTGCAATTTGCGTCCAGTCAAAAGAATATCATTAAGGGACTTTCCAGCACTAGATTTACAACTGGCATCAAAAAAAGTCCGTAAGTTTGTAGTGCTACTACTCTCTTTCAGAATTCCATGATGTGGTAGAAAGTAGTGGGGATTTGACAAGTCTATGTCATTGCATTCGGACATATGGCCTAGAGAGGAATATTCGTCCATAAAGTCATGGTATAGGTTAGAAAAGCGGTCATTTGAATTAAAATTGCGAATTAAACTTCTGCACCTTCAACTACACTCAATGTATGTCTCCATTCAATTAGTGAAGAATATATCCATATCATCAAAGATTTTGGCTCCAAGAAGAGCCCCCCATACGATCTGTCAAAACTGTCGAGGAAGAACTTTGCGATACACATTTTTGTGAAACACATACACGGGACACCAATAGGCGTTACATCGTACGTCTCCCTTTTACAGAATCTAACACTGTTCTCGGCGAATCCAAGACTTCTGCTCAAACACGCTTAAATGCAATGGAACGGAAGTTTAATTCAAATGACCGCTTTTCTAACCTATACCATGAATTTATGGGCGAATATTCCTCTCTAGGCTATATGTCCGAATGCAATGACATAGACTTGTCAAATCCCCACTACTTTCTACCACATCATGGAATTCTGAAAGAGAGTAGTAGCACTACAAACTTACGGACTGTTTTTGATGCCAGTTGTAAATCTAGTGCTGGAAAGTCCCTTAACGATATTCTTTTGACTGGACGCAAATTGCAAAATAACATCTCTGATTTGCTCATGCAGTTTCGAATGCATAATGTTGTGTTTTGTTATGATATCCGTCAAATGTACCGCCAGATTTTAGTTCATCCTGACGATAGGAATTTTCAACTGATTCTATGGAGAAATCAATCTAACCAACCAGCATCCATCTATCAATTGAACACTGTAACTTACGGTATGAATAGCTCTCCATACCTTGCTATCCGAACATTGCATCAACTAGTCGACGACGAAGGTCAAGCATTTCCAGATGCTGCTCATGTTTTGCGAAATCATTCTTATGTCGATGACATCATAACGGGTGCTGATATAGAATCAGAAGCTATAATTTTACAAGAACAGCTCATCTCTTTGTTATCTAAAGGATGCTTTGAACTACGAAAATGGGTGTCAAACTCACCTAAGCTATTGGGTAATTTGCCTGCACCTCTGTTTTGTATGTGTTCAAGCTTTTTAGTTGTACAGCAGATAAAGGATCAGTTTGAGTAACTAAATTATCTACGATCGCCTTTATATTTAATAGGCGTGTTTTAGCTAATGCAGTGAGACGTTGGTACGTCTCGACCTTGAATTCACTTCTAGGAGGTACCATAGTGGAGAGATTAGATCAAGTATTTTTATTTAGATCTAATAATATTATGCTGTTATGTACATACAGAGAGGCACAGACACAGGGGAAAATATTGATAAAGTAAAGGAAATAACATGGGGAAAATTGATAAAAGGGATAAAAAAGAGGAAATTAATTCAGGAAAAATGAACTGTACTTTCCAAAGAGCTTTGATCTAGCGGCCACGGTAAGGACCAAGAAAAAATGGGGTATTTAATTAATTGGAGGACTTTTTTTGTAATTAAGAATCATTTTAAACAGTAAACAATTGAACATATATTAACAGAAAAATTAAATTAATATTTGTACAATACCACATATCATTTTTCAGGCATTATTTTTAAATGTTCATGAGTTCTCACAATTTTCTTTCTTGATTTGTTTCACATTTCTTGCTGATTCCACTTTTAGTCCATTTAAAATAATTTAACAAAAGAGAACAAAGAACAAAATCTACATGATTATTTTATATGAAAACAGTGTTAATAATGGAAAAGTCTGGTAAATATAAAAACAATTATAAATTTTAATTGAAAATATGATAAAAAAATAGAAAAGGAATAGAAATTATTATATGGAAAGAAATTAGGTTAAAGAAATTAGGAAAGATTATGAATTGAAAAGAATTGAATATAACATAGTATATATATAAAAATGAAAGTGGCGGATGATAAAAAGTGATGGTGCCTTCTCTGTACGCAACAGGTAAGTTTATTGTAGGACTAAAACACATGCTAATGAAAGAGAAACTCTGCCATGATTTTGCCTTATCATAATTTATTAGTAATACATTATAAATACCCGGATAGTATCATTAATGTAGTATATCATTTAAAACCTTATTAAATCAAGAATATTTGAATATTCAATACCCTCTTAAGTCAAATAAGACATAAAACTAATGTCGTAAGCTTCAATTCATGTTTGTAAAAAAAACAAAATTTTAAACTTAAACCATAAAACAGAAGTTCAAAATGATGATGAGTCCTAATTATACTTTAATATTCTTCTTAAAAACTTTACAAGGATTCTGAAAAAGGTAATAAAATTCATAAAAACATGGTTTTTAGTGCAGTTGTAGCCATTTTATTAAGGGACATACAGGTTTTTTTCAGAAAGGAAACTTCAGCCTTACCCTATTTTCCTCCACATACTTTTAAATTTATGAATAATAAATTAGATCAATAGTAGGTTTTATTCATAATTTTAAAGCTTATTAAAAGGGCAAGTTTTTTTATGTTATTTGACACATTCTACAGTCCAGTATAACGTAGAACTGCTGCTTCAAACTTAATTTAAATTTTCTCAAAAAACACAAATCTAGACTTTAATTAGGAAACAAGAGTTTATAAGGGTGTTGAACCTGAATATTTCTGTATCATTCTTATTTGAAATTTTATGAGGATTCTAAATATGGGAATGGAGTCCATGAAAACACTATCTTTGATGCACATATAGCCATTTACTCTGAGCAAGAACAAAAATTTTGAAAACATCTTATTTTATCCATTAACCACTTATTGCAAGGTTATGGAAACTTATATTTGTGCCATTTTGTCGGATATACCATGTAGTTTATCACATTAAAGTTGTTAACGCTAACTTCCTTCCACCCTGGATAGATGGACAGCTGTTAGAAAATGTTAACATATCAGGCTGGTACAGTTCGCGCATTATATCTCCGGCTATGGCAGTAGTCCAGTCGCCAAATAGGAAAATAGGCATGAACCTTGAAGTAGGGTCCGACTCAAATTTTATGACTGATTCTAGTACTATTTGATGTACTGAAAAAGAATATGGCGGATGCTAGACTGGCATCCTTGAGCAATTTTGAATATCGAAGGTCAAAGTTCAAAGGGCCGAAAATAGAGAAACAGATAGTGAAAACAAAATATTTATGGTATTCAAACCAGGGCCGTAACGTTAAACTTGGGGGCCCCGGGGCAAGACTAGGTGGTGGGGCCCCCAAACCTTGCTCTTCTTTGTGCATTCGTGTAGGTAGTCATCAATAACTTAAAAAAGTGAGTTCCGTCGCTTTCAATAGAGATTAGAGCAAAGCTACTGTATTGTGCCATTGTACTTCTTCAATAGCTTTTTATTAATTTAAGCTTAGAAAATATCACTCTGAATTTGCAATGGTTACTTACTGGAAGTATTATAATACACGCTGTACACTCATCAATATAACTCGAAGACAAAGAACTATTACATTATCTTCTATATTATTAAAAGAATTTCTGGGATTTTGTCCAGAGCAAATCGGTCCCTAAAAATAGGCTATATTTGTCCATACATATTTGGTATCAAATTAAAGCCATTATTCTCTAAGTGTGCCTTTTGTTGGTTTGGAAAATATTGCATAAAAGGCCTTCGAACAGGAGGCTTTTGAAATTTCAGCGAAAGTGGTACTATCTATGTTGTAAAACCTGTGGACTTTTACCAATTCACATTTGTTTATAACAAAACAGATGGTCAAGATTTTAAATATTTACACAGTTATCCCTATACCACAGAATATGTCAGATAATATTTATTTACATTATGATTTTGATTTCTTAAAATATAGAAGTTTTTAAAAGACAACAGAAAATAATCTATTTTCATGTAGGAAGAGGATCTACTCTTTTGAAACGAAGGCCAGTCTGTTATCATTTTAATTTCCAGTATTTTTTTAAAGGAAACTTTAAACTTAAACTAAATTTAACTTAGGAGGTGCTCAAGAAGTGGGGCTTTCTTGGAGCATATTTCAACATTTGGAATTATAAAATAACAATATTAGTTAAAGGGGTATCTAAAATAAAACAAATTTAAAATACATTATAAATGTAAAACAATTTTTTTGTAAATTTACTTGGAATGCGAAGGATATTTCAGTGATTACGATCAGCATAACGTTATATTCATGGACACTTTCAAGGAGGTTAAATTAATGAACACCGAAAATTCTGTGAGGAATTTCTTTCCCATATTGAAGTTTCAAATCTTAAGCTATAGGTTAATTTTAAAAGTTTACTTTGATGAAAAGTTCAGCCACGGGTAATTTTATTAAAAAACGCAATGAATTTCTCTAGAAAAAAACACGACAATCCACACACTTCCTCATTGAACGGGCTTTTACGCCACGGAACCCCATAAATAACCAACATGAAACCAAAACTTAAAGTCACGAAGAGACGCAGGCTTCTAGTTACAATTAAGGCATTTATTACATTATTACAATCAAATGGTAATATGTATGGTCGAATAAAAACAGTTGCAGAGAAAAATTCCAGTCTCAAATTTGTTTAAACATACATTTATCTTTTTACTGGTTCTAACCTAAGAACAATCAAGTTTTTTCGGGAAAAATACGTCTGCGACGAGGACGGTGTCAAGTCCGGTTTTATGTTCCCTCAGCCAGGGGCCCCCTGTCCTCGGGGGCCCCGGGGCGGTGCCCCGGTTGCCCCGGTGGTCGTTACGGCCCTGATTCAAACAAATGTTTCCCAAGATATTGATTATAAACCGCCACCGATAGTTGCTGGGTGGTAAATACTTCATTTTGATTGGGTATTAATTTTCAGCCGCCATCTTGGATCCGCCATATTGGATACAAGTTAATTTTTAAAAATGTTAATGTGGTGATATGACACATCATTACAGAATAGATTTTCACGCTGATTACAGTGCCGCAATCCGTTTTTGAAAATGTTGTTTCGTTCTCAAGATATACTCAAATAATGATTCTTCCCTGTACATTTCTTATGGGAGTTTCCAAATTAAACTATTTTTTTGTTTTGTTTTTCTTATATCTCCGGTTCTAATCACATTATAAATTTTGTTTTGGTCTTAAAAGATTTAGTGATTTAATGGCTTTAATTTGAAATATTGTCCATTTAAACACGACTAGTCGGAGATGAGGTACAAAGCAACACTGAACATAAAATTTAGATTTTTTAAAATTTATGTTTACTTAAAGGTTTATATCTCAGGCTCTAGGTAAGTCTAAATATTATGGTTGGTCTTAAAACACTCATCTGATCTTTGGCTTTCATTTAAGCCATTTTCAACTTAAAATCCGTTTTGTAAAAAGGGTTATGACTGTTTAAAGATCGTATGATCTTAAAAATTTAAGAAGAACCTCGATTAACCGTCGCTTTTTTATCCGTCCCAATCTGTTATCCGTCACTGCCTCCGTGCTCGCAATATGTTGTAAATTTGCGTCATGCAAAGCACAGAAGAAAGTGCAAGCGCCATTGTGATCGAACGCGACTGTCCGCGGCTAATGACCTTGAGTTTCCGCCGAAAATCACCACTCCCACGCAAGGAGTGGTATGGGGGTGAGCGAGTTATTTATTACTCATTCATTGGTATGTTGATTTTTTTAGTTATACGGCACGCCTCGGAGTTCAGAGTTACATATAGTGTTTGCTGTTACGCAGTGTGTAGCTAGATATGTACTGTTAATCAACTGCAGAACAATAACTGATGATTGTCAACGATGGACGAAAAACGAAAACGAGTCGTACTAGGGCTTGACCAAAAGCAAAGCCGTAGCCAGGAACATATTTCGGGGGGGGGGGGGGGTCTGGACAGGGCCGGCGACTGAATTTCCGGCTCGTCAAAAGTGGTGACCTTTTTTATTTTTTTTTTTACTCACGCGTGTGCTTTTCGGCCCCTTTCTTGTCATTTAAATTTTAAAAGACCCTTTTTATCTGCTTCCGGACCCCTATGCATTTGCCCGCGGGGTTTTTCGCTATTTCAGGGGGGGGGGGTTTCGGCTATTTCGGGGGGGGGGTTTTCACCCCCTAACCACCCCCATTTACTACTATTTCAAGGCTATTTCTACTATTTCGGGGGGGGGGGGTTCTGACCCCCTAACCCCCCCCATTGGCTACGGCCTTGACCAAAAGATCAAAATTATTAAACGTTTGAGGAAGGGCGAAACAGCTACGAGTATCACGCTGATGTATAGTGCGACTCATTTAAAAGATGACGGACTATCTTTTAATTTGAGGTTATGCAATTCACTTACGAACACTGAATGAGCACAAGATACAGTGGCGTTCCGAGGGGGGGCGGGGGGGGGGCGGTCCGCCCTAGGCCCCGCACCAGCATAGGCCCCCAAATGGCAAATATTAGGATGGTCGGGTCCCGAAATTTCGGGAAGTTTTCGGGAAAATCAAATTCCGATTTTCAGGCGGGATTATTATTTACTTGGGAAATTTTCGGGACGGGATCGTTTTAGCAATCGAAACCAAACAGCGGGTGTAGCTTCGCAAAAATCGCGATCGGCCGCGGAAAACGATCTCGCGTATTTTACGATCGCAAATAAACGCCAAATCCAGCTTTGCAAAACTCGCGATCGTCCGTTAAAAACTATCATGCGTATTTTCCGATCGCAAACGCGGCCTTGGAAATCTCTTGATCGGCCGCGGAAACCATCGCGCGAATTTGCCAGTCGCGGATGAACGGCAAAAATAGGTTTTGCGCTGTTCGTGAACGGCCCCGAAATACGCTGGCGCGTATCTGTCGATCCCGGGTTAACGGCCAATGTAGCTTTACAAAACTGCGATCGGCCATGAAAAACGATCGCGCGTACTTGCCGATCGAATAAACGGCAAATCTAGCTTTGCAAAATTCGCGAACGGCCGTGTATTTGCCGATCGCGGATTAACGGCCGATGCTGCTTTACGAAACTTGCGATCGGCCGTTAAAACGTTCGTGCGTATTTGCCGATCGCTAATAAACGGCAAATGTAGGATTGCTAACTCGCAATTGGGTGTGAAAAGCAATCTTATGTATTCAATGATAGCGGTTAATCTACGGAAATAACTTGCTATGAAGCGTGACTGTGATAATTGGTCATATTGTCGGCCACATTGGTCTTCTACAAGTTGTGGTTTTTCCTATTGATTTAATTTTCTAAACGAATTCAGATGTCTTCGAATCCAAGTCAAAAGTAAGATTATTTTTCATAAATAAGTAAAAAAATTTAGACAGTAGACAAAAGTAAATACTGGAGACTTTAAAATAAATTTGTAATACAGTACGTAGGTAATTAATATTTTATGTAGCTTAATAAATACTAAGTTTGGGAGTTGTGAACTTCAAATTTATAAGTTTAAGCATGGAAAAAATAGTCTTAATATGGTTGTCATCTTGAAATTAAATTGATTTTTAATTTTTTACCGTAGTATAAAGTGCTGGAAAAATTATGAAAAAAATTAGAGTCATTTCCTAAAACAAGAACTTCAAATTCCAAAGTTTATGAAAATACAATAACATGTTTACTGATTATACATGACAGTATATTGTCAACATGCTATAACCTTTCTAGTATTTTACTTTTGGCTTTTTGGAAACCAAACAATAAATCAAAAAGCAAAAACATAAAAACTGTTTGTGTTTCTATCAAACTTAAAAAAATGTATATTATATTTATTTATTCCTCATATATTATTTCTGTTTCTCAATGCATTCAAATTAGAAAGAATAAAAATTAAAATTCAATAAAAATAATAATAAATAAACAATTAGTTTATTTGCCATTTTATTTATAAATAAGAATGTCATTTAGGTACCAATTGTTTTTAAATGTGTTTCTAATGTTTGCTATTTTGTCAATTGGATAAGTTAGTATTTTTCACTTAAATTTATTTCTTGAAATTCAAAGAAATTGATGAACAAGCATTTCCTGAAGCTTTAGGGAAGGCAAAAATCCCGTCCCGTCCCAAACTGAAAATCCAACCCTGTCCATCCCTACAAAAAAATAAATAAAAACAACTTATCAGGCCCCATGACGGCGAAGATCTTCATATGTCACACTATTAATTTTTTTAGTCGCAATTATTTTTTGTATGGTTATTTACAGACTGAGCTGAAGTTAAATGAAACATTATGCTATCTGAACGACATGATAATGAGCGTCCACCTCCACCACCAATAACTTCCGCCCCTCAACCACGCCTTAGTGGACAGTTAGTATTTAGTTACCTTAGTGCTTAGGCTCAAATCACTAAGGTAACTAGCTACTGTAACGTGAGAAACAAAAATAGAGTGACGGTGAAAAGATTATTAGTGTTACTAAGTGGAGTGCTCATCACGATACATTAAAACCAACCATAAAAACTAGAAATGTAAAAAGATAAAAGGAAAAGTTTTGCATCATTATGGGGCCCCCTCATCTATAGCCGCCCCAGGCCCCCAACTATGCCATTACGCCACTGACAAGATACAGTTTAGAAGGTCTGTAATTACCGTTGTATGAATGTCATTTAAATATAAATATGTATTATCCACGTTTAATTTCTTCCAAAATATTTTAAATCTGCGTAGTGAACAGGTTTATAGCTAAATTTCTATTATCCGTCTATTCTCTTAACCGTCACACTCCCGGTCCCGAGAGTGACGGTTAAGGTTAAATGAGGTTCTACTGTATTTTTGTCTTGTTTCTCTTATATCCCCGGTTCTAATCTATACCTATAAAAGGCAAAGCCCTCACTCACTCACTCATTCACTCACTCACTCATCACTAATTCTCCAACTTCCCAATAACACAGAAGGCTGAAATTTGGTACACTGTTTCTTTAGGCATTAAATAGGAAAACTAAGTAGTTTTCATCCTGATCTGACCCTCGGGCTCCGCCACAGACCCTCATAAAGATCCCATATTATCCTTATGGCAGAGTATAAATTGATGAAATGTTTATATTTAAATAAACAGATGTGAAAAAGCAAGAAATTTATTAGAATGTCAAACCAGCTGTCAGGAACAGAACATGAAATAAATCACTGACTAGAGATACTTATATGACCTTTCTTCCCTGTAACAGCTGTTATTGAAAGAGCTAATTTAAACCATTTATTTTATCTACATCATTAGAAAAAATATTTTGCCTTCGTCTTTTAGCGAATTTCATTGATGGAATTATTACCATAGGTCTCATAGCAAGACCTAAGCCCGAGACCATGATAACTTTTCATTTTGGAGCTTCCAGAAGCAAAAAAACACTATTCAAACTATATTTAAAGCTGAAAACACAGTACAATGTCCCTGTAGAAAAATTCTATATCTCGGTTATTACTCAACATATCTTGATAAAACTTGGTATGTGGCTTTTTCGGTTCAGATTCAACTGATATTGTTTTAAACTAAACCACCAAATTTTAATTTTTTTAACCCCAAATTTTCGCATGACTGTTGCAGTAGACCTGCATATATACTCATTCCCCATGTTATTCTTATGGAAGAAATAAAATAAGGTCATGCACATAGTCTGTAGTTCTGCTGCAACGGGGGTATTTTTATGTTCAAGATAGACCCTAAAAATCTTAGAATTTTTTTGGCATTAAATCAAAGCAATTCCTACGTTTTACGTAGGCCTATATGTGCTTTCATGAAACAGAAAACAGCTTTAGGATTCTCTAAAGTACGTAAGGTCTGCTGCGACAGAGATATTTATATTCCTGCTAAATGGCCACTTTATACCATGCATGCGAGCAGATTCAACGATATTGGGCATAAGCCTACCCAGGGCAGCGGCACCCTTGAGACCTTTATCGGCGGGGCGCTGAATCTGCTCACATGTGTAGTGCAGGGAGGCCAAATAGAAATACCTCCTGCGGGGGGCAGCAATATAATAGCTCAGTCGCAGCAGACCTTCGGACTTTGAGGATTCCTGGACACATCTTTCTGGTTAATGAAAGTGCCATCTTCTTTATACCACTGACCTATCACTGCACAGCCCAAACTACTTGACTTAGAACCTTGGACCTTTGCATGAATGATCTTAAGGGCGTAAGCATCAAAGCATCCGCTAAGAACGGTTTTTTAATTCAAAGTTTTAAGGGGTTTTGGCGGGGTCGAAGTTTATAAATTTTCCTTCGCAAGTGGAATGGATGAGCTTTTGTTTAATTTTCAATGTTCATTCAACAAGCAGGTGGTTCAGCTTCACACATGGATACGATTTTACAGCTGATTTATAATTTGGTTACTTTCATAATGGTTTTATGGTTGCTTTGTTGATTTTTTAGGTGATATGTACTGTATAAAAGTTAAATTTAGTTTAGTTAGTTAAATTAAAGTCGTCATTCGTTTTTGTAACTAATCTGTTTAATCATAAAGTCAGTATGTGGCCCTATCTTCATTTAATCGCGAGAGTTACAGTTTTTATCGTGAGCAAAGCCACGGGCACCTGCTAGTCACAGTATAAAGTTTGTTTTGGTCTTAAAAAATGCAATAATTTAATGGCTTCAATTGTAAATATTAATCATATAACTGCGACTAGCCAGAGAAGAGTTACAAAGCAACATTGATCATAAAACGTTTATTTCCAAACTTTATTTTTACTTAACATTTATATCTCAGGTTCTAGGCAAGCCTAAATATTAGGTTTAGTCTTAAAACACTCATCTAATCTTTGGCTTTCATTTGAGCCTCTGATGACGTTAATCCGACTTTTGGAAAAAAAGCTAAGCCTATTCAAAGATCATATGATCTTCCAAATTGAAATATTTTTGTTTTGATTTTCTTATATTTCCCGTTCTTATCACATTTTTAAGTTCGTTTTGGTCTGAAATGAAAGACAAAGATCAGATAAGTGTTTTAAGTCTGAACATCATGTTTAGATTTGCTTAGAACCTGAGATATAAACCTTTAAGTGAAAATTAATTTTGAAAAATTGACATTTTATGTTAAATATTACTTTGTAACTCACCTCCCACTGGTTGTATTTAAATGATTAATATTTCAAATTAAAGCCATTAAATCACTGAGTCTTTTAAGACCCAAACAAACTTTATAATGTGATTAGAACCGGAGATATAAGAAAAACAATACAAAAAATAGTTTAATTTGGAAACTCCCATAAGAAATGTACAGTGAAGAATCATTATTTGAGTATATCTTGAGAACGAAACCAAATTTTCAAAAACGGATTGCGGCACTGTATTCAGCGTGAAAATCTATTCTGTAATGATTTGTCATATCAACACATTAACATTTTGAAAAATTAACGGATATGGCGGATCCAAGATGGCGGCTGAAAATTAATACCCAATCAAAATGAAGTATTTACCACTCAGCAACGGCGGTGGCGGTGGCGGTGGCGGTTTAAAATCAATATCTTGGGGAACATTTGTTTTGGATACCATAAATATTTTTTTCACTTGTTTCTCTATTTTCGGCCCTTTGAACTTTGACCTTCGATGTTCAAAATTGCTCAAGGATGCCAGTCTGGTATCCGCCATATTCTTGTTCAGTACGTCAAATAGAAGTAGAATCAGTCATAAAATTTGAGTCGGACCCTACTTCAAGGTGTCATGGCTCGGCGACTGGACTAGAGTCAGATGGTTGCAAGACGCGGGGGGTAGAGGGGGGGGTACTTTTCCAAAAACATTGCTCTACATCCCGACTGTTTTTCAAACATTGTGCTAACCAATAGCTAATATCATATGTTTAAAATATCACATAATACAGTTAGTACTGTAGTAGCCATAGCCGGAGATATAATTTAGGAACTGTACTATTTCAGAGATCAGCTGTGGTGTTCTGATGACTTTCACTCCAACTGCTTCAGTTGTGAACAGTTCCCACAATTCAAGATATAATGCACCAAATATACCTCTCAATCTGCCAGTTTAATGAAATTTTTATACTGCTCAGTGAACATCCCATACAGCACACAATAGTTTCAGAAACATTGCAGAAATATGACACCGTGACTTTGAAACATCAAAAGTCACGTTATTTTGACCTGTCTGAAACTTTGTTATGTCCTCGACTTAAACATTATTTTGTAAGGTTTCAGAAATATAAAAAAGTGATATAACTGGCAGGCAACAATGTGAGATGTAATGTTTCTGCAACATTACTGAAATGACTCAGAAATGTTAATGAAACTATTGACATTTCAAAGTTACCTTATTTTCATAAGTCAGAAACTATGAAAATGTCCTCAACGGAAACAGGTTTTAGTTAATCGTTAAGTTTTTAGTTAATTGTACAACACATTTATAGTTAATCATTTAATAACATATAGTTTATTCAATTAATTGACGTAATGTATATTTAGTTCTAACACTTATGTTGAGTGTAAGAAAATTATCTGTGTAAATAAAGGATTGTTCATTTATTCTTTCATTTATCATTAACTTAGGTTTCGAACTACTGGCACTGATACTGAATACATTTTCCTTTGTAAACGAGAATAACGAACAACTACTGCCAATTTCTAAGTCGGTTAACCTAACCAGCCCCAAGTTCTAACCCTACAACTAAATTTAATTTAAATTAAATCTAACTGCATAGCCCAACCAAACTTAATAAACTTATTTTTTTGTTTTTAGCTTAACGAAAGAAACAAAACAAAAAATAAATCTATTTACATTTATAATCGACGGAAAAGAAACAAATTCAAAGCTAACAACTGTAAGCTGCCATCACTTGGTGTCCGCCGTGATCAAGGAGGTTACCCACATAGCACCCAATATTCCTTTGACGTCATATGAATATCAAAATTTTGATATTCAAATATCAAATTTATATTCCCGAATATTCTTTGACGTCAATCTAACGTTAATTCTTGGTTCAAACGTCACACGTTTTGACATTCATGGAATATTCAAATTTGATATTCTATTGATAATCAAAATATCAAATTCATAACATTCCTAAAACAATTAATTAAAAATACATGAAAAATATTGTTATGAAAATTTAACTATATTATCACTATTTTAACTGTAATAAATAATTTTTGTATAAAACTTTTGATATAAAAATACATGCCACCAGTGGGATTTGGACCCACGACCTCAGACTCAACAGTGCAATATCCTAGCGCCCCAACCTCCGTAGCCACCGTACTATTTGAAAATAACAAGTGAAGTGCTTCTATTTATCCAATAATAAATAACTATCAATATAAATAGTGTAACAAAGTTAATCTAGTGATGTTTACCTACTTCCTTCAGTATTTAAAATCAATGGTAGTTGTAAAATGCGGAAATCCGTGTAAAAAATAATTATCAAATAAACTCATAAATTTACATTTAAAAATTCACAAACTTTTTAATATTACAAAAGTGATAAACAAAGTATTTAAACCTATGTTAGTAAATTTTAATACAAATGTGATTTAATTAAAGTAAACACTTATAAATTTGCTTATTAAATGTAGATACAATTGAATAATTTGTGTAATTAAATTTGAAATAACAACTAATCTGATTCAACAATAAGTAGATATAAAATTAAAGTCAAACTATGTCAAAAATTTCAAAATTCGAAAAATCTGAAAATTAAATGTAATCCTCGGAACATACACAGGTACAAACTATATCTTTTTCATTTCTTATAATAACTATGAATATCATAACTTTGACATCTGAGAATATCAAATAAATGTCAAATAATGTCAAATTTTTGACATTCAAAAATTAAAAAAAGAGTCACAGAGTCAACAAATTACACTGACTTTATAAGAAAATATCAAATTTATTACAGTTTCATTATTTATTAGTTTTTGGAAAATTTGTTTTTTGATATTTGGAATATGCTATAAATATTCAAAATTTGACATAATATGAGTTTGGCATTTTGACATCAAACTAATGCCAAACGAATATCAAAAATTTGATTTGACATTGTTTGACCTTCGGAATATTCATTTGACGTCACCAGAATATTCCGTGCTATGTGGGTAGGAATAATTTTGACCGCGTCATTGGCCGCCATGAGGCACGCTTCAAAGAGGCATCGCAGCAACGTTATTGTGGTTGCTATTGTAAGGTAGGCGTCAGAGTGACATCGCAGCAACGTCATTTTGGTTTCAGTTGAAACGATAAGTTTTTGACGCTGCAGAATGGCGGTAGAAACATTACAACTGGAATGTTGCAACATGGCAACATAATTAGCTGTCTGACATGTGACTGAAACTAAGTGTGCTGTATGGGATGGAATGCACAATATAATTGGATAAATTGTTTATGATGTAAAAATGTATTATCTTTTGCAGAGGGACCATCAACCACAGCGCTGCAAGAAGCACAAATAGACATATCTGATCTAGATTTTTGTGCAAATGCTTACAAGAATATAAAGGGAGCCACCATTGATGACAGGGTGGTTTGTGCTATCTCCGACTCAGGCAAGGATGCTTGTCAAGTAAGATTTTTCATAGTTTACTGTACCTCAATACATAAGGTGTGGTAAAAAACAAAACCATGTTAAGGTAAAAAATTTAAAAATAGATAATTATTGCAAAATGAAATTACTCTTTTAGGGCAATGATGTTGAATTTTGTAATACATACACCATGGATTATTGAGACCCTAATTCATGGCCCCCACATTCGATTGTGGACCCTGTAGCCAGGATCAGCCTTGGGACATGGTAATTTTTTTACCCTTTACAAATTTGATTTGAACTGATAAGGCTATTAGTTCAATCTAATACCAAACTTTATCGGCAAAATTATTGCAAACATAAATTATTTCACTGAAAGTACAATTCCATTTTGAGATCGATTTCCTTAACTGACCAAGATTAAAATTCAATTGGGGGCCAAGAACGCTACTGTGTACTAATATGCAAAGAACAGTAACTGGCATGCATCTAATTAAATAATAACTAACCTAAAATCTAGAATTAATATTATTTTTCCAAACTTTATAAAAATATATATATTTGAATTTTTTATCAAATCTGCTATAAAATATTCTGCAATAAATATAAAAGTAATTAAAATTGGGCCCCTGACCAGAATTGCACCAGCCCCACCCTTGTGATATAAATCAAAAGCTAGCGGGGGCCCAAACGAAATATCATTTTAATTACCCGTCCGCCGTGCGCTAGATCATAAGCTTTTAAATTACACCTCAATCGCGTAAAAATCGGTTGAGTAGGTCGGGGGAAAAGGGGCGTAACAGAGAAAACCCTTATGGAATTTGTAGATATTAGATGTATATAATATGCTTAACTATTTAATTTAATATGATATTAAAAACGTGTTCATTTGTAATATTCCCCTGCCTGAAAAAGTTCGGCAGTTTTAAGAAAAATACCATTCTGATAGCACAAGTAAACTTACTCCACGGTGTAAAGATTCTTTACACCATGAACTTACACAGCCCTGGCATTTTGAATATAGGCCTACACCTGACTATGCAGAGATGTTATATGTAAGAGCCAGTTTAGACAAATCTAAGTTGTTTGAAGCGATAAAAAATCGACTATAGGCAGGGCCGGCTCAAGAGTTTTAGGCGCTCTAGGCGAAGGTATAGTTTGGCGCCCCCCCCCAAACTTTCTAACAGTTCAGAAAAAGGGTACATTAGTATCGGGGCTAAAGAAACAACTTATATACCGTAGTAAAAATCCAATTACTACACTTTTAAGTTTTAATGCCTTTATTCAAATTTTAATTAATCACTTAACAGTTATTTTTAATTTTTTTGTAGGCTCACCGTCATAAGCCTTGGTACCCATTTCACTATTATAATTATTTTTACCTCCTTGTGTGGTTTATTTTTGATAAGTACTTGTGTAAAACAAAACGAGAAGAAACTTGTATTATCGTGGATGAATTACAATTTTTTCTCCTAATTCTTTGTCACGTTTCTCAGGATATATTTGCATATTATTATTATAATTTTTATTAACTTCAAATAAAGTTACAAAACGATTTGCCCTATTATGGGATTTGAAGGATTTGATTGTTAATATATTTTAAGATGATTTTTTTTACTTCATTATTTATTGCTTTATATGTAATTTTTGGGAACAAACTGATTGATTTGATCAGTATCTACCACCACGTTAAAACCGCAGATGAAATAAAGGTGTGAGTTGTTTGGGGTCATTGGATTCGAGGGGCTTATCAGTGCATATTCCCCTATCACTTTTACTTACTTTAACGATAAAACACTAAACAGCCAAGAATAGACTTTTTTCAATAGACTATGTAGATAATGAAACAGTTCATGGTACAGTTACAGTTCAAGGTAATAGTTTTTGAAAGTTGTCAGTTTTTTTGTTCTCAAAGTTTCTTGTTTAAATTAAATATTTATTGTAATGAAAGGAAAGTGAGTCCGTGTAATTTTGATATCCCCAAGCAAACATTTGAAACTGGAAAATTTTGTTCAGGATTTAAACCAGTGATTAATGAAAAACCTCTCTGTCTTCAGCAATGCAATTTATTGAAATGTCAACAATAATCCCACCCCGATTTATTAAGGGGCATCATCAGGGCTGTTTTTGTTTTCATTAATTAGATAGCGAAATTAATGGCGTGAAAGGAATTTGAGAGTAAAAATTAAATATTTAACACTGGACCTCATGGGGTTCCATGTTATTAACAAAATTAAAACGAAATAAGTCAAAAATAATGTTATAATTATTTGTCCACTTCCGGCTCCTAAGTTTTTACTGTACTTCATCAAGTTGGAGACTGCACATCGAGTGTTCAATAGACACGATACCATTTGAAAAATTGTGCTCATAAAATGATGCTTCATAGAATTTAGATGGAGTTGGTCCTTTGGAAAAAAAATTTAAATAATATTTTTCTGAGTGTAGGTACTTAGAGACATAAATAAGATATTATTTCTCCGATTATTAAATAAAAATAATATAATTAACATACAAACAGTAAACCACTAATAATTTAATACCAAATTAAAAAACTTTTAGGCAAGTACATAATTAAGAACAATAATTTACAAAACAAAACCACATTACTTTCCAGCATTGGGAAAATGGTGGACTGCAGTGGACCAGTCTTCAAATTTGACTGTCAAGATAAAAATAAACCTGAACTATTGTATAACGACGAGGGCGCCTAGAGAGCAGAGAATGTCGCATGCTTAGTATATTGGAAGATAATCATAAGTTTGGAAGGGTGGGATTTCCACTATTTGAGATAATGTTTGAAAGCGTTAAAAAAAGTAACAAGCAGAGCATATTCCAGCGAGCTAATCCCAAATTATAAACTTATAATTTAATAAAATGTAAATATAAATTGAAGTTTGGCTACTTTCATGATTTTCCTTTCCAAAGTAAGTGTTTTATTTGCGCCTTCCTTTCATAAAAAAAACGGGGCCACTCTGCGCCCGATTTGGCCCCTCAGGCCCTGGTGCCTTAGGCGGTCGCCTAGTTCGCCTATATGGTAGAGCAATGTTTTCGTAAACTAATATCGTTGATGTCATCTAAAATTATGTTTTTCTATTCTAGACTCTTATAAAAAAAACTTGCCTCAAAAGCTTCTCCAAGGCTGAGATTCGAGACACTGGACATGCTTTTCTTTTTTATTTCTTTTTTCATAACCGGTTTCGAATTTCTAATTTTTTCACGCTTTCTTGACATGATTAAACTTATTTAGAATTTGATTATTACATCAACGATTACATGAATACACAAATATTAAAAGTTTAGTTGATGTTTTACTTATAAATAACAGTTTAATAAAATTTGACTATAAAACTCATCACTCTCACTAATTAAAAACTTATAGTAGTGATCGCGATCAGTAATCGTGATCACTACTATATCAGTACCATCAGTGTCATGGGTACGCCACTTGCCCGCTCCGACAGATTGAGATTACTGATCTTATGAAGGAAAATACTGTGTTGATAACTTATGTGAACACAACAATGATGTGTTTACAATGATTACGTTGATGAAGGCTCTCCCATTGACAGGGCCGTAGACAATACTCCCGTTTCTCGCCCATCATTCACTGGCGCGTGCACCAGTTTACAAATTCCTTGCCGTAACTTCACGTCTTTAAAAAAATCCTCTAAGCGCGAGGCCCTCGGAAGCGCGAGGTCCTGGGCGGCCGCCCCTGTTGCCCCCCCCCCCCCCCCAAGGCCGGCACTGGACGGTTGTACGATACAAGCCGAGTGGTTTGTTTTTATATTTGGAAATCGATGCTTGCATTGCCGTATAGTATATATTCTTAGGCTTGCTCTTTGGGTAAAATGTGATTCAGACAATTTTACTCTTCACATTTATATAATGAATTTATTATTTTATTCATATTTAAAAATTTGCCTTTCTTTAAAATTTGCCGCCCCCAAAAATCTGCCGCCCTGGGCGGCCGCCCGGTCCGCCCACCCCTGGGGCCGGCCCTGCACCAAAATGTACAGGATATGCATTATTGTCTATCATAAATAGATCTTCACCAAATTTATTTTGTTTTAACTCCGAAACAATATTACAGAAATACTCATTGAATGAATTAGCTACTAGACATTCATTACCTTCAACATTTAAAACAACATTATCTACCCTTACTTTGCTAGTATCCTTTTTCTTCTGTTTTTTTACCTTTCTTAGCACATTCCAATATTTCCTAGAATCACCTCCACAGCTATCCAACTCAGAGGAATAATAATTAAGTTTGTCACTTATTATTTTCTTATTAACTAATTTAGACAGGTTTTTATTCTCAGTTTTAACATACTCATTATTTCTATTTTTTTTTTAATCTTACACAAAGCATTCTTATGGATAATTAGTGAGATCAAGCTGTCAGATGCCCATCCAATCCTTCTTCTATTTTTACTATTTAATTTTTTTAATATATATGAGGTATCAAAATCGTTATTAACAATATTGTAAAAATTTGCGACTTTAGGTTGTAATTCTGTATTATCCAATACCAAACTCCAGTCAGCTGTTTTTAACTTCCTTTAAAATAAATCATGATTGAAGACTTTACAGAACTTAGGCCGATTATTATTATTGTCCTCAACATTATGTACAAACACATTTAATGCATAATGATCTGTAATACCAAAAATTTGTACTTTTGACTCAAATTTAATATTTTTGCAGTTTCTTTTTTTTTTTTTTTTTTTTTTTGGGTAGGAGGTGGAATGCGTTTACGCACACTGAGGGGCTCGTTGTCCCCTCAGTAGTGTCGGACTCCCACGAGCTCGATGTCCCGTGAACTACCGACTAAACCACCTCCCTCGGCACCGAGGACACTAGCCTGGAACTGTTTCACACATTACTTCGGGCTAGGCCTTTGATATTACGCCGCTAGGGCAACCTCCGTGGGGAAATGCTGAGGATTAAGGCCGATCGAGGTCGACCTTTTTCGCCCGAAGAATGGCCTGGACGTAGTGCTGGACACAGTTCCAGTTGCCCTCTCCCTGGAGCATAGCTCCGACGATGTTGTTTGGGCTGACGACCATGCCGATCTCAGATGAAAGCGAGGCTCGGCGGACGTGCCAACGGTCGCACTGAAAAAAGGTGTGCTCAGTCCGGGCTGGCGACTTTGCCCATCCGGTGCAGATAGGCTCGGAAGTACCCGTGTCCAGAAAGAAACTGGGTCACGTAGTAATCGACCTCGCCGTGCTGCCGCTCCTCCCATGGTCGGACGGATGGTATGAGCTGGAAGGTCCAACGTCCCCTCGGCTGGCTTCCCAGTCGCGCTGCCAGGAGTCGAAGCTGCGATCGCGCTCTTCCCTGGCAGCTGTTTCCCGGCCCACTTCAGGCCTCCTCCGGTAAATCGCCTGCCTCTCCCTCGCGAGGAAGAGGACGGGGATGACTCCGGCGATCACCATCACAGCAGGCTCGGAGACTGTGCGGTAGGCCGAAGCGACCCGCAGAGCTCCTCGACGCTGGACTCGGGCAAGCCGGTCTCGGAAGACTCGCTTCTCGAGTGCGTGAGCCCATGCCTCCGCCCCGTACAGCAAGACTGACTGGACGGCAGTCATGAGCAGACGGCGCTTGCAGGAACGAGGACCGCCGACATTGGGCATAAGCCTACCAAGGGCAGCGACACCCTTAGCGGCTTTGTCGGCGGCGCGCTGGATCTGCTCGCCGAAAGACAGTCTGCTGTCGACCATGACTCCCAGGTACTTTGCAGCAGGCTTAGTCTCGAGTGTGACATCACCTATCTGCACCGGGAACACGGTGTTTATCCTCTTTTTGGTGAGGACGACGATCTCCGTCTTACTGGTAGCCAGGGACAAGCCGTGATCTCGCATCCACCCGTTGACCTTGGCCATTACTACGCTGAGCCTCAGTTTTGCCTGCTCGACGTTCCTCGCAGCGATCAAGGCAGCGACGTCGTCAGCATAGCCAACGAGGCGGGTCTCATCGGGCATGTCTAGCCTCAGCAAGCTATCGTAGGACACGTTCCAGAGATCTGGTCCGAGAATGGACCCCTGCGCAGCCCCGGAAGTGATGGGAATGCGCCGCTGACCTTCGGTCGTGTCGTACAACAGAACGCGGTCTGACAAATACGCTTCTATCATACGCAGGAGGTAGGAGGGAACTTGGAACGTATGCTCAAGCGCCCACAGCATATCGCTCCACCTGGCGGAGTTAAAAGCGTTCTTCACGTCGAGCGTGACAAGAAGGACCACGCGGCGCGACCAGTGGTTGTGGTCCTCCGCCCTCCGCACTGCCTCAACTACCTCCTGAATAGCGTCGATGGTAGAGCGACCGGATCTGAAGCCGTACTGCTGCGGGGATAAGTCCCCCGCAGAGACGATGGCCTCGGTCAGCCTGACGCGCAGGAGCTTCTCAAGCACTTTCCCGGCCGTGTCGAGCATACACAGGGGTCGGAAAGAAGAAGGGGTCCCCGGTGTGCTCTTCGCCTTCGGGATAAGGACAAGGCGGGCAACCTTCCACGACGAAAAGAAAACGCCTTCCGCCAGACACGCGTTGAACATGTCGAGCAGAAGCCTTGGATTCACCTCCGCAGCGAGCTTGAGCACCTCCGCCGGAATGCCATCGGGACCGGGCGCTCTTCTGGGTCGTAGGGATCGGACGGCGGCGGTGAGTTCCTCTTCCCGGAAAGCTGGGAAGGCGCCTACCTCTCCGAATTCCCTGACTGGCCGAACTGGGTGGCTGGGAAACAGTGTGTCGACGACGGCGGCCATGGCTTGTGGTTCCATGACCGCAGGTGGTGAGCGAGCCCCTAGCTTCTGGGTTACAAGTTTGTAGCCCGTCCCCCAGGGGTCGTTGTCGATATCCTGACACAGCTGTTTCCAGCACCTGACTTTACTCCGGTTGATGGCACCGCGGAGCTCTCGGCGGGCCGCTCTGTGCTCAGCCGATCTGGCATTTGCATCAGGGCGGTTCCTGGCTCGCTGCGCAGCTCGTCGGAGACCAAGGCATCTCCTCCGGAGTTCCGCGATTTCAGGCGTCCACCAGTAAACCGGCTTCTTCCTGTGGCGGCGGGAAACTCCGGGCATCGACTGCTCACATGCGGTCGCGATGAGTCGCATCGTCGATGCTGCCAGATCTTCGGCACTTGTGAAATTCACAATGCTCTGGTCCTTAATTACTTCTTTAAAAGTGTCTTTGCTCAGACGACTGGTGTTCCAGCGTCGAGCCAGAGGAGCAGGTTCAGCGTGCAAGCGCGCGCCCTCGGGAAGGACCTTGAAAAGGATCGCCTGATGGTCGCTGGAGGAGTAGTCCTCGCAGACACGCCAGTCGGAGATCCGCTGGGCAATCCCTTCAGAGGCAAGAGATATGTCAGGGATCGTCTCTCTGCACCCCGGACGGCGAAAGGTGGAAATGCCGCCCGTGTTGAGGATACAGAGGCCCGACCTGGCAGCCGACTCGAGGACGTAACGTCCTCGAGTGTCGGTCCGCGGGGAACCCCATTCCACGGCTTTGGCGTTAAAATCGCCACCGACTATGACCCCGCCAGAGGTGTTCATGATCTTATCCTCGATGGAATCGACCATGTGGCGGTAGTCTGCGATCGGTTGGTTAGGCGTGAGGTAACAGGAGAAGACGGTGAAACCCCTGCTCCTCACCCAAACGAAGCCGTTGCCCGATCCGGAATCGAGAACAGGCACCTTCCCGAGGTCCAAGATCCAAATCGCCGCAGTGCCGGAGGGGTCCGAGAACCACTGCGCAGAGCGTCGGTTCTGGTACTGCTCACTGAGAAGCAGTAGGTCAGCACCCTGCTCCGTGGCGAATTGGAACAGCAAGTCATTTGCTGTCCTGCTCCTCTGCATATTAAGTTGCAGAACACTGATCATTTCTGTTGGTTCTGGCGAAGCTCCTGGATGGCCCGCCTGTACTGCCCGCAACGACCAGACCCGGCGGAATGCTTGACCTGGTCGCCCTTCAAGCCGGCTTCTGTACACAGGACACAGGACAACGCTGCGTTGCACGCGCTGGCCCTGTGGTCCTGGCCGCCGCACTTGAAGCAGAGCTTGCTTCTATCGGGTCCAGAGCAGCGATTAGCGACGTGACCGAACCCCAGACATTTAAAACATCTGGAGGCCACGAGCTTCTCGCGTACCCGACAGCTCACGTACCAGATCTTCAGGTGGCCCTTCTCCAGGAGCTTCGCAGCTGCTCTGACTCCCAGCGTAAGGATCGCCACCTTCTGGCCTCGAGCATTCGCCTTCGAGACGAAAGTCTTCACCTCGACGTTTTCGCCGATAGCGGATTTGACAGCTGCAGTCACCTCCGCCTCGGTCGTCAGCTCGTCGAGGTCCCTCACCTCCAGCGTCGACTTGGGCTCGAGAACGCTGACAGTCGCGTTCGCCCCCAAGATGTTCTTCAGGTCTTCGCTGAAGGCGGACTTGCTTTCGGAGGCGTCCCCGAGTTCGACCAGAAGATCGCCGGCTCGGGTCTTCCTCATGGCCTTGATAACGGCGCCCTTCTCATCGGGCTTCGCTTTGCTGCGAATCTCGCCCAGCACGTCGGCGTAGGATTTCCCCTCCGACGGCTTGATGAGAAGGGCGTCTGGCCGCGTCCTACGTGACCTCTTCTTCGGCGCCTTCTTGTTGTCCTGAGGGCCGGGCTGGCTTCCAGGCTGCTGGGGTGGGACTTTCTTCTTCTTCCCCTTCCTCTTAACGACGTCGGTCCATTTCTCGGGGTCCGATGTCTCCCCTGGACCGTCACCTCTGGGTTTCTTCTCAGCCTCCGGTTGGGCGGGGCTGGAAGCAGCCCGTTTCCCACCGGCCGGCTGAGCCTTAACGCGCAGTGATGGGGTCGTCTGCGTCGAAGCAGTCACCGACTCGCACGACTGCCAAGATTTCCTCAGCTGAAGGATGTGGTTAAGGCTAGTCTCCAACTGGACTATGCCTTCCTGCACATCCCTGCTGATGTTCTTCTGCCTGCCTGTCGCGGCCTTCATGACAGCGAGGGTGGCGAAGCACTTTTGAAGGTGCTCCTCCTCCTGCTGCCTGGCAAGTGCAATCACCGCCTGGAAGGGGGACGGGTCGGTGTGCATCGACTCAACGCCGCCGGAGGATGCTTGCTCGGTGAGCACCGGTGTTCTTGTCACCGAGGCAGTTGGTGTCGCTCGGCCTTGTGGCGACCTCGCGACACGAGGCTTCCGGCCAAAGGGGTCTTCTACCTCGACGTCCCCACTTTGAGAGGGTAGGCGAGGAAATTGATCCCTCTGGTTCGTTTTTGGGGTTAGGGTACCCCGGGAAGGTTCTTGCACCTTTTGAATAGTTTTTTCTTGTGAACCGCTCATAATGTCTGGATTAGCCCCCAAGACTGGGCATTTGTTACCCCCCAAAACAGTGCCCCAATGTGAATGTCAGAACCGACCCGTCGCCAGAGCAACTATATCCGTGTTCGACCGCCTCCAAAACACCGGCGGTCCCAGACGAGCAGTGGCCTCGGCAGAGCCCCCCCGTGACCGCAGCAGGGCCCTATCCGGTCGCCAACCGGCACCACCACGGCCAAGGGGATTTTCGCCGGCTGATAGGGCAGCCAGGTCAGCTGGCTGGGCTGACCCGGGCCCCTGTACTATCCGGCAGCCTGGGAGGTGCAGAACCCAGTTTTTAAGCTGTACCCTCTGCTCGTCCTAGACCCCCAGCGCAGTGGAGGCTGAAGAACCCAGAGTCACCCCGGCAAGTAGGCCGGAATGATTTAGAAAAAACAACCGGGCTATTGAAATGAAACGGAGAATGCAGTTGTGAAAAGGAGACGCGAAAAAGGACCATTGCGTCCCCCTCCCCTTTTAGTCGGCTCTTACGACAAGCAGGGGATACTGTTGGGCATTCTGTCCCGGCCCAACACGGGCAGTTTCTTATTAAAACATGGTCAATACATGATATTGAGTTTTTAAAAATCCTGGTGGGAGTATTAATGCAGCTTTCAAACCCATAAGAATTAGCCTTATATAATAAACTCAATAAAGTCTTGTATAATAAAGTCAATGGTATATTTTATACAAACTATAAAATAATCAGAGCATTTATTCATTCATTCTCCCAAAACTCCTCAAGAGAATAAGGAGCAAGTTTGACCAAAAGCTCCTTATTCAGACAATTTTAAAACTTTTTTGTATAATTTTCGGCTTTAAGTGTTTTTGGAAGATGGGAAAGAAATTCATTTCCTGCAAATTTAGTTTTCTTTTTATAGAATTCCAGATTGTGTCTGTCAATTTGTGTTTGAAAGTGAGTATTTTGGCCAATTACGTTTGTTACCTGATTTTTTGTATTGGTTTTGGCATAAATAATAGTTTCTAAGATATATTGTCCATAAACAGTCAATATTCCTAGATCAGTAAAAAGATGATGGACCGAATCTCTTCTTTTCAAATTGAACATTATCCTTATTGCCCTCTTCTGTTGCAATAGAATCCTTTTAAGTTTTTTGATGTAGTTGCTCCATATATACTAATACCATAAGCTAAATGTGAATGAACTAAGGAATAATAGATTGTTACCAATGTGTATAAATTGCAAATTTTGTACATCTGTCTTAAAGCAAATAATCCCGAAGACATTTGACAACATGTTTTCCCAACTTAGATTTTTATCAAAGATAAGACCAAGAAATTTTGTATGTTCTACCTGCTGCAATTTATAATCTTCTAAAATTATGTCTGGATTTAATATTTTTTTGTTTTGTTTTGTAGAAAATGATACAAAGTTAGATTTTTCAGGGTTTAAAAGAAGGTTTTTGCTATCTAAAAATTATTTTATGATGGAGAGACTGACAAATGATGATGCTTCAATATTTTCTTTTGAATTTACATTCACAGTAATGTTGGTATCATCAGCATACAAACAAGCTGCCCCGCCCTCAGGCATCAAATCTGGCAAACCCCTCAAGCAGGGGCGGCTCCAGGACAGTTTCTCGGGGGGGGGGGGGGGGGCCAAGTATGAGAAAATTAGGTTCATCTTAGTCACCCCCCCCCTCCAGTGGCGTACACAGGATTTATTTTCGAGGGGGATACACCGGGGGGCCGGGGGTATGGAATACCCCCAATAGGGGGGTCCGGGAAATTTTCATAAATAACAACTGTAAATTCGCATTTTTAGGCAATGTAGAGGTGCAACAACAAACAGAATAACTCACGAAATTTGAGCTAATTTGATACTGCTCACATATTAAATTCTGAAAATTGTTGATCACATATTGTAATTTCAGCAAAATGTTTTTACACAATCATAGGAATTGCATATTCATTTAGTAGGCCTTACATTAAAAGACGACAGATGAGAAAGTAATTACAAAAATACACGTTCTTAACCTTGGGAAAAAATAATATTTTTCTATTTTATTTCAAGGTAAAAACTATATTTCAAATTCTCATTTATTGGCGCCTCGGACCTTCTGGACTTAAAGTATCCGGATCCTAGATTATTCGAGCGAGGTTGATGAATAGAATTAGAAAATTAAGGTTGTCACACTTCTGTAGTGTTTGTCAAGTCCCAGAACGCGACCGCAAAGCTATGTTGTACACGTAGGCCTAAGCAACGGAGGCTAAATAATAATCGCATAATAGTGGTACGTCAAATAGTGGAGACCACCGAAAAAAGTTTGATCTCCGAAATTTGACAGACTTATCATAAATCTTTCTAGGTTCGACGGCGAGACTTGGTTTTCAGGCAACGTAGGCAGACGATTTTCGTCTGCCGCGATGCTGCTACGAGATCTTCCGACAAACGAATAGTGTAAAGGACACGGCCCTGAGAAAACGACAATATTCGTATGCCGCATTTTAATATCGTGATTTTTTTACCATGAATATTTCACGTGATATGATGAGACTTTTGCCACATCTGACGACGATGGGTATGGTAGTAATGTCGCGGACACCATTAATGTCCACTGTTTTCATCAGTAGTTTTTGCTTGCCTTATGTTCTTATAGGCCCCCTCCCACCAATTACTCACGATAACCTCAATAGGTAAAAATACCCTAATCCAATATATCATCCCCGAACCAATTATCTTTAAAATAATATAATTTAACTATTTAAACCCCTTATAAAAGTTTAGTGAGTGTGTAGTGTTCTCTCTTTCATAGCAAGTTTAGTGATACCACCACCTTAATTGTGAACAAGATATTAATCTTCCCAAAAAGTTCCCATAACCCAAAAATTTCGGGGGGATATATCCCGATTTCCCCCCTTGGGTACGCCCCTGCCCCCCAAATAATACGTGTTTATTAATACCTCTGATTATGAGATTATTAACACTTTGTTAAAAATTTTACTTAAGGGGCCATCCATAAATTACGTAACGCTAAAATCGGCCTTACCAGAAACCCCTCCCCCTTTTAACGGACTTGTAACGCTGGCAGTAAACCCTCTCAAAAGTTACGTAACACTGTACTATCACCCCCCCCCACAAAAAGTCAAAACTTTGTACTTTGAAGATAATTTGAATTTGTTGGAATAATTTATGGAATTAATTATTAAGGTTTAATAGGTGCTTAACGTTGCGTTGAAGCCCCCCTCTCTCCTTTGTAACGGTACATAATGCTGACGCAACCCCCCCTCCTCCCGTAAGGGCGTTAAGTATTTATGGACGGTCCCTAATTTAATGATTAAATAATTTGTTTATTTTTTAAATAGAACTAAGACAGGCTAAATGAACTCCAACTTTGTTATGATTGTACGTTTAGTTGAGACTACAGTAATATGGTATAGTCCGAATAAGTATTGAATGTCATATAGTATTCAAACGGATCAATTACTTACTCGATGGTCTTGGTAATAATAAAATTATTTCAATCCATACACACAGGAAATAAGTGCTATTCTCATAATAAACGAATATTGATTTGTTTTCGTCACAAATAATATTTTCCAAACCCAAACCTCATTATGGTGGCAAATCGTGACGCGCTGCCAACCTAACAACTTAAAATGTCTCCTACTATTAATATTGAACAAAACCTTTAAGCTTGAATTAAGTGTACATCATTAACAATTATATAGAAATAAAAAAAACTTCGTATTCGAGAATCTTGTATACGAAATGGCTTTTCCGATATTGGGTCAAAAATGATTTCATATACACGAGAATGAATTTTAGTAAAACCTTGTTTGAAATTTTGAAAAATCGGAGCTCTCGGCCCCCATGGCCCCCCCTGGAGCCACCCCTGCCCTTAAGTATAGTAAAAACAAGAGGGCCCCAAGACTGAGCCCTGCGGAACACCATGGCGAACTGTCTGCATCTGTGAATTAAATTTTTGAATGTAATTATATTTACTTGAAAATTAAGATTTATGATATTCTATCTCAACAGATTGTTGTCTGAGAGTTAGATAGGATCTAAACCAATTTAATTCTTTGTCATGAATACCTAATTTTGATAAAGTGTCTATTAGCTTTTCATGGGATACGCTATCGAAAGCCCTGGTTAAATCTAGAAAAATGCCAATTACTTTCTCTCCCTTGTCCACTGCATTTATTATACTCTCAATAAACTCAGTAACTGCTGTGACTGTTGATTTACCTCCTTGAAAACCATGTTGTTGTGAATCTATTAAGTTATTTTCATTTAGAAAATTCATCAATTGAATATAAACCACTTTTCCTAAGATTTTTGAAAAAACTGGGAGAAGTGAAATTGGTCGGTAACAGAAAACATCATTTGGTTCTCCTTTTTTGAAAATGGGAATAATTTTAGCTATTTTGAGCTTATTCGGAAAAATACCTGAAATAAGAGAAGAGTTAACTATATGTAAAAGAGGTTTTAGAATAGCAGGAAGAACTTTTTTAACTGTAATAATGAAACATCATCATAGCCAGTAGAGTATTTGTTTTTAAAGGATAAAATTAATTGTACAAGATTTTTCTCATCAATTTGCTGTTGTAGCCAGATAAATTATAGTTTTCCTCTTCTCCACTTGTTATCCAAACTTCTGTTAGAATAAATATTTTAAATTTGTTATTTAATTTATTTAGGTAAAAATTAAGTTCATCATAATGCTTTCTCAAACTTCTAATATTTAAGAAGAAAATACCAAGACTATTGTCAAAGCTGTTTTCACTGTGCATTAAAAAATAAAAACCATTTGTGTGTGTGTGTGTGTGTGTGTGTGTGTGGGGGGGGGGATAGATGAGATGTGTGGGCAGTGCTGGCCTTAGCGAGGGCGAGGCCCAGGGCAAGAAAACATTTCAAGGCCCTCCCATCCCAAATAACCCCCCCCCCTCCACACCAGTCCTACTCAATGCATTCTTAATTTTTGGAAAAATATTTAATCTCATGTAAATTATGTATGAGAGCGGTATAAGTGATGGGAAACATCGTTGTTCTTTATACTTCTCCCATAAAGCCAATGCACAAATTCTTTAAGGGCACTACACAATGGTAAAGCTGATAGTTACGCAATTTCTAGTTCCAAGAGTAAACATCATAACATTGTCAACTTCAGTGCATCCGTGACAGTTCAGAAAAACAAAATTTCCTACTCTTTAGACCGCAAATCTCTATCTTATTTTTATAAATCTGCTAGTATAGTAACTGATGAACACTATTAAATCGAGACACTAACTAGGTATACGCTCATTCTTCCTGTAAGAGGATGAACGAAGAAAAGGGCAAAACCTCTTGTAATCCATAACACCATCTGTGATCTTTACTTTTTCCTACACTTTTTTCGATAGGTTTTTAAATTCTCTTTTTGTTCAGATAACTCTTCCAACAGCCCCAACAGTTAGGGGTTTCCCTAAGATTTTACATTGGAATAGTAAATAAGAGATTAGAGTGTATGTATACAGTTTTTCAGCAAATCTATTAGAAGACTACTTTATCTATATATAAAGCACATTTGTTTTAATTTACAAATATTTGTTTACTTTTCCCAAAGCCGAACATCATCATCTGTTTTTTATACTAAAATAGTTCTTGTTGCCACTGTTTTTTTAACTGATCAACAGCATAGAGGTATTAGTCCGCAATGAATGCTCAAAAAAGGTATATCAGCCCTATTCTTTAGATTTGTGCCCTTATGAAAAAACTATCAAAGAACTAATATTTTTCCCGAATTATCTCACCGAGGCTTTTTATTCAAATATGGGGTTGATGGGCGAAGTTTTCTTCCCCTACACATTAATCTGTTGCCATGGAAACTATGAAAAGTGTTATCGAAGTACGCTGCTTCTTCTGTAGATATCGCAAGTTCTTGTACATTCAGCTGATCAAAGATTAAGAAAAGAAAAAGGCGCAAGGCGCAGGCAACAAGCTCACATGAGAGAGCGAATTTAAATTTATGAAAATATCCATTTGCAAACCAATAAATTTGAGTATTTATGTCCTCCATAACAACTGGGGATAGGTTTGTTCAGATTAATTATCCAACTTGTAACGGTCAAAAAAATGACCCCCATTTATTTTTCACATTTAAATAATTGAATAAATGTTTGGTTTGGAAATAATAAGGAGTTTCAGTTTATTTGGCAAAGTAGATTCGAGACACGACTTTTGTTTGAAAGTGAAAGCGGTGAGTCATCGCCGGGCCTGCCCCATCAGCCGCCTAGTCGACTCGTCGAGACAGGTAACCAACCAATCAACTTCTCTTGCCCGCCACTACGGCGGCGAGCGCTAATGTCGGGCCCAGAGCAGTGGTGGGGGAAGGCGGAACAGAGGTCGACCGACCGAGTCGGACAGTCAGTTGTGCTCCAACCACCGCCCAGGCAAGACCTCCAGAAGTAAGTGACCACCTGTGAATTAGTCAGAATCTACGTTTGCGCTCTTATAAAAGCTTTGATTTGATACTAATAGAGTAATATTTTGCGTTTAACGAATTCGAATAGTAGTGGTAAATTGGGAACCAGAGGACATATACTCTGACACCCACGTTTTAGCCAAGAGTAATATTTGCGTTTAACGAATTCGAATAGTAGTGGTAAATTGGGAACCAGAGGACATATACTCTGACACCCGCGTTGAGTTTGGTCATTGGCTGAATAGTGTTAGTAGTGAGGTTTGGGGAACAGAGGCATACTCTAACACCAACGTCGGTATAGTTAGGCCTTTGAGACCCAGAGTCGCTACTCTGACCCTCAGGCCCGGTACTCGAAAGTACTCGAAACGGTGTTTGAGCGTTCTTTGGTCACGTTGCGACCTAGTTAGGCCTTAGAGACCCAGAGTCGCTACTCTGACCCTCAGGCCCGGTACTCGAAAGTACTCGAAACGGTGTTAGAGCGTTCTTTGGTCACGTTGCGACCTAGTAAGGCCTTTGAGACCCAGAGGCGCTACTCTGACCCTCAGGCCCGGTACTCGAAAGTACTCGAAACGGTGTGTGAGCGTTCTTTGGTCACGTTGCGACCTAGTTAGGCCTTTGAGACCCAGAGGCGCTACTCTGACCCTCAGGCCCGTTACTCGAAAGTACTCGAAACGGTGTGTGAGCGTTCTTTGGTCACGTTGCGACCTAGTTAGGCCTTTGAGACCCAGAGGCGCTACTCTGACCCTCAGGCCCGTTACTCGAAAGTACTCGAAACGGTGGTAGAGCATTCGCTGGTCACTTTGCGTCCTAGTTAGGCCTTAGAGACCCAGAGGCGCTACTCTGACCCTCAGGCCCGTTGCTCGAAATGGTATTTAAGTCGTGTTGCGACTAAATTACATCCGTGTGAGGCCTTAGAGACCCAGAGACGCTACTCTGACCCTCAGGCCCGTTGCTCGAATTTACTCGAAACGGTATTTATTGTTAGGATCGAGTCAGGACCGTAGGAGTTGGCTATGATGATATAAGGTTTATGTAAGACCAAGTGTCTAGTGCGTACCTTATCTGAGCCTTCTCCTGAAAACTCAATAAATCGTGTTACCGTGTTTCTCCCAGTAAAGTTCGAAGTTTTGAGCCGACCCCTGGGTCTTAAACCCAGCAGCTGAACTATTCTGGGCATCGTAAAGAAATTAAGCAATTTAGGGAAATCACGGTCACAAACGTAACCTACAAAAACTTCAAAATAATACATCTACAAAATTAAATGGAAAATTAGATGATAATTACGGCCGATGAAGTGTAAAATGCGTTCAGATATATATATTTTAGTTCAGGAAATCAAATATTATTGGAGCTATAACTTTGAAAGAGGGATTACCACTATTATAATTTTATTTCCTTTAATGAAACATATATTTTGCTAATTTGAAGTACACTTATATAGACTAAAAACCTCAAATTTAAGACACTTACACACCACAGTGGGGTTAGACATGCTCCAAGTAATATGTCCAGCATATGATTGGAAGGAATGTGCGATGAAAAGGTAATATTAATTACTTAAAACCTCTCCTCTTACCGACAAAATCTTTTTTGGATCACGTAAACGCTTTTTATAAATCCTCAAAACTTAGCAGAAATAATTGTTAGGCCCAAGATAAAAAATAATAAACAATACGCTTCCACTTTTGCCAATGGTGTAGTGGGGCCGGAGCGGTGCGGAGTGGCGCTCCGCCACGGCTTTTGGAGCCGGAGTGGTGCTCCACCGCGGCTTCGTCCGGCGCAGCCTAAAAACGAGGATTGAAAAGCGCCATCGTATGAACAATTCGTCACATCATGGTGAATTAAATAATTGTCGCGTCGCGGTAAACACGGAACTCTTCGTTGCATCGCGGTAAAGGTTGGTTTGCTTCGACAGCGTCAAACGTCAAATGCTTTGCATAGGATTGTTAGCACGTTAGATACATTAGATACATTAGTTGAAATGGCGACCTACCCAGGTAGGTATTTTAAGCCAAGTATGAATGACAGATGAGTGAAGGATGATTGTGGCACGATCTTGTAGTCTTGTTACTGACTAAGGCCGACATATTCCTTAGACAGGACTGTTAATTAATAGCCCAACAGCCAATGGCAACTAAGGGACCTACATTTTAACGTGGGATCCGAACCACGATTTCGCCTCGGTTAACAATTTACGAACTGGTCTAGTTATGAGGATGATCCCATGAACGAGTACTCAATAGTGCGGACGTTAATCCCCACTAAGGAACACCGCGCCCACAAGCCATCGCTCATAACTATCCACAATTCGTGACCTCCAAGTAGCTGGATTACAGGACACGCCACCGTCCCAGTCTCTTTTGTGTGTTGTCCGTGTCCGTAACGTTTGACTCTCGTTATCCACTTTAGACGATAGAGATCGATTTTGTTGAAGTTATTGCGCTGGTCAGGTGCAATTCGTTTGACGCTGTTTAGGAAAACTATCCTTGCCTTAAACTAACTTAACGTCGCGTCGAGGTATTTTAACTCGTAATTTAACTCATAATTGCGTTTATGGTTATCGTAACGCCTCGCCACGTCACTGTAAACAAATCAACATGGAGTTTCGGTTGTTGCGGTGAACGTCTTGTCCATCACACGACGCCGACGCGGCGCGTCTTCGTCACGTCGTCGTATATACCGGATTGCTGTCGCGTCCGCGTCGTGTGTAGCCTTTACAGTTTTACATTTGATTTTTGTTAACTGATTCTTTATCAGAGTTTCGGCAATTGAGAGATCTGAGATTCGGGTTTAACCCATTCCCCCCAAAGAATTATGTATACAAACAATTCTACAATTAAAGGGCCTTTTACAAACACCACTGTGATTATATTTTTTTATTGTGATTATAGTTTATAACTGATGGACAACCCCCCTCCCAAAGCTCCCGATTACCGCTCCGGCACGGCTAATTTTATCACTACACCACTGACTTTTGCCCTCATATTATTTACAGGCAGGTCAAACATATTTTGAGAGTGTTAAAAAGTTACAAAGAGGTTTAAGTTCTGTTATAGTATTGTTTGAATGATTAAAGATATAAATAATGTCTGATAAAAGCAGAAAAGTATTGGAAACAGACATAATAAAAGTTACTAGATAACACGTAGCTCGAAATCTAGTAAAAATCATATAGTAAAAGAATGAAGTATAAACATCTGTGACGGACACTTCCTGGTGAGAGAAAAGTCGATCGGTTACACTGGTACACCGAACCGCAGGAAATCACGTCACGGGTTGTCAGATGCCTTGGAATCGCTCAGCTCAGTCGCTGGGATAATTCCAGGGGTCGAGGATCGAAATCACAGTAGTTATCAGATATTCAGATATGAGAGCTCAGTTATATTCAACCTAGATGGCATTCAACTTAGGACAGACTAAATTTGGAAACACCTTCCAAGTAAAATGCCCTCTGCTGTTTTCCCTAGCTCTGTGGGACACTAGTTACCCATAGTTAATGTTTACTCTAATCAAGAAACAACATTTAAACTATTTCACTAGTGACCAATAATTACAGGAGTAGGACAGACCTTACACTCCTGTACCACAGCAGGTTTTGACAATACTAACCCTGTTACAACAGCAGGAAAATCTAGGAATTAAACCAATTATGAAAATCACCAAATACTCTAGCTTGGTTAAACGGAATTTGGAAAATACTATTAACAGCACACTAAATAATAACTGGCACCAAGAGGATTAATTTAACCAGTCTTGGTTACAGCCGAGAGACGAGCAGGATAGGTTTCGGGACCCTATCCTGCGACAGTTTCAACGCAAAGTCTGAAAACTGGCGTTTAATAAAAATCGAAAAACTTTGAGAACAGAACGCTGTCGTACCTTTAATACCACAAGGTATAGGAAGACGACGAAGTCAGCTCTCGAAGGTGGTTGAAGTAGTGAACGGGGAAGCGACGCACGAAACGACTATCAATCCGAACACTAACGTAGCACCGACCAGAGTGAAGCTCTTATCAGGACCTCGTGGAGGTCACTTTCCGCCGGGAAAACCCACCAGCTGTCGACGTGAAGCTGGTTACAGGATCGAAAAAAAACTCTTCCGGGGGGCCTTTTTTCTGAGCATCCGCCAGAAAAACAGATTGGCGCGCTCGGCGAGCAGAAGAAGAAGCAGCGCAGGCTCTGTCATCGTCTGCATAACGCAGTCGTGACGATGTCTTTCGAGGTTATGTACGTTGTTTACACACAACAATATTTCCACTCGCAATATCGCGTTTATTGGAAGAAGTGATCTAATTACGTGTCCAACTAAGTGTTTACATCGCCGTTATACGCCTCAACACTTTGCTTTCCACAACAAAATCGGCGATCGGAGTCGGCAGTTATGGGACCGACTGGGTTAGCCTTCCGATGGTGATAATTAGGGTTATCCACCCCAACACCGTGAGTTACTTAATCACTCAAAGGGTTTAAGTTAGGGAAATAGCAGTGTTTATACTGATTGCCAACACTCCCTCCTTAGGCTGGACATAGGTTAGGTAGGCCTAGGCCTACTGATCCCATGACTAGGCCTAGTAAGCCAATTCTTACCCCTGCGCAAATAAGGCTCATTACACCCCCTTCACACATCGGAGCAAAAAAAAACAGTAAAAAAAGTTCTCGAAGTTCCTCGTAGTAAATAAAATCAAAACTCGTCTGGCATCAACTGCAGACGCAGTTTACAGAAATCACCAGGTAAACAGATAGTGGCACACTTCGCTTCAACTACCATCTAGCAGTTTACAGAAATATCACCGTCGCGGACAGAAGTGTTTCAAGTCCTTGACGTGGACTGTGTGACACTGTTGGGAATCCTCATCCCTCACCTCATAAAGGTTACATCCTTTGATCCTGATCACGGCGCAGGGTCCATGATACTTTGAGGCCAATTTTCCAGCGATGGCATCAGCAGCAGAGGACAAGATGTGAAGCCTCCGCATAACCTGATCGCCAGCCCGATACGTCACCTCCCTTCGGCGGAGGTTGTAGTATCTGGCCTGTCTCTGATAGGCCGTCTTCAGGTTTTTCCGAGCGTCCTCGATCAACCGTTTGAATTCCGCCTCCCGTTTACGCTGGACTTCGGTCAACGGGGAATGATCAGGCGTATCAGAAGCCTCAACGGTTGGGCCACGGAGGGCGCGAGGAGGTCTCAGCTCTCGGCCAAAGCAGAGCATCGCTGGAGTGAACCCCGTCGAGTCATGTACCGCAGTGTTGAGCGCGTACATGAACTCGCCCAAGTGGTTATCCCAAGACTTATGATTGTCCTTCACGAACTGGGCAATCATAGTCTTCACCACTCGGTTCTGCCTTTCCACCGGGTTCGATTTGGGGGCTGTAGGGGGCAGTCGTCTGCAGAGTGACTCCCCATTCCGCCGCCAGGTTGCGAACCAGGTTTGAGACAAACTGCGTGCCATTGTCAGTGATGAGCACGTCAGGAGCCCCATGGCGCAGCAGGATGGACTTCAGCCTCGTCACCACATTATGAGCGGTTGCAGAGGGAAGCGCAGCAAGTTCGGTCCACTTGCTAAATGTATCCTGCACAACCAAGAGGAATCGCTGGGAACGCTGGGACCGAGGCAACGGACCAATAAGGTCAGCTGACACCACGTACCAAGGGCCTTGGGGTTGCCGGAAATACATTTTACCTGCCGGTTTGGCTTGGGAGACTTTGTAAGCCTGGCACTGAGCACAAGACCTTACATACGACTTTACGTCTCGTCGCCAGTTCGGCCAAAAGTATTCCGCACCAACTCTCGCCAGAGTTTTCTTCACCCCAAGGTGACCGGCCGTCGCCGTGTCGTGGTTCTCGTGCAGCACCTCCGAGATCTTATCACTCGGCACGCACATACGCCAGGTCGTCGGTCGATTCTTCTTCACCAGGGCCCGATACAAAGTGCCTGATCGGACCTGGTATCGAGGATATCGACGCGGGTGTTTACTGACCAACTCCCGCATCCGACCGTACCAAGCGTCGTTGGTTCCCGGCAGTTCTCGATCGGTATCATCACCGACTGCCTCACCAAGATCACCGTCGTGAGGTTCAGGGGTCACCTCATCAACGGTTTCATTCTGCCGTCGTAGCTGCTCTCTCGCACCTTGTCTCGTCAGGACTCCAACCTCGAACGTATTCAGGTTTACAGGAGAATCCTGAGGGACGTCAGGGACAGGTTGCCGTGAAAGAGCATCCGCTACACGGTTCAAGGTCCCCTTGCGGTATCTGACCTCGAAGTCGAACTGTTGAAGTTCCATGACCCACCGAGCCAAACGTCCGCTGGGCTCATGAAGTTTCAGGAGCCACTTAAGCGCGACGTGGTCGGTTATTGCCACGAAATGGTACCCCTTAAGGTACGCCTTGAACTTTCGAACAGCGAACACAAGGGCGAGACACTCCTTCTCTGTCGTCGTGTAATTCTGCTCTGCATCAGGCAGAAGACGACTAGCGTAGGCAACGACCACTTCCCGGTCGTTTTGACGCTGAGTGAGAGCTGCACCAAGGCCTGTGTTTGACGCATCGACCTGCAGCACGAACGTTTCAGCAAAGTCCGGGCAGGCGAGAACAGGAGCGGTGCTCAAGGCCCGCTTGAGATCGTCAAACGCCTTGGTTTGTTCCTCACCCCAAACCCACTTGGCGTTCTTCTTGAGCAAGCCACGCAGTGGAGCAGAGACAGAAGCGAACTTCTCGACGAAGCGCCGATACCAGGAGGCAAGTCCGAGGAAGCTACGAAGTGCCTTGACATTCGTAGGAACGGGGAAGTCCTGGATGGCTCTGACCTTCTCCGGGTCAGTCGAGATTCCCTCGGCGCTGACAACGTGGCCGAGGTACTTGAGCTCTCTCCGAGCGAAGTGGCATTTCTCAGGGTTTAAACGAAGCCCGGCGTCTCGCAGCCGGCAGAACACAACCCTGAGAAGCTCGAGGTGCTCCTCAAATGTAGAGGATACTATCACCAAGTCGTCGAGGTAAGCGAAAGCTTTCGGCTCCAACTCAGGCCCAATGACGCGGTCAAGCAGACGCTGGAAGGTCGCACCAGCCGAGTGCAAGCCAAACGGCATGACCTTGAACTGGAAGAGGCCCATGCCGGGGACCGTAAAGGCCGTGATTGGGCGACTCTCCTTAGCCAGAGGTACTTGCCAATAACCTTGCTTGAGGTCCAAGGTACTGATGTACTTGGCTTGCCTGAGTTTCTCAAGGATGGCATTGATCCTGGGGAGAGGATACGCATCCTTGATCGACGAGTCATTCACCCTGCGCATGTCGATGCAAAAGCGATACTTTCCAGTCGATTTCTTGATGAGCACGATGGAGGAGCTCCAAGGACTCTCCGATGGTTCTATCACACCATCCCGAAGCATCGTAGCTACCTCCTCGTTGATGATCGCTTGCATCGCAGGGTTACGGGGATAATGCCGCTGTTTGATTGGGACTGCGTTTTCTTTCAGTCGAATCACATGTTCGACCAACGCAGTCTGCCCGACAACAGCGTCAAACAGAGGAAGCTCCTCCTGAAGGAAGGACTGGAGGCGTCGGTCCTCCTCGCTAGACAAGGGCTTCAAGGTGCCAGAAGCACAGGCCATCGGCTCCAAACAATCTGCCTCGACATCACGATTGATGTTTATTTGTATGAGGTTATGAGGTTGTATGAGGTTTGTGATCGGTGATACACCTCATACCCAAAACAACATCTGTGCTCAGGTTCGGGACATAGTACACTCCCAGTATACAGTCTTGACCCAAGATGGCAGCTGGTAGGAAGTACTTCGCTCGGACTCGACAGCGAGTACCATCAACCATTTTCAGCTCCGCATTGGCCTCCTCGGGTTTGACACCACATTGGCGGAGATACTGTTCAACCTCGTCCCCAATGAGGTTTACAACAGCCCCAGTGTCCAACAGGGCTCGGAAGTTCCGATCGAGCAGCCTCACGTCGATGAAAGGACGTATGTCGGAGACTCCACGCTGCTCGGTCGTACCAAAGTCGAAAGTGACTATCGTCTTGAGCCACTTCGACCACTCCTCGGAGGTTGTTCGGCGTTGGGACGCTCCGGGCTCAGGGGACCTCCGGGCGCCTGAGTCCGCATGGCGTTTCCCGACTGGCAATCACAACGAGAGGTTGAGACACCTGCTCGTTTGCACCGTGCGCACCACACTCCCTTCGGTTGCTGGCACTGACGGAAGCCATGTCTTTCGGCTTGGCAGTTCCAACACTTCCACTGCTTCGAGCGAGAACGCTCGCTCTGAGGTCCAGGAGCAGGGGTTTGCCTAGCCACCCCGCGTGGACTTGGAGACCCGTCATGTCCCCGCTGTCGATTGGTCTGAGCAACCTGTTTCCCCTGGCCTCGTGGGTTCGTCACACCACTTGAGCCTGTGATAGTACTCCGAGGCGATTGGACCGGAGGCTGTGGTTGCGGCTGCCCCATGAAGGGCGTCAAGTCGTCCACCACAGCAATGTCCAGGGAATGGTCGCTCTTTCGACGACCCACGTAGGCGGTCTCAGGTACCAGCGCCTGTGAGACTGGAGGAGGGGGACGGAAAGTCTTCCGCTCACGCACGACTTCTTCAAACTCCTCGGCTCGTTCGAGGAGCTCAGCCATGGAGGAGAAGTCCTGACGCCGAATCACAAACTTGTATTCGGGGCGCATGTTCTTGTACACCAGGTTCAACTTCTGCTGGTTACCGAACTCCCCGCTCCTACGTATCAGGGTTGTGAGCGAGGTCACAAAGTCTCAGAATGCCTCGGTCTCACCCTGCGTCCGTTTGCGAATTTCTTCATCCAAGTTACGGCGGTAACCTTGGGGGAAGAATTGCGTCTCAAACATCCTCTGGAATTCGGAGAACGAGGTCCACAAGTCCTTGTTGTTCCGATACCAGAGCAAAGCCTGGCCGTGGAGAAGCTGAGGCATCGCCTTCAATATTTCGTCAGGCGTCAGCGAGTATGCCTCACGCAGTTCCTCGAGTCGTTCGAGGAAGGAGACGGCATCACGCTTCCCATCGAACCTCAGGTTCCACTTCCGCACCATGTCACAAAGGGTGGAAGACGTTTTGACAACGTACGGAGGGCGCGTATCGAAGACTGAGGCAGCATGTCGGGGCATGCTGTAATTGACAACGCTGACCGGGTCAGTCACCAAGCGCTGAGGCGCATAGTTAAAGTCCGGAACCCGGTCATGTCGAGTGTTGAAGTCCTCAGCAGCTCCATATTGGCTTGGCTGAGTCGCAGGCGCAGGTTGAACAAGGTACTGGTTACCCTCGAGTTGCCTCAAGGTCCTCACCAGCGAAGTCAACGAGTGTCGGACAAGTTCGGAGTCCGCATCTGTAGCCAAGCCAAGTAACTCCCGCAACTGACTGGATTCACCCGCATACGGGTTAACAGTCGAATAATCCTGTCTTCGGGGCGGCAGCTGGGCTGACATTGCACCAGGGAGCATGGTTAACCCTGGTTGATGGATCGGAGGGCCCCAGGCACCTGTCACCGCAAATGGTTGTAAGTCACCATAAGCGGTTGAAGGTTGATGGCCTAAGTGACTGTACGTCATCGAGGAAGGCAGTCGATGAGCATGACCACCAGAGTACACCATGTCAAATGGTTAACAGGTCGTAACGTCAACTTGAGTTCTGGGCATCATCACCGCTGTTGAAGTCACAGCGGTTGTGAAAGCCAGAGTCGTGGTGGTGGTTGTCAGTGCACTCGAACAAGTCACTACAGGCGCTGTGGTAGCTAAACCCAGAGATGTTGTCGATAGTGCCTGCATAGCAGCATGCTGCAGTGCAGCGACGGTTGTGGCTGGCGGGTCGTTCGGCATGACGTCAAACTCCAGCCAAATCACAAAAATTCAGAATCCCCAATGAATTCAAAATAAATCCAGGCTGTTTTATTTATTTTTTTGTACTAAATAAAACCACAATTTATCAATGAAAACTCAAAAAGGCCACACCAGTATTATAACTAGTTGAAATATTCAATGAGCAGGTATACGATAACACCGTTATAAAAATCGGTTACTGTACCTGTCACCGAGCTCTCAATCTAACACACACTACTGTTATGATACGACTAGATATCAATCACTAGTCCCTGCCTTCGGGCGCCATGTTTGTGACGGAAACTTCCTGGTGAGAGAAAAGTCGATCGGTTACACTGGTACACCGAACCGCATGAAATCACGTCACGGGTTGTCAGATGCCTTGGAATCGCTCAGCTCAGTCGCTGGGATAATTCCAGGGGTCGAGGATCGAAATCACAGTAGTTATCAGATATTCAGATATGAGAGCTCAGTTATATTCAACCTAGATGGCATTCAACTTAGGACAGACTAAATTTGGAAACACCTTCCAAGTAAAATGCCCTCTGCTGTTTTCCCTAGCTCTGTGGGACACTAGTTACCCATAGTTAATGTTTACTCTAATCAAGAAACAACATTTAAACTATTTCACTAGTGACCAATAATTACAGGAGTAGGACAGACCTTACACTCCTGTACCACAGCAGGTTTTGACAATACTAACCCTGTTACAACAGCAGGAAAATCTAGGAATTAAACCAATTATGAAAATCACCAAATACTCTAGCTTGGTTAAACGGAATTTGGAAAATACTATTAACAGCACACTAAATAATAACTGGCACCAAGAGGATTAATTTAACCAGTCTTGGTTACAGCCGAGAGACGAGCAGGATAGGTTTCGGGACCCTATCCTGCGACAGTTTCAACGCAAAGTCTGAAAACTGGCGTTTAATAAAAATCGAAAAACTTTGAGAACAGAACGCTGTCGTACCTTTAATACCA
This sequence comes from Flexamia atlantica, assembly GCA_035578135.1. Taxonomy (NCBI): domain Eukaryota; kingdom Metazoa; phylum Arthropoda; class Insecta; order Hemiptera; family Cicadellidae; genus Flexamia; species Flexamia atlantica. Next base: position 113,411,613 of record JAQJVK010000001.1, read on the forward strand.
CAAGGTATAGGAAGACGACGAAGTCAGCTCTCGAAGGTGGTTGAAGTAGTGAACGGGGAAGCGACGCACGAAACGACTATCAATCCGAACACTAACGTAGCACCGACCAGAGTGAAGCTCTTATCAGGACCTCGTGGAGGTCACTTTCCGCTGGGAAAACCCACCAGCTGTCGACGTGAAGCTGGTTACAGGATCGAAAAAAAAAACTCTTCCGGGGGGCCTTTTTTCTGAGCATCCGCCAGAAAAACAGATTGGCGCGCTCGGCGAGCAGAAGAAGAAGCAGCGCAGGCTCTGTCATCGTCTGCATAACGCAGTCGTGACGATGTCTTTCGAGGTTATGTACGTTGTTTACACACAACAATATTTCCACTCGCAATATTGCGTTTATTGGAAGAAGTGATCTAATTACGTGTCCAACTAAGTGTTTACATTAGATTATAGTCGCCGTTATACGCCTCAACACTTTGCTTTCCACAACAAAATCGGCGATCGGAGTTGGCAGTTATGGGACCGACTGGGTTAGCCTTCCGATGGTGATAATTAGGGTTATCCACCCCAACACCGTGAGTTACTTAATCACTCAAAGGGTTTAAGTTAGGGAAATAGCAGTGTTTATACTGATTGCCAACACTCCCTCCTTAGGCTGGACATAGGCTAGGTAGGCCTAGGCCTACTGATCCCATGACTAGGCCTAGTGAGCCAATTCTTACCCCTGCGCAAATAAGGCTCATTACACATCCATATACTTGTATAATTTTAAATTTTAATAAAAGGGCTAAAGTCAATAACGAGATCATGGCTAAACCATTGAAACTCTAAAAGTTCAATTTGATTTACCGCAGGAGTTTCCAGTTAACAATTTTTTCGGAAACACCATCGTTTTCAATTTTCTTTTTATTCTGAAATATATATTTTAATAAAGCTTCAAAAACACTTTGCTGAAATGTATTGAGATATCGTAAACTACACTGTAAACCTGGGAACTGCAATGTTTAAGCCCTTTAAGAACATTTCATAACATAACTTAAATTACATAATAAATATTTTTGTTGAAACCCAAAGCAGCTGTAAAAACGATAAAACTGCTCTTTTCAAAAAATAATTATTTAAGTGCTGCAATCTGTGGTCTCCCTGTAAAACTATTTCATAGCTTAGCCATATGTTCAGTTGTAAACAAAGTGAACCGAGATTGCTCAAATGTCGATGAATAGCGCCACTGTTCCGAAAATTCAGCCCTTTACTTTAAAGACACCCTTTAAAAAAATTCTGGTACGTATTAACAAATCAACATAAAAATCCCTTTAATTTGACACCTCAATTGTTAAAATCCGTCCAGCCGTCATCGAGGTTGGACTGTGAAAAGAAAACCACTTGCGTATTAATATGTAGAAGATATGAGGATGTTTGCGCTGGCTGCATACAAACTCGCCAACTCGCCAACATATTTGGGACTGTTTCTAATATACAAACTCGCCAACTTTTAATTAGGTGCAAAAACTAGGATCAGGAATCCGGCCGGCCATATTCAAACTCGCCAACTTTTGACCGCGGGTAGGTACCTCTCTCTCCCTCTTCCCCTCCCACGGCTCGGTGACAATTGTTTGCCGGGACCCCTGCGTACAGGCCTCCGCTACTGCACCTGCATTCAAGTCTATATTCCTTTATAACAACTCTTAACATTGCTACTTAAGATCTGCTGTATTCTATAGCATTAAAATTATCTGTAGTTTAAGCAATTCAAATAATAATTTTAGTCAAATTAATTATAATTTAATAAATGTTAAGCATTTGGAACATGTTGGTTTTAAAACGTTCATGGTAATAAACTTTTTAAACCATATAAGAGAATGATAAATACAGTATAGCTTATTTTCTATGAATTACCATATGTTAAGACGCCGATGAAACTGTAACAGGTGACTTGTCGTCGATTTTTGTTGATTTTGCAGCAGTACCTCTGTAATATTTATCCTTGGTATCCTTGGCGAGAAAGAGTAATCCATTTAATCTACGTTTTTGATGTTGTCTGATTCAGTGGAAAGTTATAACTGGTTTCAAATAATAAGGCCCAGTCCGTCCGTAAGACGGATGCTTAATTTTAGCATTGGGCTTATGAACGGCGTGAGCCTAAAATCTTGAAACCAGTTATAAATATTTATTTCCTAGTGGTTTTTCATTTTACAGTGTACTTACTTCTTAATTTCACATACATTATATGAACACAACTTGTTTCATTAAAGGTTTTTACATAATTCTAGACTGAAACGTAAGTTTTCTTTGCTTACTGATGGCAAGAAAGTTACTTCATGCCAATAACTACAAGGCAACTTTACCGTATAAGACACGTTATTTAAAAATATTGTAGAATATTTTTTTTCTATAATAATTCATCTCTGTGTATGGAAAAAATGTAATTAGATGTACCTTCATCTACGGGGAAAATGTGAAAATAATTAAAATCCGCTAATTACATAGCTAGATTTGATTTGTATATTTATCAGATCATTCTAGCAATGTATAAGTGGATACGAAGTCTCAGCGCAACACGAAAAGTGAAGATTACTGCTGCAAAATCAACAAAAATCGACGACTAGTCACCTGTTACAGTTTCATCGGCGTCTTGAAATTTGGTAATTCATAGTAAATGAGCTGTACTGTATTTATCATTCTCTTATATGGTTTTAAAAGTTTATTACCATGAACGTGTTAAAACCAACATGTTCCAAATGCTTAATATTTATTTAATTATAATTAATTTGACTAAAATTTTATTTGAATTGCTTGAACTACAGGTAATTTTAATGCTATAGAATATAGTAGTTCTTAAGTAGCAATGTCAGGCGTAGTTATTAAGGAATATAGACTTGACTGCAGGTGCAGCAGCGGAGGCCTGTACGCAGGGTTCCCGGCAAACAATTGTCACCGAGCCGGGGGAGGGGAAGAGGGAGAGGTACCTGCCCGCGGTCAAAAGTTGGCGAGTTTGAATATGGCCGGCCGGATTCCTGACCCTAGTTTTTGCTCCCAATTAAAAGTTGGCGAGTTTGTATATTAGAAACAGTCCCAAAAATGTTGGCGAGTTTGAACGTACCCGTTTGGGCTTACCATGGAAAACTTCTACAATACTCTAGCTCCCTGATACTTCCGGCGAACAGTTTCGACCACTGTTTGATAGCTGTATAGGCCCCTAAGCACGAGTAAACCAAGCGGTGATTCAATTTTATTCTAACACCCTGATACTAACGCTCATGTTGAAAAAAGAACTCAAAGTGAAAAATACCTATTTTTTGAAAATTATTTGTGACGTAATAGGAAGTGATATAGAGGTGGTTAAAAATCTTTTTTCGTGTAAAATTTTGCAAGGAATCCACTGGTTTAATCAGATTTCCAAAATCACTTCCGGTTTCGGAGATATAATTTTTCACCGATTTCAAAGGGAAGGCGAGGTTGCCAGGTAAAGAACTTGACTTACAGTTTAAAAAAATGAGCCTCCCTGTCAAATTTGGTCAATATATCTAAATTAGTCTTCGAGCAATGCAAGTGACAGACATTTTTTCCGAGTGCATTTTTCTTATCCATAAGGCCTCATTTTGCAAATATATTTAAATATTTAAAATCAACATATTTCAATTATATAAATCAAAATTGTCAGTTTTAAACCTAAAACAGCTGATTAGCATTGAAATCTGCATTGTAAAACGCAAAATACCAATTTTTTGAAAATTATTTGTGACGTAATAGGAAGTGATATAAAGGTGGATCAGAATCTTGTCTTATGTAAAATTTTGCGAGGAATCCACTGGTTTAATTTGATTTTCAATATTTACTTCCGGTCTAACTAAGAAAATTTAGACCTGTGGTCTTCTCTATAGAAATTTTCACCGATTTCAAAGGACTCCAATACAAATATGGTTAAGGTGATGATGCCAGCTGACGAACTTGTCCTATATTAAAAAAAAAAGAGCTTTCCTACCAAATTTGGTCAGAATATTTCAAATCTTTCGCGAGTTATGCGACCAACAAACATTTTTTTCCGAGTGAATTTTTGTCAATCATAAGGACTCACTTCGTTCATCCAATTAATTGGAAAATTTAAGAAGGAGAGTTTGGAAATTTACGGTCATAAGTTGGGAATGTTAGGTTGTCTCCTCTCCCTACAGTTGGGTGATTGTGTCTTGTGTTGTGCACCAATGCTGCTGTGAAACCTTTTGTAATTCACTGGCAATATCCTTCCCACACAGAACAGATGAACTAAAGGTACATTAAGTCACTGATACTTTCCTTGGTACCTAGTGAGGACTATATTGACTTTGAAAACTTCCATCAGTAGTTCACACCCCACTATTTTCTATAGGCCTTGCACAAACTGTACACCTTTACCAAATAACCTAAAAGGTGAAGATCGTATTTGGCTCACTGTTTTGCCGCCTTTTTAAATTGTAGTTTTAATATTACATGTAATCATTCTCAAGGTTTGATAAATATCTCTGTACCACTTTATTGTAATTTGAATTAGTTGCTACCTATTTTAAACAGAGGAAAACTCCTATCAGAAGCGCGAGGCCCTCTAAAGCGCGATGCCCTTGGCGGCCGCCCCTGATGCCCTACTCTAAGGCTGGCACTGTGTGTGGGTGTCATGTGTGTGCATATAGATAGATGTGATGTAGGTTTTTTATTTAGTTTTTTCAGCTTAAGATAATCATTTACCGAAATAATTAGTGTTTGTAACATGTAGCACAATAGATGGACAAAAAATATCACTCTCAAAATTAATTGAAATTATTTAAAAACCATTACTTTGTACAAATATGTTGATGCTCGACTGATTATTTACAGGGTGATTCTGGAGGGCCTCTAATTTTGCCAAAGAAGACAAGCTTTTACCTGATTGGAATTGTGTCGTACGGGTACAAGTGTGCCGAGCCTGGTTACCCCGGAGTTTACACCAAGGTTTCTCTCTACGTTGACTGGATCAAGAGGATGATGCGCACATAACAAAACCAAAACTATCAAGTAGTGTCTTTGAAGTACCATCAAAAGCATGTTTAAAAACTTTTACAAAAATATATTTTTATATAAACTTGTAGCCTGTCAGGGATGAACTGTGTTTGTCAATCTGTGTTAAACAAAATAACTGTTCTATACATATGAATTGAGAAGCACAAGTTATTATCTTATTCCTTGGACAAAAAAGGATTACTTAATGATGTCCTAGAAAGGTCACTAAAATACTGTGTGTCCCAAAAGTCCCGGACCGGTTTAATATCTTTCAAAGTAAGCCAGATATCAAATCAATATTTCGCATACCTTTTAGTACTAAAAAAACTACTGTTTGATGTATGTGTCATTTCAGCCCCCGCCCCCAAAATCGGATTGCGACCCCTAATCGTGCGACTGCCCCCATCGTAAACCCCCATCGTGTGACTGCTTATTTTAAAGGGCTTGTTAAAAGAAGCACAATGCCGCAAACCGGAGGTCGATATCATGCTCCAGCCCAAAATGGCGGCCATTCAAAAATTTAAAAATGCCGTCTGTCAATTAAAATTGAGTATTTTCTGTGTTCGGCAATTCACATTTAAATCGAATAAGAATCACCAGAACACATTTTTACTACTTGAAAGATACAAAAATAATAATTTCTTGTTATCATCATCAAGGTTCAACCCTCCAAAATGGTTTGGGGGGGTGGGGGTTTGTCCAACCAACTCCAATATCAACTCACATCATATGACCACTCATTTTAATTTGCTGAGTAAAAAATAAGCCAAAGCTTGTTTTAATGACATTTCAAAAAAATCTACTATATATTTGTCAAATACCACTCAGTGGAAACATCGTACAGCCCAAACTACTTGACCTAGAACCTTGAAACTTTGCATGGATGTTCCTCTTAGGGCGTAGGCATCCGCTAAGAACGGATTTTACAAAATTCGTAGTATAAAAGGGTTTTTGGCGAGACCGAAGTTTTCAAATTTTCCCATTTAAAAGTATGTTGGACGATTTTTGTTTACATTTTTAAAGTTCATAAAACAATCAGCTGGTAGTTTGCTTCGGAAATGTATACGTTGATACAGATGATAATAAATTTGATTTCTTTGATCATGGCTTCATTGATTTTTGTTGATTTGTTTCAAGGACATAATTATGTACTATATAAAGGTTACATTTAGTTTAGATAAAATCCACCATTAATTAGTTAAGTGGCACCATCTATATTTCAGTAGCGGGAGCTATCGTTTTTCCTGGAGGCGTTCGTAATAATTTTTTTTATTACATCTATGCCTGTCCGATGATTTGGTGTTTCGTATAATTCGACGTACGCAGTTTTAAACGTGAAGAGCATACTGCCTTTTGTGGCTAAGTCTTGAGACTAAATCCCGGTAAGATGGAAAGAGAAAAGCACATTATCAAACAGAATGTGCTGAAATGATATGATTCTTTGATCTATTTTTGTAAAAATTGATAAATTATTCAAATCCCTGATTGTAAGTTATATTTATACTATCTTTTCTACTATATTTTTGTCAAATACCACTGACCTATCATTGTACAGCCAAAACTACTTAACCTAGAACCTTGACAATTTGCATGGACGTTCCTTACAAAGTATTCGCATTCACCAAGAACGGATTTTTTTTAATTCGAAGTTTTTAGAGGTTTTTGGTGGAGCTGAAGCTTTGAAAATGCCCCATGTTAATGTAATGGATGATCTTTTGTTTAAATTTCAAATTTTATTAAATCAAGCATATTAGCTTAACAAACGGATACGTTGTTACAGCTGATTTATAATGTGATTCCTTTTATCATGGTTTTATGGTTGTTTTGATGATTTTGTTAGGTTATTCGTACTATATAAAAGTTACATTTGGTTTAGTTTCGTACCTTATACGTTCAATCATAAGCTCATTATGTGGTACCATCTTTTTAAGCAGCGGGAGCTATAGTTATTTCCTTAGGCCGGCCTTTATGTTTTTAATTGCAATCATGCCAGTTACAATAATTTGGCAATATTCCTTTTTCATCTAATTCGACGGTGTCCCGGCTTTTCACGGAAAAATAAATGCTGCAATCAGTGGTTGATCATAAATTATTACTACCCGCCCATATTTTAAGTTAAAAAATAAGTGAATCGAGTTTGAAATACTGCCCACGGATAGCACCATAACTGTTCCGAACATTCAGCCCTTTACTGTACTTAATTAATGCCCTACTAGGCAATCCAGGGACGTAATGGTAAATCTACAAAGAAGTACTTTAAAATCGACACATTTGGTGTTAAAATCGGCCCGGCCGTATTCGAGTTATAACGGTGAAAAGAAAACCTTCACTATCTACTGTGGTATCTACATTTTATCCTTCATTCCGCCATAAAACAAACATATCTTTACATGACATATTCCTTGATATAAATAGTTTCTATTCAGTCCTCTAGATTCTTCATATCAAGGTTAGACAATAATTTTTATCGTGAGCGAAGCCACGGGTTCTGCTAGACTACTATATTTGTAGTCACCCATCATCGCACAGCCCAAACTATATGACCTAGAACCTTGAAATTTTGCGTGGACGTTCCTCTTAGGGCGTAGGCATCCGCTAAGAAAGGATTTTACAAAATTCAAAGTTTAAAAGGGTTTTAGCGAGGTTGAATTTTTTCAAATTTTCCCATTTAAAAGTGACGGACGATCTTCTGTTTACATTTTCAATGTTCATTCAATCATCCAGCTGAGTTAACTTCACAAATGTACATACGCTGTTACAGCTGATTATAAATTGATTTCTTTCATCACGGTTTTATTATTCTTTTGTTGATTTATTTTATGGACATAATTATATATTATATAAATGTTACATTTAGTTTAGTTTTAGCACTAAGTCTGTTTAATCATAAATCTATATATTGACCGATTTTCTTAACGGGACCACTTTTTGAGATACTGTGCGAAAGACATGGAGAATCTTGTGAGGGGGAGTGTTAACCAATCACAGTCCCTCAACGTGACATGCTCGATCACGATTGGCTGAAGCAAATATGTTTTTTTGTTGTTTTTTTTAAATTTAACAGTTTTGTGACATCTGTTACATACGTCACTTTGATGCGATGATCCTTGAACCTAATACTTTGTAACTTGTATTAGTAACGGATGTTTGTTTTCATGTCGTCGGGAGAAGAATAAAATGGTTTTCAAAATAAAACAGCTGTTGATAGCTTTTTTAATTAAGGCTATCAGCAGAAAAGAAATATCTATGGCCGAATATAAATAATGTTAAAAAATGGATTAGTTACACATTATATGTGAATGCTTATTTTTAAGGGATAATGTTTTGTACAAAATGGCTGTTAGAATACAATACTTATCTCAAAAATAATCATAGCTTAATTCAAGTATTAAGTTATATTAGGTTTTTTATTTAATTAATCTATTATTAGTTTAGTTTATATTTTTAATTATGAAGTTAACTAGGCGTTTAGAAAATCGTATATATTGATGGGAGAGGGTTAAAACTAATGGTATTTGATCCTAGAACTCGGCAAGAGTAACAGTAGCCTACCCTTATGTTCTCAGACACTCGATGTAGTTTGCTAGCGTTCACGCGTGAGAATGGGTGCAGTCACACCAGACCAGACCAACGTTAAGTGCCACTATTTTAGCGATTCAAACTCGCGAACCAATAAACATAAAAAAGGCATCAGTGTTAAGCGGATAAATTAACGTTGATATCCAAGACGGTGCGGGATTTTCTGGTACGTTCTAGTTTATAAGTTTAGGGCTTTAGGCCTACTAGATCGAGTGCTGACGAATGCGAATGCGATCTATAACGAGCAGGAGTGAAAATGGTGGAAGTTCACTATCGTCGAACCAGGGTGAACCTGACTTTCCCTGCAAACATTCGGTGTATTATGCTGTTTGAAGCCTTGAAAGAGCGCTTAGGAACGATCCATGCTGAAAAATTTGTTAATAAATCAAAAGAGGCTTTTTCAAAAAGTATAAATCGGTGTTTAAAAACCAAATAAGCTCTACATATGTAATCATAACTATGTGTTTTTATAGTACATCCTAATTTCCGATATTTTACGTATAAGAATCTTATAATTGGTTCATATTCGCTTTACCTAATTTGTTCATGCACTAATAAGCCTACACCAGGCAACACCTAAGGTTCAATTTTAACATGTTCGTTGCGAATGTTTTCTAGCCCTGGTAAACACGCAGTGCCAAGTTCAGTTGTGAGTAATCTTTACATTTTTGTTCTTCACCACTAAGGAGATGGAAAAATGTACCACGCACACTCTATGATTGTCAAGATAAACGTTAAAAAAGTGGTTACCATGAAAAAATATGCCCTTAAAATGAGCTATTTCATATAGTATGTTCGACAAAAAAAACTTTCTGTGCTCGTAATTTTCTTTTCATCCTCTGATCTAAATTTTTTTTTATTCCTTTATTTCGACTTTAGGATACAATCCATGTTTGGCCCACTACTTACATTTGTAAATTTACAAGGTTAAATATTAGTCATTATACACATTTTATATAGAAATATCGTTTTCAATTATGAATTGAAAAATTAAGTCCAAAACTTTTTCGTCCATTGAATACAATAAACTTAACACATTAATAGGAAAAGACACTTTAAATTTTGACAAACTTTGATAAAGAAGATCTCTGGATTCTCTTGAGCATAAATGACATCCAAGTATAATATGATCGATAAGAAACCCAAAAAATTCTTCACAGCTGTCTTTTGAATAATAGTGAAAAGAAACTGTTGCAACTGCGACCAGTAAAAGAACAGTTAACATTAAAAACATGTTTCTAAATAGCAGTTGCATACGAAAAAGAAATAGTTCCTCTAATCCGTTCCGTAGTTTGAAGGGGAAAGATGAATGACGGGAGGGGTTTTACCTCCCCTACATGCGCGGAAATTTTCTGCGCATGGACTCGTTTAGAAAATCCAAGAATAAATAAAAATCAATTCAATGAGTGGTAAACACTGTATGTTGTTCCAATGTTAATCTTACCTAAATAAATAAAAACAATCCTATTTCTTTGAACATCTACAACTTTTTATTTGTGCACCAAACTGGATAATTCTTTTTTTGTTTTCTTTGTATTTTTTAGGACAAGGTATGTGTGAAATAAAATTTTTAATACGACCTTAGGGCTTTGTTCTACAGGCCTATAAGGTACTTGACCATGTATGCATTCTGGTGGAGTAACTTGAGAACTATTTCAAATCATAACCATATGTTGACATGTAAACAAATGTGAATCTGAAATATGTGTTTGTTTATTTACACTTGGATTATTTACTTTTGTAATTCAAGGATTTTGTGAAACTAAAAAGTCTAATCTAAAGTTAATTTATGTATCTGAAGAGTTCTGATTACATGAAACGTGAATCTACCTTTTTATCTAACTAACCTTTTAGGATGTACAGAAATGAAGATAAATCCTCATAGTTTTGTTTGGTTTTAGAAAAATTCATATTGCAAGCCTTATATGAGTGTGTGAAAAACTGCAGTTTTTTATTTGACCAGAGAGGGTGAGAAGTGTTTGAGTTCATAGTTCACCAAAATCATGACTATGTTTTAAGTTTAATATAACATTGATTCAGTATTGTTCTGATTCTTGAAAAGGCCACGTTACCCTCGACGCAACAACCTGGGCCGTAGAGAACGCAGTGCTATGAGTGTAGGACACTTTCGGGCAAGTCAAAATGACAAGCAAATCGAGTCTCAAAATGAAGACGAATGTGCTTTATTTAATCTAAACCATCAACGAGGAGATCTTGCATTCAATCCCAATTGAGCTGTGTTCAATTATAACTCGACGATCGATTACAGTTTATTGCCAATAGTTGCTATTGGCTTAGTGAACATTGTGTGTCAACAGTTGCAATGATTATAGGTTTAAAAATGAAGCCCCTGTAATGTGCTGCACCAGTGGCCAACTACAATTGACACGATTGGCATATCAGGTTGAACCAGGCAAAACTCCGTTCCGTGGAATACGTACATCTTGGGTATTTTACCAATACTGATTGAAATGCATTTAGACGGCAGAGTGACTATTCTCCCAGCAACATACGTCGAAAGTCCGCGACATATGAGCATAAGTGCGCTCATTATGGACGTTGGATGTACGTCATTATGGTACAACAGATTTGTTTATTACATTCACGTGCAATTCAAATTGGTCAGAAATTCTACAAGAATTATTTCCTGGCCAATCTCCCATTGATCGCCATATTACCACAAGAGGTTTTAAAAGAAAATGAAGTCACTCATGGATTTTATTGCTAAGCATTGCATGTTCGGTGAGGCGCATTGTGGGATGTATTCAGTAGAATGGCAAAAACGCGGGTTGCAACATGCATACATCCTTATTTGGTTGGTTGAGAGGATAAAACCGAATGAAATTGATTATGTGATATCAGCTTATATAATGAAGAATGTCCATTCAGCTAAAAGTCGGTTCAGTAATTATTGTGTTGCGAATTATTAACTCACTACGTATTTGTAATGGTACTCAGCTGACGGTGAAAAAATTAATTAATAACATAATTGAGGCAACGATTTCGCAAAAAAACTACAAAGGTGAAAACGTTTTTATTCCACGTATCCAAATAATTCAAAACGATACGCCCTTTGATTTTAAGCAGCAACAATTTCCAGCAGCTTGCATTTGCAATGTCCGAATGAAATGGACAGTCGTTGAATGTTTGAGGAAACAACCTTGAAAATCCACGATTTTCACATGGCCAATTGTATGTCGACTGTTCCCGTGTCAGAACACTGAAAAATAATTTTTGCACCAGAAAAAAAAACTAACAATGTTGCATAATAAAAAAGCTTTAGAATAAAAGCTATGTTGTTGGTGTGACTATTTTGATAATATTTATTCAAACTAAACCAAATTATTCATAAAGAAGACAGGACAACGTCTGTCGGGTCATCTAGTTGGTTTATAAATCCATATTGATCCCCCTTTTAAACTATGGATGCCAAGTCTGGGGAACTGCTTCCCACTCACATCTATGGAAACTTCAGGTCTTTCAAAACAAAATTTTACGTATATCTGTAAATGCACCTTGGTTTATTAGAAATTCCCAGTTACACAATAGCCTACCTCGATATGCCGTCTATTGAAGAATTTACAAAGAAAATTACCTTAAAATCTACTATATATTTGTCAAATACCACTCAGTGGAAACATCGTACAGCCCAAACTACTTGACCTAGAACCTTGAAACTTTGCATGGACGTTCCTCTTAGGGCGTAGACATCCGCTGAGAACGGATTTTACAAAATTCGTAGTATAAAGGGGTTTTTGGCAAGGCCGAAGTTTTCAAATTTTCCCATTTAAAAGTATGTTGGACGATTTTGTTTACATTTTTAATGTTCATAAAACAATCAGCTGGTAGTTAGCTTCGGAAATGTATACATTGATACAGATGATAATAAATTGATTGATTATGGCTTCATTGATTTTTGTTGATTTGTTTCAAGGACATAATTATGTACTATATAAAAGTTATATTTATTTTAGATAAAATCCACCATTAATTAGTTAAGTGGCACCATCTATATTTCGGTAGCGGGAGTTACGCAGTTTTAAACGTGAAGAGCATACTGCCTTTTGTGGCTGAGAAATCCCGGTAAGATGGAAAGAGAAAAGAACAGTGGTTTTTCAGTCACAAATAGAATGTGCTGAAATGATATGATTCTTTGATCTACTTATGTAAAAATTTATAAATTATACAAATCCCTGATTGTAAGTTATATTTATACTATCTTTTCTACTGTATTTTTGTCAAATACCACTGACCTATCCTATGTACAGCCAAAACTACTTAACCTAGAACCTTGAAAATTTGCATGGACGTTCCTTACAGAGTGTTGACATTCACCAAGAACGGATTTTTTTAATTCGAGGTTTTTAGAGGTTTTTCGTGGAGCTGAAGCTTTGAAAATGCCCCATGTTAATGTAATGGATGATCTTTTGTTTAAATTTCCAATTTTATTCAATCAAGCATATTAGCTTCACAAACGGATACGTTGTTGCAGCTGATTTATAATTTGATTCCTTTTATCATGGTTTTGTGGTTGTTTTGATGATTTTGTTAGGTTATTCGTACTATATAAAAGTTACATTTGGTTTAGTTTCGTACCTTATACGTTCAATCATAAGCTCATTATGTGGTACCATCTTTTTAGGCAGCGGGAGCTATAGTTATTTCCTTAGGCCGTCCTTCATGTTTTTAATTACAATCATGCCAGTTACAATAATTTGGCAAATTCCTTTTTCATCTAATTCGACGGTGTCCCGGCTTTTCACGGAAAAATAAATGCTGCAATCAGTGGTTGATCTTTATTCCTACCCGTCCATATTTTAAGTTAAAAACTAAGTAAATCGAGTTTGAAATACTGCCCACGGATAGCACCATAACTGTTTCGAACATTCAGCCCTTTACTGTACTTAATTGATGCCCTACTAGGCAATCCAGGGACGTAATGGTAAATCTACAAGGAAGTACCTTAAAATCGACACATTTGGTGTTAAAATCGGTCCGGCCGTTTTCGAGTTATAACGGTGAAAAGAAAACCTTCACTATCTACTAAGGTATCCTACATCCTACTGTGGTATCTACATTTTATCCCACATTCCGCCATAAAACAAACATATCTCTACATGACATATTCCTTGATATAAATATTTTCTATTCAGTCCTCTAGATTCTTCATAATATCAAGGTTAGACGATAATTGTTATCGTGAGCGAAGCCACGGGTTCTGCTAGTTACCTAATAGTTATAAATGTTGTAGGGTTTCCCCACCCCCCAAAACCATTTTGGAGGGTTGAGCATTGATGAGGACAAGAAATTATATATTTTTGTATCTTTTAAGTAGTTAAAATGTGTTCTGGTGACTCTTATTCGATTTAAATGTGAATTGCTGAACACAGAAAATACTCAATTTAGTAAAAAAAGTTACTAATAAATATCCGCCTTGATGCGACCTTTGGCTCAGCGGCAAAGGTCGATACTTGCGGAGGGTTGTCTATGCGTTATCTTTTAGGAAAACCCCCATACATGAAGTACCAAATATTTGCCACAAAAATAACTAATTTAAAAAAAAATTTATTAAAACAAGCGTTGGCTTATTTTTTACTCATTCAGCATATTAAAGCGAGTGGTCATACGATGTGAGTTGATATTGGAGTTGGTTGGACAAACCCCCCCCCCCAAACCATTTTGGAGGGTTGAGCCTTGATGATGACAACAAGAAATTATTATTTTTGTATCTTTTAAGTAGTTAATATGTGTTCTGGTAGTTCTTATTCGATTTAAATGTGAATTGCTGAACACAGAAAATACTCAATTTTAATTGACTCATGGCATTTTTTAATTTTTGAATGGCCGCCATTTTGGACTGGAGCATGATATCGACCTCCAGTTTGCGGCATTGTGTTTATTTTAACAAGCCCTTTAAAATAAGCAGTCGCACGTTGGGGGTTTACATTTAAAATTTTGGGGTTACCCCCCCAAAATCCAATTTTGGGGGCAGGGGCAGAAATGACACATACACCAAAAAGTAGTTTTTTTAGTATTAAAAGGTATGCAAAATATTGTTTTGATATCTGGCTTACTTTAAAATATATTGAACCGGTCCGGGACTTTTGGGACACACAGTATAATTTGTACTAATTTATTTGATTGTGTATAATCAGGTTTGGATTTACAGGCATTGAAGCCTTAGGGGAAGCCTTCTTAGTTAAATTTGATTTTTTAATTAAACATCAACAATTATTTTCTTTAATTTTCCCCACAAGGGGGAAGGGGGAATCTGAAAAGGCTGATTTTATTTGTTATATAATTTAAGGACGGTCAATAAGTTAACTTTTGCCTCCTCAATTACTGGTAAATGGTCTGATGTATAGGTACTCAATCCAACATTTATAGTTGTAGACTACTGTACTGGTAGGTGGCAAAAGTTGAGACTAGAGATCCTGATAAAACTCACATTTCTGTCGAGCTATCAAAATGTCAGTTATTTGTGTTTACTGTTTACTGCAGCACAATGAAATTTGTGCTGCAGTTCTGTACCAAAAGATGTATTTTGCAATAAACATGATATTGAGTATTACCTTAATTTATAAGAATATAACCTCTAAGACATATGTGGTAAGCTCTGCAAGAGCTTTTAGGCCTACCATCATATTTCAAGTAAATTTAACATAAATTGTTGTGTGACCTTGTTTAGATTTCATATTTATTGTATGTGAACCTGCAGCAAAATTGTTTCAATTCTAAATGCTTCTTTACATAAAAATTTAACCATATGAGTGATTCCATGAACAGCACAGATTTGATGGTTAATGCTGATTGTGATCACTCTCCCACCCACACCAATACGACTAACCAGGTAATTAAAGTTCATTCATTAATAATGAAACATCTTAAAATCAACTTTCCAGAGATAAAAAAATTAAAAGCAGTCAGGTACGATTAAAAATTTTGGGTTTAAGGACATTTTAAACTTAATAAATACTATTTATTTGAAGTATGTCAGAAAATAATATGGTTCATCTTAGAGCAATTTAAAATGGCTTTTAGATAGCTCCTGAAGGGTTGTTAAAATAAATTTGTCATAAAAAGTAATACTTTTGAACCTGTAACAGAACATGCTGTTTTTAAATTTTTTACTTCAAATAAAAAAATAAGTTATTGAAGTAATTAATTTTTTAAGTAATTTATAAGCATTTTATGATTTTATATAATACCACATATTGTTGCTCGTATGGATTCCTGGCAAAAGACTCATCTCACATCGATTAAGTACATTGGATATATTGTTGATATTATTTATATTTCTTAGCTTTATACTGTTCATAAAACATAATTAAAAATCCATTTTACTTATGATTTTTTTCAATATTATAAAATACAAATTGCCTTCACAAATCCTCAAGTACAAAAGTAATTATAACTTACAGTACCGTACCTAATTTATAAGTTATTGTGTAATGTTCTTGAAATTTCCAAGTTTGAAATATAAATACAGATTTATTTATATTCTAAATTCTTATTTACCTACAGCTTGTTTACAACAGCCAAACCATTGAATAACATGGTTGACAGATGAGACTTCTGGACATGGCTTTTGAAATTAAAGTATTGCATACTTTGCTCACCAAATGATTGGGCAGCTTTATACTATCTGTCATCATAACAATCGACAAATCTCATGGTTTGTAACAAACCATAAGATTTATTAATGCTTAAGAGTCCTTGAAAAATATAAAATGTATTAAATCAAGGAAAATTTGCTATAGAAAAAGTACAGTACAAAATATTTCCGTTGCAGCATACGTGCATAATAAGCGAATTTCAAATGCTTAATAAATCATTTACTATATACAAAATATTACATCGATTAAAATCAACAGTAATATCTTTAGCTCAGAGGTTTATTGGTTACGTTTTAGAGGAATGTAGTGTCAAGAACTGACAGCAGTAGCAAATGTTTGTTTTGGTTATTTTAGGTTAGTTTGAATTTTTTTGTGTATTTTGTGGATTTCAACGCCAGTGGCATTTTTTAATGTTTTGATCGGGAACGGTCCAAACCCGGGTATTGTTACTATCTAACAACAACCTTTTGTCAGATAGCATCATTAATTTATAGCCCAACGACAAATGGCAACTGGACCCAGTTTCGATCCTGTCAGGAATCGATCTGACGACCCTCAAGTTATGAGGTGTTTATGCAAGGTTTGAAGGATCGAGAAATGTATTGGTTTATGCAAGGAATACATTATGATTGAAAGTATGTTTTTTCTTAGTAGTATTATGAAAAGTATCGTATGTTACACGACCATCACTTTCATCCGGTAAAACAGTACTTTCGGCCTAGTAACGTAAATATACTATTGTGGTGTTGCAAACGCATTATTTCTTGGACATTTCACAGCAATCATTAGGCAAAGATTTTTCACTATTAAAATATGGTTTACAATACCTTCAGTCAACAGTTCTAATCCTGTAGATTCTGTTACATATGTTTCGAAACTACCGTTTCATCGTCTGGGAATGATCCAAAAATTGTCATGACATTAAATTGTTGAATAACTTAAATAATTTTAAAACATTTTTTTAAATTCACATAACACATAACAACACTTAATAAAAAACACTGAGTACTTGTGCTGGCCAGCAAGAGACACTGACTCTATTAAGTCAATTAACAGTTCTGGAGGCAAACGACAATGAATAAAGCTTTTTCAACAAAACTCAGCGTCTGACACAATTTTTAGGGGGATGCTTGATTGAGCTATAGAGCAGAGGTCTGAAACTCTTGCCCCCCCCTCAATCAAGATGCTGAAATTATGCCCATACTTATAAAGTTCCGGCCAAATCATTAGGCGGGTGGCGAAAAACGGAAACTCCAGCAGTAGAAATGACTTGATGTTAAAGACACCCCCGCTTCTCTATACAGTTAAGTAGTTGAACATATTTCCAAGATGAAGCACATTTACTTGGGTATGTTTGGAGAACTTACTCAGCTGATTTGGGGAACATAAAAAAAGAGCATAACTGTCTATAACTTCAGATGGGTAAATAATTGGCCAAAAACATATTTTGAACGTCAGCAGCGCACTCACTCACCTGCCTAATGATTTGGCCGGAACTCTAGGACCGACAGACGGTGATTCCCACATTAGCTATTTATTCTGACAGTACTTGCAAAATTTGATGAATAAAAATCATTGTAACGTGACCAAGAAGCTTTCATTAGTTTACTTAATATAATAGTGGTTTAAAGTACAAGAAAGAGTATTGAACCTATCAAGCCGATCAATAATAAATCAAATTGAGAGACATAAATTTAATGTTGTAAAAGGTGCAAAAGTGAAAAAACTGTGTTTTTATACCTAAAATTTTCCACAATTTCTGGACCCCCTTCTTGCCTGGGGGTGTTCCGTACACCCCCAACTCCCTGGTAGGAGTAAGTTATAGAATCTGAGTCTTGCACACTTGTAATTTCCGCCTTAGGCCGTCCCAGACAATAGTAAATATTTCGAATGGGTACATTGTACTATTATTGTGTTTACCCTGAACTCAATGCTGAAATCCGTTTAAAAAAGTTTTGATTTGTCAAAAAGATATTCTCAAATAAAAATTCAGCCCTACACATTTCAAATTGACATTCAGTACTTTGAATATTTTTTGGATTATTTTTCTTATTTATCCGGTGCATGTTTTGGTTTTAAAAAACTCAGTAATTAATGGCTTTTAAGTGAGCTATTGATCATTAAAATCGGACAAATGTTGAACGAGCTATAAGGCTAAAAACAACATAAAAATTCATTTTTTTCTAAATTGGTTTTTTGTCAAAGTTTTATAGCGCAGGTTCTAAATGAACACAAAGTTTGTTCTAGTCTCAAATTAATCAGTGAATTATAGGTTTTCATATGAGTTATCGCTCATTAAAACCAGATTTACCTAATTTGAATTATGAACATTCATTTACCATAAAATATGTTTACTTCCGTACAAGGCCGTAGCCAATGGGGGGGTTAGGGGGTCAACCCCCCCCCCCGAAATAGTTGAAATAGCCTTGAAGTTGTAGCCAACGGGGGGTCAGGGGGTGCAAACCCCCCCCCCGCAATTGTTGAAAGGGCAATTGCATAGGAGTCCGGGCTCGCAGGGGGCCCAGGAACAGGCCAAATAGGGTCCGAAATGATAATAAAGGGGTTGAAAGCAGACGTAATAGCTAAGAAAAAAAGGTCACCAGATATTAAGGAGCGGAAATCCTGTCGCCGGGCCTACCTAAACTCCTCCCAAAGATTTTTTCTGGCTACGGCTTTGCTTCCGTAAACTGTATATGTGAGATGGAAAGCGAAAAGGGACCTCTTGTCGGGAATTCTCGATTTTGAGTTATTGGTATTTTTGAATTCCTCATTTAATTCCTAACAATTTGATGCAAGTCCCATGAGTCTATGATTTTTTTTGGTAAAGTTATAGGACTTTAAAATTTCAATATGGAAACTGGTCATTTTGAGAAAAATCGATTTGAAAATTTCAAATAAGCATAAAACTATATTTTTCATATTTAAGAAATGATTTTGATATCAAAAGAAAGCTTATAATGTCTACTTTCAAGGGAATACCAATTTTTGTCTTAACTCAGAGTACCGTAGTTTTCAGGAAAACAATAGAGGAAAGTGCCCAAATACGGACCCGTGCCCTAATGTGGACCCCCATGGTTATTGTCTCTGCTGTGTGCTGAAACCTAGCGAGAGACAGTGTAAATACTAGTGATAGGTTCCACCACAAAGTAGGCGAGAGCTAGCGTCACTTGCTCAATTGTTTTTCTGTCAGTTCGCCATTACTTGTTTTTGCAAAATTGAAAGTTTTTGTGAGTGTTCAGTTTTTTCAAGTTGTACGTTATAAGTGATAGGTAAGCCTTTCTACCCTTATATATTCTCAAATGGTAATGTTGGAGGAATCATTTAACCATGTAATTATTTCCATGCTATGTCTTTTTTATTAAATACGGCGTTTTAAAAATTCAGAGGTTAGGTGCCCAAAACGGACCCCCAGCAGTTGCCTAAACTGGACCCCACATATAATGTGTGATGTTTTATAGAAAAACAGGTGTAGGTATTTTTTGTCAAATTCTATTCCTTTTTTATTTTTTTCAGATTGAAAAACAAGTATTTTATCCGTTAATAACATACAACCTTTTCGCTGAACTCAATATTGTTTTATTTACCTTAACTTTTCGCATTTTCAATTTTTTATATTAAAAATTGTTAAAATTAAAAAAGATTGTTGTCAAACCGTTCTAAAATGATTTTTTTCTGTTTTATTCTCTTTCCTAGTTTAGTAAATTAAGTTTTTAATCATTTTACCCAGGGGTCCAGTTTAAGCAATCTTTTTGAAAATCACAAAAGTGTAAGGTTTAAAAAAATTTTTTTACTCCTATAATTTATATAAATACTTGCCATAAATGAATTACAAATATTACATAACATAATAAAGTTAATATTACATGGTTTTAAAACAAGTTTTTTCAATAATTTATATATTTTACAATATAAAAACAAAATGGGGGTCCGAATTTGGGTACTTTCCTATATTTTTATCGAAGCATGTCGTAAAAAGTCGTATTCTAGAAAAGGGACCTCTTGTCGGCCCTATGTTATTCTCCTAAACGACTAGAGGTCCCTTTTTAAAACTGAATATTTTACTGTTGTCTCATTGTTTTATATTTTTTTCAAATAAGAGTAGAATCTGCACTGATAAGACATCACCTACCGCGATAACACTGGTTCACCTGACAGGCTGCATCGTGAGCCGGTCCCTCTACCCCGCACCCAGCATAGAGTTTACTCCAATAGTAGGAAGTGCACCGCCCGACTGCGGAGTGAGGGGAGCTCACAATTCCCTAAAAAAATACGAGCGTGGAAGGGGGTAAAAAAACAAGCATTTCTCAACAATTCGACGAACAATTTAATTTGATTGAAATTCAGTCCCAGTGAAAAGGCAGAAGGCCAACAACTTGAATTTATGAGACAAGCGAAAAAAATATCACACATTCCAAAAGGCTGCAAATTCAGTCCGCCCTACAATTTAATTCTGAAATTTTGAGCTTTTGATAGACTTAAAACTAAATAACAATAAATATAAAAATGTATGAAAATTAACGGCACAATAAGACATCATAAATAAATAATAAATATATATATATATATATATATATAAATATAATAAAAAAAATAAATACGGGCACGTGTATCACAGTCAGTTGGTGGTGGCATCACAAGTTATCACAGTCGGCTTAGTTCATGGTGGTGGTGGTGACCCAGCGGAAGCCCACATATCTTCCCCACTGGATGATGAGATGAAGAGGAGCGGGGGGGTGACCAGCAGGTGGTGGTGTCATACCCCCAGATGGTAGACTTCCGCAGCTGGGCAGGTCGATGGCCAGCGGGACACCATGGTGCGTCCGCACCGGGACCGTACTTGACCATGTATGCATTCTGGTGGAGTAACTTGAGAACTATTTCAAATCATAACCATATGTTGACATGTAAACAAATGTGAATCTGAAATATGTGTTTGTTTATTTACACTTGGATTATTTACTTTTGTAATTCAAGGATTTTGTGAAACTAAAAAGTCTAATCTAAAGTTAATTTATGTATCTGAAGAGTTCTGATTACATGAAACGTGAATCTACCTTTTTATCTAACTAACCTTTTAGGATGTACAGAAATGAAGATAAATCCTCATAGTTTTGTTTGGTTTTAGAAAAATTCATATTGCAAGCCTTATATGAGTGTGTGAAAAACTGCAGTTTTTTATTTGACCAGAGAGGGTGAGAAGTGTTTGAGTTCATAGTTCACCAAAATCATGACTATATTTTAAGTTTAATATAACATTGATTCAGTATTGTTCTGATTCTTGAAAAGGCCACGTTACCCTCGACGCAACAACCTGGGCCGTAGAGAACGCAGTGCTATGAGTGTAGGACACTTTCGGGCAAGTCAAAATGACAAGCAAATCGAGTCTCAAAATGAAGACGAATGTGCTTTATTTAATCTAAACCATCAACGAGGAGATCTTGCATTCAATCCCAATTGAGCTGTGTTCAATTATAACTCGACGATCGATTACAGTTTATTGCCAATAGTTGCTATTGGCTTAGTGAACATTGTGTGTCAACAGTTGCAATGATTATAGGTTTAAAAATGAAGCCCCTGTAATGTGCTGCACCAGTGGCCAACTACAATTGACACGATTGGCATATCAGGTTGAACCAGGCAAAACTCCGTTCCGTGGAATACGTACATCTTGGGTATTTTACCAATACTGATTGAAATGCATTTAGACGGCAGAGTGACTATTCTCCCAGCAACATACGTCGAAAGTCCGCGACATATGAGCATAAGTGCGCTCATTATGGACGTTGGATGTACGTCATTATGGTACAACAGATTTGTTTATTACATTCACGTGCAATTCAAATTGGTCAGAAATTCTACAAGAATTATTTCCTGGCCAATCTCCCATTGATCGCCATATTACCACAAGAGGTTTTAAAAGAAAATGAAGTCACTCATGGATTTTATTGCTAAGCATTGCATGTTCGGTGAGGCGCATTGTGGGATGTATTCAGTAGAATGGCAAAAACGCGGGTTGCAACATGCATACATCCTTATTTGGTTGGTTGAGAGGATAAAACCGAATGAAATTGATTATGTGATATCAGCTTATATAATGAAGAATGTCCATTCAGCTAAAAGTCGGTTCAGTAATTATTGTGTTGCGAATTATTAACTCACTACGTATTTGTAATGGTACTCAGCTGACGGTGAAAAAATTAATTAATAACATAATTGAGGCAACGATTTCGCAAAAAAACTACAAAGGTGAAAACGTTTTTATTCCACGTATCCAAATAATTCAAAACGATACGCCCTTTGATTTTAAGCAGCAACAATTTCCAGCAGCTTGCATTTGCAATGTCCGAATGAAATGGACAGTCGTTGAATGTTTGAGGAAACAACCTTGAAAATCCACGATTTTCACATGGCCAATTGTATGTCGACTGTTCCCGTGTCAGAACACTGAAAAATAATTTTTGCACCAGAAAAAAAAACTAACAATGTTGCATAATAAAAAAGCTTTAGAATAAAAGCTATGTTGTTGGTGTGACTATTTTGATAATATTTATTCAAACTAAACCAAATTATTCATAAAGAAGACAGGACAACGTCTGTCGGGTCATCTAGTTGGTTTATAAATCCATATTGATCCCCCTTTTAAACTATGGATGCCAAGTCTGGGGAACTGCTTCCCACTCACATCTATGGAAACTTCAGGTCTTTCAAAACAAAATTTTACGTATATCTGTAAATGCACCTTGGTTTATTAGAAATTCCCAGTTACACAATAGCCTACCTCGATATGCCGTCTATTGAAGAATTTACAAAGAAAATTACCTTAAAATCTACTATATATTTGTCAAATACCACTCAGTGGAAACATCGTACAGCCCAAACTACTTGACCTAGAACCTTGAAACTTTGCATGGACGTTCCTCTTAGGGCGTAGACATCCGCTGAGAACGGATTTTACAAAATTCGTAGTATAAAGGGGTTTTTGGCAAGGCCGAAGTTTTCAAATTTTCCCATTTAAAAGTATGTTGGACGATTTTGTTTACATTTTTAATGTTCATAAAACAATCAGCTGGTAGTTAGCTTCGGAAATGTATACATTGATACAGATGATAATAAATTGATTGATTATGGCTTCATTGATTTTTGTTGATTTGTTTCAAGGACATAATTATGTACTATATAAAAGTTATATTTATTTTAGATAAAATCCACCATTAATTAGTTAAGTGGCACCATCTATATTTCGGTAGCGGGAGTTACGCAGTTTTAAACGTGAAGAGCATACTGCCTTTTGTGGCTGAGAAATCCCGGTAAGATGGAAAGAGAAAAGAACAGTGGTTTTTCAGTCACAAATAGAATGTGCTGAAATGATATGATTCTTTGATCTACTTATGTAAAAATTTATAAATTATACAAATCCCTGATTGTAAGTTATATTTATACTATCTTTTCTACTGTATTTCTGTCAAATACCACTGACCTATCCTATGTACAGCCAAAACTACTTAACCTAGAACCTTGAAAATTTGCATGGACGTTCCTTACAGAGTGTTGACATTCACCAAGAACGGATTTTTTTAATTCGAGGTTTTTAGAGGTTTTTCGTGGAGCTGAAGCTTTGAAAATGCCCCATGTTAATGTAATGGATGATCTTTTGTTTAAATTTCCAATTTTATTCAATCAAGCATATTAGCTTCACAAACGGAAGTAGAAAACCCCCGCATCCATCCCCGCGATTTGATTGGTCGGGGATGGTGCCCGGGGGGGATGACGTTATGGTTTCGAGTCTTTTGATTGGTTGATAGGAGATTACGTCATGGAGTAGACCACGCCCCTTTCAAGATGGCGACCCCTATGTCAACCACGTGTTTTTTGGCGCTAATTTTTAATTTTTGGTAATGTTATTAATACTTAAAACTACACAGAACCATTTTTTATTAATTGGATCCAAACTGTTTTTATCACTAACAGTTTTGTTATCACTTCTTAAATTGTAAACCAGTATTATTATTGTAATTATTATATATATATAGGATTTATTGAAAGGGAGTAGGAATTAAAAACCGTTTGATGGACATGAATACAATCTTTATTTTAAGTTAAACAAAAAATTGTACATTTATACTTCTCCCCGTCATCCCTGTACATTTCATTTTAAAACCGCCCTGGTTGAAGCAGTTTATCTGGGCATCTGTTATATTTTCCACGAATCGTTGTGGCAGAAAGGTGATGCCGGCCTCGCCTCCCGGCATGATAATTTCAACTTTTATCGCCGGCCCGAATTTTGCTGTTGTCCGTTGCATGGAGACGATGGGGTATCCCTCCTCTGCAGTTAGCTCTCTGCAACTATACTTGGGCGGCCCCTCGTACTTTTCTAGTGCAGTCAAGTTCTTCATTAGGTCTTGATCCATGTCCTAGAACATAAGGTTTGTGTAAAATAACATATAGAAAAATATTAATCTGACGGGGGTTAAAACAAATCTAAAAAGTACTCAGTTATTGTAAAGATGATTGGTTGTATAAAAAATAATATTATTGGTGAAAAAAATTTCAAAGTGGTTTGCTCTTTTAAATTTTAATAATAGACTGTATTAGTAAGAAAGGAAATTAACACTGGATTAAAAAAGTTAACAATTAAAATTAAGGAAGAGGAAAAAGAAAATCTGCAAGTAAGATAGACGGTGAAAGAATATGATTAAATTTTGGCTGTTCAAATAATTATATAATAATGTTATTTATTTCATACAAATAATTTATTAAACATAGAAAGTATAAGTAACTGGATCAAGCTAAAACCAAAATTAATTATAAAACTTTAAAAGAAAGTTCATATTTATATATAATTATTATGAAATATAATAAAAGCGTAGTATACTTACTTGTAAATTGAATTGATGAATGCCTCTGAGTAGAAGTCGGTAGAAGTAGCAGCAGCAGGATCAGCAGCAACGAGGAAATAGGTGTGTAACCGTTGCCTTAAGCCACGATAATGATTAGTATGATGGCACGCTCTTAAATAGGGGGAGATTATCGGGAGGATGACGCGGTTTGTGGTTGACTAATCAGGTGAAAGCACAGGTCACGTTATCTCATGATTCACATTCATTTCCGCGGGCGTTTACCGTGAAATTTCCTGCCAGTTTTCTTTTTTCATTTAGAGGGAAACCTTCTTGGACTGCTCCATCGCTGTGTGCTGGTATTGTAAGTACAAATTTTTGATTCAGCTATGGATCCCGTTTACATAATTAGAAGTCATGAAACTTATGTTAGGAAATTTAGAATGTCTGGTAAAAAAACAACATTTAAATTTAATACACCACCTACTGGTTTTAATGAGCTAGATTGGATTAAAAGAGGCTTCTCCCAGCTGGTCGAAGAAATGAAGCGAGGTTGTACAGGGGCTAATGATTATTTAGGATTTACCCTTAGAAGTCTCAATCTAAAAAATAAGGACCCCGGATTTGTTGCTTTTAGACCTGTGGATCAAGTGAATGAAGAAGTTTTATGGCTCATATTCGGAGGTATTATACAAAGTAATGAAGCATCCGTGACTTCTAGTGACACGTTTGTGGTAGAATGTACTAAGGTATCTCTTCCGGTAGGTTCTGGAGGTCATAGGAGAGGAGGGTACTATAATAACTTCTCAGAAGAGTGCCGTAGCCGAAGTGGTATAGTGACGATTAAAAATATAGACAATCTATGCTTGGCTCGAGCTTTAGTTGTTGGCAAGGCCTATGCCAAGAAAGATCCCCTTTACAAGGCTATTATGCAGGATAAGGGTAAGAGGCAGACAATAAAAGCAGAAAAACTTTTAGCTAAAGCTCGAGTCCAGATATCTTCAGAAGGAGCCGGAATAAAAGAGCTGGAAAAATTACAGGCACACCTTAGAAAATATAAAATCACCGTTTATAATTACAATTCAAAAGGTAGAGAAACCTATTTCAGTGGGGACAATGCGGATGCTAAAATGAAAATAAATCTTTTATTTAATGAAGGACATTTTAATGTAATAACGAGCCTTACATCGGCATTTGCTTGTAAGCACTATTGTGAAGCTTGTCATATCGGTTTTGATAAACAGCATGAACACAAGTGTTCATCAATGTGCCCAGCTTGTATGGTAACCTCTCCACCGTGTAACTTTGAACATGATGGTGTTATGTGCCCTGATTGCAACCGTCATTTTAAAAATCAAACCTGTTTTATTGCTCACCAAAACGGTATTTGTGCATCTGTGAAGAAATGTAGAGATTGTAATCGCATGATAAGACCTAAGGATAGAAAGAATGCTCATGTATGTGGGGAACAGTTTTGTAGAGTATGCTTAAAATATATGGATCCAAATCACAGGTGTTTTATGAGAGTTGATACAGGCAAACCGAAATCTAAAAAGTTTTTGTTTATTTTCTTTGATCTTGAAACGCGTCAGGATGAAAACTTGCAAGATGATCCAAACAAAAAGCTTCATATCGTTAATCTTTGTGTTAGTCAACAGTATTGCTGGCAATGTTTATCCCGTAATGATTGTGATGATGATGATAATAATGATGATGAAACGATCCCTTGTGAAAATTGTTTGATACGTCAACGTGTATTTAGAGTTAATCCTGTTGCTAAGTTTATGGACTATGTAATGGAGGTGAGAAAGAAATTTGAAACCGTCTGTGTTATTGCTCATAATGGTCAGGGTTTTGATTTCCAATTTTTGCTAAAGTACATATATAGTGATACAAAATTTAGCCCTAAACTTATTTCAAGAGGAACGAAAATAATACTTATGGAGTGTGATAACGTTAGGTTTGTTGATTCAATAAACTATTTCCCAATGGCATTGGCTGATCTTCCGAAATCATTTGATCTTGGACCGGAAAAGAAGAAGGGGTACTTTCCGCATTTGTTCAATATAATAAACAACCAAACCTATGTGGGACCTATGCCTGATAAAATGTATTACTGTCCAGACTCAATGTTTAAAAAGAGTCATGAAAAGTTTATACAATGGTACAATGAACAGGTAATGAACAACTATACTTTTGATTTTAAGAAAGAAATCCTAGAGTATTGTATCTCGGATGTAGACATATTGGCTCAGGCATGTATAAAATTTAGAGCGATGTTTCTTAAGAATGTAATGTGGATCCTTTTTTGGAAGCAGTGACTATAGCTAGTGCTTGTAATTTGGCATTTAGACGAAACTTTCTTAAGCCGAACACTATCGGTATTATTCCTAATGGAGGTTACCGTCTAGCTGATAATCAATCAGCAAAAGCGATACAATGGTTGGCTTATGAAGAGGAAAAACGCGGTGTACAGATTCAACATGCTGGAAATAGTCGAGAATTTAAAATACCAATCATTGGAAAAGTAGACGGTTTTGATGGAAAGATAGTGTATGAGTTTCATGGCTGCTACTTTCACGGATGCCTTAAGTGTTTTCCTTATAAAAGAGAAGAACATCTACAAGAAGACCTGTCAGATAGTTTACATTTGCGATATGAGAGAACGATGGAAAGAATGAAAAGGATCCGAGAGCAGTTTGATCTTGTGGAAATGTGGGAGTGTGACTTTGAAGATTTAAAAAAGAAAAATAAATTACAATACCTTAGCAAACTTCCTTGTTTAAATACGATTCCACTTAACCCGAGGGATGCCTTTTATGGTGGACGTACAGGGAACGCAAAGACCTATTATAAGTGTAAAAAAGAAGAAGGAGAAAAGATACACTATGTAGACATTTGCTCTCTCTATCCTTGGGTCTGTAAATATGGCAAGTTCCCTATAGGACACCCTGAAATATTTGTTGGTAATGAAGAATGTCAATCGCGAGGAATGGATGTAGAGGGACTGCTTAAATGTAAAATATTACCGCCTTCAGATCTTTACCATCCTGTGTTACCATGTAAAATGAATAACAAGCTTATGTTTGTTCTCTGTCGTACATGCGGAGAGAATGTATCATCTTCTGAAGAGTGTACACATGAAGTAGAAGAAAGAGCTTTGGTAGGAACATGGACTATGAATGAAATAAGGAAAGCTGTTGAGAAGGGTTATGTGATATTAGAGCGATATGAGCTATGGCAATATGAGATAGCAACATTTGAAAATGGGGGCTTATTTAAAGAATTTATTGATAAATTTTTAAAAACTAAACAAGAATCTTCAGGATACCCCAGCTGGTGCAAAACAAAAGAGGAAAAAGAAAAATATATACAAGACTATTTTGATCATGAAGGCATATTGTTAGATTCACAAAAAATCGAGAAAAATGAAGGAATGCGTTCTCTTTCCAAATTAATGCTAAACTCTTTTTGGGGAAAGTTTGGTCAAAGGGAGAACCAAACAAAAACCCTTGTGACTAGAGATCCGAAAGAGCTATTTAATCTCCTAGTCAGCCCAACAGATCAAGTTAACAGAATTAAGGAGGTAAATGAAGAGGTGGTCGTAGTAAATTGGCAGCATTTAGATGAAGTCGGAGAATGTTTAAGAACTGTAAATGTCGTCCTAGCCGCTTTCACGACAAGTCAAGCGAGGTTAAAACTATACGAACACCTAGAGAAACTAGGAAAACAGGTATGCTACTATGATACTGATTCTATTATCTATGTTCATAGACCAGGAATGTATAAAATACCAGTTGGAGACTATCTAGGTGACATGACAGATGAGTTGGCAAAGGATTATGGACCAGGATCTTTTATCATAGAGTTTTGTTCTGGAGGGCCTAAAACCTATGCTTATATCGTATTTTCAACTGCTACAAATGAATTAAAAGAGGTGTGTAAAATTAAAGGTCTCACCTTAAACCTGTCTGCAAGTAAAAAGCTTAATTTTTCATCCCTAAAGGCTATGATTCTAAGTGAGTCTGATATTAGAGAAGTAATTGAAATAACTGAAAGTAGAATTAGAAGAACAGAGGATCGAGATATTGTTACTATACATGAGAAAAAAGATTTTAGAGTGACAGGACCAAAAAGAAAACGCGATAGTGACCATGATACCATACCATATGGGTATACGGGTAAAAAGCAATGTTTGAATCAACAATAACCAGTTTGAAGCGAGGTGTTGTCGGGAAATGTTTCAAGTTGTCAATTTGGATTGTATGAACGGTATATTAAAATGGCTTTTTTATTTATCAACACTATATTAGAACATGCTTTTGTATTCATTATATTTGTTACAAGTATGGCTTTTATATACCTGATGAGAATAACGGATATAGATATGATAAATAAAATAAATAGTCTCAATTAAGTGTCATTCTAATAATGGACGTTAAAGCGGCAATAGCTAATGAGCTGCATAGACCTGCTAGGATACGCTATCCTCGGCGAAAAGTAACATTAAAGGGATTGCATGATTTATATCAGTGTGACCTTGTAGAAATGCAACCTTATGCCAAAATCAATAATGGTCATAGGTTTATCCTTACTATGATTAACTGCTTATCAAAATTCGCCATTGCTGTTCCTTTAAAAGATAAATCAGGCCCTGAAGTAGCTAGAGCTTTAGAACCTATCTTAGCTAAATACAAAATGAAAAATTTACAAACAGATCAAGGAAAAGAGTACTTCAACAAACACGTTAATGCTTTGATGCGGAAATATAACATTAATCACTATCATACATTTTCCGAACTTAAGGCCAGTATTGTAGAAAGATTTAATAGAACGTTAAAAAATAAAATGTATAAGCAATTTACTGCGAGAGGTCGTTATGAATGGGTAAGCATATTATCAGAACTTGTTAACTCTTATAACAATACTAAACATAGAACGATAGGAATGAAACCTAAAGATGTTAAACAAAAACATGTTAAACAGATCTTAAAATTAATTAATAAAGGGAAAAAAACAAAAATCAAAAAATCGAAGTTTAAAGTTGGAGATAGTGTTAGAATTAGTAAAACAAAAAGAGTGTTTAAAAAAGGTTACTTACCTAATTGGACAAATGAAGTATTTAAAATATATGCTATAAAGCCTACTAGACCTGTAACTTATATTTTACAAGATCACAAAGGTAACGTATTGAAAGGTGGATTCTATACTGAAGAAATTAGTAAGTCAAACGTGGGTGATGTTTATTTAGTGGAAAAGATTTTAAAGCGGAAAGGTAATCAGTTCCTTGTACGTTGGGCAGGATATGATAAGGATAGCGATAGCTGGGTACATAGGAAG
This sequence comes from Flexamia atlantica, assembly GCA_035578135.1. Taxonomy (NCBI): domain Eukaryota; kingdom Metazoa; phylum Arthropoda; class Insecta; order Hemiptera; family Cicadellidae; genus Flexamia; species Flexamia atlantica. The sequence continues at coordinate 113,441,977 of JAQJVK010000001.1, forward strand.
GACTTGCGATAAGGTGATATGTGGTTTCCGGGTAATATGTTGAACGGAAACAGGTTATCAACATGACATCCGGAGGAAAACTTGTGTGTGTGGGAACATGACGTTAGTGGATAAGTGTTATCAGAACATCCGGGATGTGGGTCTTTGTTTCTTTGCCAATCATTTTGGTGGGACGGAAGTTTATATCAGTTTGGTTCGGTGTGAAGATAATTAGTCATAATGCAACTTGAGAAACAGGATGTTGAAATAAATGTTAAAAATTTTGACAAGTTTATCGGATCAGGTTTTATAAAGAAAAATAAACATGGAGTTTTATTACCGGACTCGATTCGATGTATAATTTGTGGCCCTAGCGCTTCAGGCAAAACAAACATTTTATTTAATTTACTTTTTGACCCAAATGGTTTGAGGTTTGAAAATATCTATGTTTTTTCAAAGTCTCTTTATCAACCAAAATATGAGTTTTTAAAAAACGTAATGCCAAAAGAAATAGGGTATTTTGCGTATGATGATAACAATCTAGTTATACATCCAAATGATGCTAAACCGAATTCAGTAATGATATTTGATGACATTTCTTGTGAAAAACATAATAATATACGTATTTATTTTACCATGGGTAGGCATAATAATATTGATATAATATATTTAGGCCAGACGTACAGCGCTATTCCTAAACAGCTTATTAGAGACAATTGTAACCTTGTTTTTTTATTCAAACAGGATGAAATGAATCTAAAACATATATATAATGATCACGTGACTACAGATATGTCATTTGAAAAATTTAAAAATTTGTGTGCAGAGGCTTGGAAAGAAAAGTATAATTTTTTTGTTATTGATAAAACTTTAGACCCGTTAAAAGGAAGGTATCGGATCGGATTAAGTAGTTTTATCACGTCTTTATAATGGTTCGTATCTATACATATAATGATTTAAGGGGTTTTGATACAAAACTTCATACAGTTAGATCTAATCTTTGTTCATATTATTATAAAGAAAAAAAGAGATTTTGTGGAAATTACTGTAGTAGAAAACCACCACATGGTCATAAATTTAATAAAAGGTGCTGGCGACACAAGTCCCCAAAAGGCTCCGCGATGATACCGCCCGTCTTATTACTTATGATTAGTGCGAGTGAGAGAATATATAATAGAGATGTTTGGCTCAACTTTCTACGTCGTTGTGATGAAAAGAATATACCGTTAGAACTTATAATTTATCATGAGGATATGAATAACTGTACTTTAAGAGATCCTCAAAATTTGATATCAAGATTCAGACCGTTTCCTGATATATTCGGCCAGGTGTTACCTTTACGAAACCGTCATGGGAGTATAAATTTTGCCCAAATTGTTTTAAAAATGTTAGACTATGGGTGTAAGATACCTTATACAAGTAGATGTATAGTTTTGACAGAGAGAACAGTGCCAATCAGACCACCGCTGGAAATTTACCGGACTGCTTTATCACTTAAATGTTATATTGATATTAGTTACAATACGGCTTGGGGACCTATTCCCGATGGTACTCCAAGTGGTCCTCGAGGTAAACCATTTGCGGCTGTAAATAATTATTGTCAAGGATTATATACAGTAGAATTTTTAAAAGAAGCCCTTCCTACTGTTTCTTCTCAATGTGAAAAATTTGGAATATCTTTGAATAACAGTGGTGTGTATATTATATCGAATCCAAAGTTGTTTGAACAATGGAAAAAGTTCACAGGAACAAATCCTTGTGAATTTTGGCTCTTAAATTCATATTTAATGTACCATAGGTCACATGACAAACCTCTTAGAATGTTAAGTAAATTTATGGAAAAAACTATAGAAAATGATAAGTATATTGTTACACATATTGCAGAATGGCGAGATGATATTAAGAGAGCTTGGGTTTTTAAGAGTTTCACCAAGAAATATATGATCCCACGATTTGATGCTAGAGAACAAAGATATTATCAAGGTTTAGATTTTAGTGCAGGGGTTTCTTTATTAGATGTTATCAAGTATATACGTAAAAATAAAAAACGCGCAATGTTTTTTAGACAGGTGGAAATGCCTTAAAGGTTTGAGGGTTAAAGTTTATATGATCAGTTTTAACTATGGAGCCTAAGAGTAAAGAGTTAAAAGCTCAGATTGTTAAGTTACGTAAGGGTATTAAGCGTAAGTATAGATTGTTTAAGGAAGGGAACGAAGAAAATCTGGCGATATTAGAAAAACAATATGAACCTATAATTAAGGAACTTAGAAAAACAAATACGGATAAATCTGCAATAGTAAAGGAGGAGAAGGAATTAAAACAAGAACCAAAAGAAGAAGAAGAATCTATGGATTATAATTCAGCAGCATCTGAGGATGAGGAGGTAGAAGAGGAAGAAGAAGAAGAAGAAGAAGGTGATTTTGAACCTACGACTGTATCAACACCTGAAGCACAAAATTTATCAGAATTGGTATCTACACCGTCAAAATTAGCATCAACAACTCATTTTATTAAACATTACTTTAAGAATCCATTAACTCAATCATATATGTATTCATTTATTAGAGATTCAGGTTCTAAAAAGATTATTGACCATACGTTTGGACCGCGTTATGAAGATGGCAATATATTAATGGTTGGTGATAAAGTATTGGATTTTGATTCAGAAGGAAATATTAAAATAGGAAACATCAACTATGGAGCATCTGAAGGGTTATATGAATTAATTTTTAAAAGAATGCCCGATAATTCTGTCTATTCTGATGAAGATCTTAAAGCCTATAAAAGTATACTGTTCGCAACAAATGCTCACAGGGAGGATTATGTTTCAAACGGAAGGATTAAAGCAAATAGAGGTACAAAATATACAAAGATTATCAAACCACTACTTCTTCGATCGACAAGCGGTAAAGGTTTTATGACATGGAAAAATACCAAGTCTCCGGATATTATACATTGGGATAATCCTAATGAGTTGGTTGATCGACTTTTATATATTACAATGTCTACAGAGACCGGAAATAAAGTACATGCTAATGAAATTTTAAGCATCATAGAGGAATTACGGGAAGCTGGCTTTATAAAAGGTAGTGGAAATAGTAGGTTTAAAGCATTATTACAATGACAATAGACAAGTTTGGACGTAGCCTGAAATCGGACCAGAAAGATCTCAAAGGTCCAAAAGGAGACGGTTTCAAATTGACTTCTGATGGTAATTTTGATATTGATGGTAAAATATTGAAAAATTTGGGAGAACCTGTTGCTCCACAGGATGCAACCACTAAGTCGTATGTAGATACAAGAGTAATACCGTGTGATAAGGAAAGTGTAAATTTCGAAAGGAAACGTTTAAGAAATTTGGGTGACCCCATTTATGATGATAATGCTGTGAATCTACAATCACTTAAACGTTTGTGTTTAATGTATGATAAAAATGGATACAATGCAGATGATAAGCGAATAAACAATTTGGTTGATCCTACACATGATTTTGATGCTGCTACAAAGAGTTTTGTAGAAAAGTATTGCTCTAAAGAACATACTCCGATCACAACTAATCTTGTAAAACAACGAATGGAATTAAATGAGTTACATACTAGAACAGTTAAGTGTGAAGGTTTAATAGCAAGTAATAAGGATTATCATGATAAACAACTAAAGAAATTCGGTACTTATATTTTTAACTATATTAATCAAAAACATTTGGGTAGAGCAGCTATTCTTCCTCAAGCAGGGAAGGATGACTATTTAAACTGGGAAGAATTGTTTAAACTACCTATTAAAGAAAACGTTAAGCAATCTATTGAGGATAATGTTAAGGAAAAAATTAAAAAAAGTGATAAGGAAGAGAGTATTAAGGATACTGTTAAGCTACCAATTAAAAAGAAAGAAAAAAATAAAAAAAGTGATGGTAAGAAAGAGAGTATTAAAGATACTGTTAAGCCACCAATTAAAAAGAAAAATGATGGTGATGAGGAAGAGATTATTGAAGATGATAATGATGATGATGGTGAATCGAGCCTCTTAATATTACAGCCTAATAAATAATTATAAAGATCTTATCTTGATTTATAACTTTAACATTTTTATATTGGAGTTCATACGGTGAGTTTGTTAAAAATGACCAGGACCAAGAGAAAACCTATCATTTGTAAGCGGGAGGTTGTAAGAGGTGGAGGTTTTATTTCTTCTGTGATTAATAAGGCTATTGATTTGTTACCTATCGAGTTACATCTGCCGGGAGGTTATCAGTACTGTGGGCCTGGAACGAGATTAAAAGAAAGATTAGCTAGAGGGGATCCTGGAATAAATAAATTGGATCAAGCTTGTAAAGCGCACGACATAGTATATTCTAGGTATAAAGATTCAAGCAGTCGAAGACGTGCTGACGAGGAATTGGCAGAACGTGCTTGGAAAAGATTTAAAGCTTCAGACGCATCATTAGGAGAGAAAACCGCAGCTTGGGCGGTTACAACAGCTATGAAGACGAAGAGTAAATTTGGCGGTGGCAGTGGTGGAGGGCGAAGGAAGAAGAAACGAGGACCTAAACGTAAAGGGAAAGGATTATATCTGAGACCATATAGAAAAACATCTGGTGCAGGTAGGAAAAAGAAACATAAGACGAAGAAAAAAAAAACGTCAAGATCCCGGTAAAGGCTCTTTCTAATTTCGAATTACTCAAATATGCAAATTTATTAAAAATACCTAATTTTAGGGGAATTTATATGCGGGATATGCTACCTTTACGCCCAAGAAAATATGAATCGATGATTGTAAACTTGGACTCTGCAAGTGGAACCGGGACCCATTGGGTATGTTTTAAGAAGGTGGATAAAAAGGTATATTATTATGATAGTTTTGGAAATTTAAAACCCCCACCGGAGTTATTAAAGTATTTTAAAGATTGTGAGATTTATTATAATTATGAAAAGGAACAAAATATCTCCTCAGTTATTTGTGGACATTTGTGTTTAAAGTTTCTCTCAAAAAATGTTCAGTTTAACAGGAACAGATAGTGTTATATCACACAATTTATCATTTCCTATAGATGCCAGCTCTGGAAAATGGGAACTCGGTCTAATAGATTTGACAACTTTTAATTCAATTCCGAACATCGAAACAGGGTTGAATGACAAATTTTATTATGGTAATAATAATAAGGAAATAATTATTCCTGAGGGTTCATATGAGATTGAGGATATTGAAAAATATATACTTTTAAATCTGCCTAAAAATGTAACGTTCAGTCTTAAACCTAATAATAACACTTTAAAAGCTGAAATATGTTGCTCGGAGAAAATTGATTTTTCCAAAGAGGATAGTATTGGAAAACTATTGGGATTCAAAGCTAATGTATATGAGGAAAATAGGCAACATATATCGGAGTTACCAGTAGATATTATTCGCGTTAATTCTATTCGAGTTGAATGTAATGTAACGCGTGGATCATTTTCAAATGGTATCGAGGGACATATAATTCATGAGTTTTTTCCTACTGTTGCCCCGGGTTATAAAATAATAGAAATTCCCAAGCAAATCATTTATTTACCCGTCATCAGTCAAAGGATCAACAACCTAACAATAGTTTTGAAAGATCAAGAAAATAAGTTAGTGAATTTCCGCGGGGAACGTATAACAGTTAGATTACATCTTCGTAATGGGGTTAATATTTAGAGAGAAAAGTGCCGCGCCACAAATCAGTTCCAAAAAGAACGTTGCCGAATTAAGTCATAAAAGTATTAAATTTTTACGCTCTTTAGGATTTAAAGTTTTGAAAAATGGCTCTTTTGTCAATCTATGATCGTGCTGAGTTTGACGATCTAATTACGAGTTTTGAATTCCATGCCCACCAACCGTATGCTTCGACAACATTTAAAAATAACGATGAAATTAGAATTCCTCTTTTACAAGCAGACATTCTTACCGCCCCGTTTGACAGTTACCTCGTGATTCAAGGTAAAGTTAGTGGGAAAAAAGCTGACAATGTCACAAACTTGGACGTTAAATTGATAAATAACGCTATGGCTTTTTTATTTGAAGAAATACGGTATGAAATATCTGGAAAAGAAATTGATCGAACTAGAAACGTTGGTATTACGACCACATTAAAACACTTGATATCTTTTCATGAGAATGAACAAAATATATTGAAAAATGCCTGTTGGTTCGGACCTGGTACATCAATAAAAAATAATGATTTTACTTACTCGGTACCCTTAAAACTCTTACTCGGATTCGCTGAAGATTATAGGAAAATTTTGGTGAACGTGAAACAAGAACTCATTCTATTGAGATCGGCAACAAATGATAATGCTGTAATTACAACCGAAGCCGGTACTGTTAATTTAGAAATTTCAAAAATTTTCTGGAGAGTTCCTCACATTCAAGTTAATGATACGGAAAAATTAAGACTATTAAAATATGTTGAGAAAGATCCGATTATTCATGTTCCGTTTAGAAGTTGGGAATTACACGAATATCCCAATATTCCTGCAACAAACTCTATGTCATGGAGTCTTCGTACATCAAACCAATTGGAAAAACCCAGATTCATAGTTTTGGCGTTTCAAACGGGTCGTAAAAATATTATCACAAAAGATATGTCACAATTTGACTCTTGTGACCTAACGGATGTAAAACTATATTTAAATTCAAATTATTATCCCTACGATAATATTCGCGGAAATATTTCTTTGTTTTATGATACGTACGCGAGATTTTATAGCTCGTATTATAACAAACCGGGGTCGCCTATTTTAGACTATGAAAATTTTAAATCAAAATGTCCTTTATACGTCATAGATTGTTCTAGACAAGATGACTCAATTAAAACCGGACCTGTGGAAGTGAGACTAGATATTCTAACAAATGCACCGTTTCCACCCAATACGTGGGCATATTGTTTAATCATTCACGATAGTTACTATTCATACACACCGATTACGGGGGATGTTCGAAAAATTACTGTTTAACAGTCGCAATAGTTATCAAAAATATGAGCATAATTTTTCATCAGTTGCTCTTTATCTTTCATCATGGACGCACTACGTGAAATTGAAGAGCATCCGGCCTTTAGGGTGGTTTCAGATAGAAACATTCTTTTAAAAAAACTTGAGGTGTTGAATATATTGAACCAGCTTAAACATCTTATAAACAATCATAGTCTAACTGTTAGAACGAATCCAAATTCTAATGGTTTTTCACACTATAAAGAATGTTTTGAAAGTAGGGATATGGATTGTAAGGATGTGGTTGATACATGTATATGTTGTCACGTGGGTATGTACCGGTTTCAAGCATTACAAATTCTCGATGAAATTCTCACGATGACTAGTTAGATAAATCAAACAACTTGCTGAACTTTTGTTAGTCAATATGGAGAGAGCGGTAAGTAAACATCATATAGTTAATGTGTCAGGAAGTGAAGATGGCGGGTCTAGTTTGGTATGTATTGAACTTAATTTATTTGACGAAGACATGATTTTAATTAGAAAACATAAAATTTATGGATCAAATCCTGTCAATACAATTGATCTTGCAAATGTGCACTTTTTAACGCTAGAATTCTTTACAAAATCCCAACTAAAACAGGAATATACTGAAAAGGAATTGGCAGAAATGTGTAATAGCATGACTGATTATGCAGGTATAGGATTACGGTTTTATACTTATTGTATTTTTAAAATGGAACATAAATTAAGACGTACGGTGTATACTGGAGTAAGTAAAAAAGCACCTTTTAATGTGTATAAATACAGTAGTTTAAAATACCATTTATTAAATCATCTATCAACTCAAATTATGCAAATTGGTAAAGAGTTAGAAAACGAGATAGATTGGTGTGGTGATTCATCAGATATTGAATATATCTCATCATCATCAGATAGTGAGGAAGATGTTTCATCTTATTGTAGTTTTACATCATCCGAAAATGATGATGACTATTATTTTGATGATGATGATGATGATGATGATGATGATGATGATGAAGAAGGAGGATGAAATGGTGGGGGCAAATGGATAGTGGAGGGGAGGATATAACGTTTATAATAAAAAATATTTCATTCAGTCTGTAAGTAATGGAGTTTGTGAACACACCGATTGTATCTCCTTTTGCTGCTAATATTTCAATTCCAGAGGATGAGGCAGGTAAGATTGTAAAATCATTAAAAGCTAAACCCAAAAGAAAAAATGAAACAATAGCTCTTCCTCAAGACCAGATAAGGGAGATTTTTTTAAAAAATATTTTCTATTTAGATAAAAATTATTCTAAATTTGTAGTGGTCGGATATTTTGAAAATCTAGACAATAAAGTAGGTGTATTATTTAAAACCGGAAAAAGTTACATATTTTGGCCTTTTAATACTTTTAACGATTTAGCTGTTCATTTTGATCATATTACATCCTGTTTGGTCGGTGATACTAAAGAACGATATAATATTACAAATGAGGAGGGGTGTGCATTAAGAATAAGACAGGTGTTCGGTAACCTATATGTCTCAATTCATGATAGGGAACGAGTTATTTTGCTTAACTGTGACGAATGGGCTCAGTTCATCCGTAGCCTTCACGAGATAAAGAAGTATCTAATTGAATTATTTAGTAACGAACACCTTATTCGAGTTTTCATAAATCGTATATTAATTGCTGAAGAGGAAGACGACGCTATCCCTCCAGAAGGTTTGCCTACACATTTTATTAATAAACTAGTCGACGAAGTTTTATTTTTTAAAAAATGGCTAGTGTGGAAACATCAAAAACCACCACAGCAGCAGCAACAATAACTGCAGCTACTTCGGCAGTAGTTGAGTTTCATGGTTTCAAAGATAATCATAATACATTTATTGTTAAAGAGTTTGTCATTGTAAATAAATATTTTCAAACACAATTAATTTTCGATGCACCTTTCAGTAAATCTCTTTTGAATAGTAAAATGTTACGGTCAGCTCGATGGTTGACGAAATATTTTCATTTCATAGATTGGGATGATCAGGGTATTCCCTATGATGAGTCATTGATTATCACTCTTTGTAAGCCTTTTGCGGCTTTATACACCAAAGGAAGTGAAAAGGTAGAATTTTTAAAAAAGTTTCATTCTAATGTGTATGATATTGAAGAATCTTTTCCTCGTTCTTCAAATTTAAACATTGATTGTATTCTGCCACAACACAGTGGCGGTGGGGGTAAATGTGCTTTACGCAGTGCTAAAATATTTTATAAGTTGAAATTTAATCCAAAAAACTAACCAGATCGTTACTGTCAACGATGGATGCAACTGCTTGGGATCTTCTATCCTCAGAGCCAAAAGAGCCGGTAGGTGTTTTAAACGATAAATTTATTATTAGATTTGACAAATTTCTTAATTGGGACCTCTTATCAAAACATTATAATTTTTCTATTGATTTGCTTAGAATGTATGCTCATAAAGTGGACTGGTTAGTACTTTTACAAAATAATCAATTTAATGAAGATGTCCTCAGAGAATTTGCACCTTGTTTCTCACCTGAGTGTTGGTCTACTATCAGTGAGAGACAAGGACTATTATCAGAATCTTTTATTCATGATTTTTCAGATAAAGTAGACTGGTTAAATATAGCTTTGTATCAGAATGTAAGTGGAAAATTTCTTTCTGATCACGTTAAAATTACAAATCTATAATAAAGATGGTCACTTTTTCTGGCAAAATTTGAGTAATTCCTATTAAAAATTTAAAATCATCTAAACCAGATCTAATGTGTCCCACTGTGTGAATGTGAGAAGTTAGTAAGGCTGAGTCTTGAAAGCTTCTTCTGTGGACAGACACCCACATTTTGGCAGGGCTAACCCCTGGTGAGTCCATATGTGGATGGCAAGTTGACTTAACTGTTGTAAAAAAAGATTTCTTGCGTCTGCCACAGACAAATGTGACCCACTGTGTGAATGTGAGAAGTTAGTAAGGCTGAGTCTTGAAAGCTTCTTCTGTGGACAGACACCCACATTTTGGCAGGGCTAACCCCTGGTGAGTCCATATGTGGATGGCAAGTTGACTTAACTGTTGTAAAAAAAGATTTCTTGCGTCTGCCACAGACAAGGACTCAAAGTCCGGTGTGAATGTAAAACTAGGGCTTAGTAGATTGAGGCGTTCAGGTTTGAGTAGAACGTGAACTACTCCTTTGAAATGCCCGGTGTGAATGTAAAACAAGGGCTTAGTAGACTGTGGCGTCTAGAACTTAGAAAATTCTAGGCTACACCTTCGAACGGCCCAGAGTGCATGAGAAATAAAAACAAAAATTCCAAAAGAGTGAGATTAGGCCTACTGGGGAAACTCACTATAATAAAAAACGCGCCATGCTCTTACGGCCTGGTATCTAAGGATACCTACCGTGGTGTGGAAATTGAGCACTCCGAAATGATGATTTTAAATTTAAAACAACAAATGTACATTTACTACAACTAAAATAAAGTTAATATTGAGTCAAAGTATACTTATCATATGATTTTGTTGTGCAATGTGGAAATTTGGGTCATAAATAAAAACACAACCAAACCAAACCTGTTTAATCAAGCCGTTGATAAGACAAGTACAGTGACACAGTTGAGGTGGACCGCAGATAACAGCCTTCCGCTGTCGCTGCTACTTAAGCGGTGGGTCGTTACTGCATGTCTCATTCACCAGCCATGTCTTCGTACTTAGCTCGCTTCTCGCTGATGCTCCTCATCGCCGTGGTGACCTGCTGTGTCGCCATACGCCCCTACAATCAGGTATTTATTACTTTCAAAACTTAAACAAAAACTTGCTAAAACTAAAACAAAAACTAACTGTTTAAATAATATTTCAAAGAAAGTTATACGAATTTGGCAAAAATTAAAACCAGTTTGTATTAAAAATATGATTATTCATTTTTAATCACGTTTAAAAACAAAACATAACTATGGAGATGATCTTTTTCCGTATGATCATTTTATAAATATACGATTATTTTTAATAAATTAAATGTTTATTATATCAGGGTTTATCTGTGAATTTTCAACCTAAATATTATGTATGATAATTTTATAAATATTTGTTTCATTTATTCAGTTAAAAACCTTATTAAATTAATTTTTAACTTCCACTTTGTCGTCTAAATATTTTATCGGTTATTTTTAACGGTCCAATTTATAATTTTTTTGTTTTATATGTTTATAGTCCTCTCAGCAACAACCAGAGGAGGAGGAGGAGGATGAAAGTCTTTTAATCTTAGACAGTGATGACGACACGGACATCGAAAGAGACGACAACGCCAGACAGCACATATTCAACCGCATCCGACAAAGTGCTTTAGATACACTACTGGTAACACGTGAGCTGCAAAGAGTGGATCAACAGTACAGGGATGAATGGACACGTGTAAGCCAATGTCTAGAAAGGCTCGTCATCCTGTTTAATAATCCTTCGGTATGTATACAATTATAGCGAGAATAATATTATTATTATATGTACCAAAAATAAATCAAACATTTTATAGTTTATATCAACATTTACAACATAATCGCTTTAACTATCCCCTATTTTGATTGTCATTAACTGACCATTTAACCAACTTTAAAAAAAAAAGATAATTTAGTATAATTTAATTAAGTACATAGCTATATTTTCTTACAGAGGGTGACCATTTAACCAAATTTTTATAAAAAAAAAGATAATTTAATTAAGTAAATTTTTATATAAAAGTATAATATCCAATAACTATAAACCTTTATAAAAAGTAACAACAAAAATACATATACACAAATTATACCTCCATAAAAGCTCAAATATATTTCAAGTAAGAGCGCTTGTTGGGGATCAAAGGATAGGCTTTCTACTATTTTATTTTAAAATGCATAATTTTACATTTACATTATACTTTAAATGACTAAATAGAATAACACAGCTATATTTTCTTACAGAGGGATATCGAGGCCGACCTTGACCGCGCCTTAGTAGAATTCAGAGAAGCTGTGGAGCTTCTGCCGATCCACCTCGGACGTCGGTTTCGATCCCTGTTCCAAGGGATCGAGTCTCCACGGGATCGACAGCAGCAGCAGCAACAGCGGCAGCAGCAGCAACAGCCATCAACATCAGGCTCAGCAGTTGGAACTTCACCTCCTCCTCCTCCTCCTCCTCCTCCTCAACGCGTGCTTCCGACTTGGATGCAGCGATCAGTACCAGCTTCATCGGTAGCGTCCACGGAGAGAAGAGGACCTGTAATCCAACACACGCAGCAGCAACAACAACAACAACAACAACAACCTTCCCCATCATCACCAAGCATTCTGCGAAGCAGGCTCTTTCGCCAGAATTTCCAGCAGCGGCTTCAGCAGGAAATGCTACGCATACAACAACAACAACAACAACAGCAACAGCAACAACAGCAACAACAACTGCAACAACAGCAACAAAGGCCGCTCAACTTGTCAAGAGCGGCCCTCCACTGTGCTGAAAACATCGTGGACAGTGAGGAGGAGGAGGAGGATGTGTTCGCGTTCCGGACACCCCAGCGCCCTCGTCAAGCGCTCCAAAACCTCACAGATCACCCTGTAAGATTTTTTATTAATATTTAAAAACATTCATATATATTTCTTTTAACAAAAGAGAAAAAAAAACATCACAAATCATTCTATAAAATTTTATTTCTATATATTTTTGGGAAATTTTTATATTAAAAAAATAATAAGAAAGAGAGAATGATATAATATTATATACAATTTATTATAATTATCAATTAAATAATACAAAAGATTTGACTCTATTATTTATTGCAATAGTTAGTTGGTTAACTAACACAAAAAATGTATGTTTTCAGATTCAACCAGTTCAGGGTGCCGCTCCCGTTGCCTCCACTACCCCCATCGCCCCAGCCACCTCTGTCGCCCCCATCGCCACCGTCGCCACCCCCAGCACATCAACACAACCTCCCCAGCGGTCCGCCTCCGTCGCCACCCCCAGCACGTCAGCACAATCTCCACAACAAGCTTCCGTCGCCCCTGATGCTGCTGCTGCTAGCGCAGCCTATGATCAGAGGAACTTCTGGGGTCTGTGCGGCCATTGCTGCGGGGTGTTGCAGCTCTCGGGAGGATTCAGTATGCAGGACAACCTCGCAATTCGACGGGTGATGAACCGTGTGGATCACCTGATTCATGTAAGTTATAAATTTTAATTCGAGAATAATTAATTTCAAAACCTGTAATATTTATTTTTAAATTGCATTATTTTGTTTTGATAAGTATTGCCTATAATATCCACATAATTATTTTACAACAACTAATTATTTTAATCATATTAAACAGTAATTATAATGTTATCGAAGGAAATATAGTTAAAAAATAATAATTGTTTATCAGCAGATGTATTATTCCTTAAGTCAAGCACATCAGGAAAAATGTTTTGATTTTTGGTCTCGACTGATGGTTACAGTTTATATTTTTCACAAATAAAACAAATTTAAGCGATAGTTTTACTTATTTGTATGTGTTATTACAGACAGCACCCGAGGAAGAGTGCGACTGGGCTGACGTGCGGGGAGTAAATATCCTGCGGCGGTGGCAGACTATGCTAAGGAATATGCTGGCATTTGTCAGCTATTTCTTAGCAAGAACTAGTACTGGGCAGCAGAGGGGGCTGGCGGCAACCATATGGATGGAATTCCAAAGGCCCACATTAGAAACGCTTCAATCTGACAACGCCAGATTTAGAAGCTTCGCCGATGACAATGGGGTGGAGGTTTATAACTTTGAGGACAATGTAAGACCCTCCACCCCGTCCGAGGTAGCTGGTGATGGGCCAGAATGCCCCATATGTATGGAGTATAGGCCCTCCGTTGTACTAATACCATGCGGGCACACTTTTTGTGCCCCATGTATAGAGGGGATAGGCAGGTGTCCTATATGTAGGGTCCTGTTTACCGCTAAGTACAATATATATATTTAAATATTTCTAAATTTAAAGTCTTATTTTTAATCATTATTTTATTCAAGTTTTAATTTCACTGTAAGTCAAATTTTAATCATTTTTTATTCTAGTTTTAAAATTTATTTTTTATTTTTGTAAATATGGACGGCCTATACTCCAAAAACAAGTTTTAGTGTTTAAAATCTTTGGTCTATAGACATATCTCATCATTTTATTCTAAATTCTAATTCGGCCTACACAAGCGCTAAATTCTGTCTTATAGACCATATAGATTACCATAAATTATTAAGTGTTTTATTCTGTTTAATATTAAAGTTAAATAATTGTCCAATTATTGTTTATTATTTTATTGTTTATGTATTTTATTTATTGTTTTACATTGTCATTTGTTTAATATTTTATCACCTTATTCTAAATTCTAATTCGGCCTACACAAGTGCTAAATTCTGTCTTATAAACCATATAGATTACCATAAATTATTAAGTGTTTTATTCTGTTTAATATTAAAGTTAAATAATTGTCCAATTATTGTTTATTATTTTATTGTTTATGTATTTTATTCATTGTTTTACTTTGTCATTTGTTTAATATTTTATCTCATGTGGTCTACACCAACGCTAAATTCTATCTCATAGACTATATTAGATTACCATAAATTATTAAATGTTTTATCCTGTTTAATATTGCCCTTGCAAAACTCAAGCTAAATAAATGTCCAATTGTTGTTTATTATTTTATTGTTATTTTATTGTATAAATTTTTTGCCCATTATTTTACTTTTTCCTTTGTTTATATTAAAATTTTATCTCATGTGGCCTAAACCAGCGCTAAATATTGTCTCATAGACTATATAGATTACCATAAATTATTAAATGTTTTATCCTGTTTAATATTGCACTTGCAAAACTCAAGTTAAATAAATGTCCAATTGTTGTTTATACCTAATTGATAAGTTATTAATGTTTAAATGGACTGATTCAATTTATATTTTAAGACCTATCTTCAAAATTATTTGAGCACATATATTTAACTGACCGGTATTACATGTTATGTTTTAAATAGATCTATTTATTAAGACAAATAGTAATTGACTTATGAGAATTAATAAACCTCAGTTGTTAATTAACTTGTGTATTTATTTTGTTACCTTCAAAGCTCAACTAAGAAGTAGCAATATTTTATTTTAAAATTTCACAGTAAACTTTGGTTTTGGTAACTCAAACATATTTCAACGTCAAGCTAATAAAATAAAAAAGGTTACTCACCTGATTGAACAAAGTTAAAACTAACAAAATAAAAACAGGTTACTTACCTTATTGAACAGATGAAACTGAAGTGAAGTTAACATGTATCTAGTAAAACATGAGTTTCAGAAGATTACAATGGTTACATTTTAAAAGCCAGCTTTTATACAGGAGGAATTAACAAGTCAAGCATTCAATTCCTTGTACGGCGGACAGGATATGATAGGGAGAGCGATAGCTCGGAACGCGACAAACACTTACGATAAAGTGATATGTGGTTTCCGGGTGATATGTAAAACGAACACAGGTCATTCACAATCATGTCTTCACTAACTCTACACTCCTCTCTACAATCAGGTATTCATTATTTTAAAACCAACTTATATTATTTTAACTAAAATTATAATTATTTATTTCTAGTCACATATTGAGGATTAGTTTCATTTCTTACTAATACAAACAAATAAATATTGTTTAAAACCACTCTTATTCCTTCTTCCTCTCATAAATTTAATAATAAATAACAAAATTATATCCGCTAAAGCTAAAAATTAACGCCAAAAACACGTGGTTGACATTGGGGTCGTCATCTTTGAAGAAATGTGGTCTTCTCCATGACGTAATCTCCTATCAACCAATCAAAAGACTCGAAACCATAACGTCATCCCCCCCGGGCACCATCCCCGACCAATCAAATCGCGGGGATGGATGCGGGGGTTTTCTACTAACGGATACGTTGTTGCAGCTGATTTATAATTTGATTCCTTTTATCATGGTTTTGTGGTTGTTTTGATGATTTTGTTAGGTTATTCGTACTATATAAAAGTTACATTTGGTTTAGTTTCGTACCTTATACGTTCAATCATAAGCTCATTATGTGGTACCATCTTTTTAGGCAGCGGGAGCTATAGTTATTTCCTTAGGCCGTCCTTCATGTTTTTAATTACAATCATGCCAGTTACAATAATTTGGCAAATTCCTTTTTCATCTAATTCGACGGTGTCCCGGCTTTTCACGGAAAAATAAATGCTGCAATCAGTGGTTGATCTTTATTCCTACCCGTCCATATTTTAAGTTAAAAACTAAGTAAATCGAGTTTGAAATACTGCCCACGGATAGCACCATAACTGTTTCGAACATTCAGCCCTTTACTGTACTTAATTGATGCCCTACTAGGCAATCCAGGGACGTAATGGTAAATCTACAAGGAAGTACCTTAAAATCGACACATTTGGTGTTAAAATCGGTCCGGCCGTTTTCGAGTTATAACGGTGAAAAGAAAACCTTCACTATCTACTAAGGTATCCTACATCCTACTGTGGTATCTACATTTTATCCCACATTCCGCCATAAAACAAACATATCTCTACATGACATATTCCTTGATATAAATATTTTCTATTCAGTCCTCTAGATTCTTCATAATATCAAGGTTACACGATAATTGTAATCGTGAGCGAAGCCACGGGTTCTGCTAGTTACCTAATAGTTATAAATGTTGTAGGGTTTCCCCACCCCCCAAAACCATTTTGGAGGGTTGAGCATTGATGAGGACAAGAAATTATATATTTTTGTATCTTTTAAGTAGTTAAAATGTGTTCTGGTGACTCTTATTCGATTTAAATGTGAATTGCTGAACACAGAAAATACTCAATTTAGTAAAAAAAGTTACTAATAAATATCCGCCTTGATGCGACCTTTGGCTCAGCGGCAAAGGTCGATACTTGCGGAGGGTTGTCTATGCGTTATCTTTTAGGAAAACCCCCATACATGAAGTACCAAATATTTGCCACAAAAATAACTAATTTAAAAAAAAATTATTAAAACAAGCGTTGGCTTATTTTTTACTCATTCAGCATATTAAAGCGAGTGGTCATACGATGTGAGTTGATATTGGAGTTGGTTGGACAAACCCCCCCCCCCAAACCATTTTGGAGGGTTGAGCCTTGATGATGACAACAAGAAATTATTATTTTTGTATCTTTTAAGTAGTTAATATGTGTTCTGGTAGTTCTTATTCGATTTAAATGTGAATTGCTGAACACAGAAAATACTTAATTTTAATTGACTCATGGCATTTTTTAATTTTTGAATGGCCGCCATTTTGGACTGGAGCATGATATCGACCTCCAGTTTGCGGCATTGTGTTTATTTTAACAAGCCCTTTAAAATAAGCAGTCGCACGTTGGGGGTTTACATTTAAAATTTTGGGGTTACCCCCCCAAAATCCAATTTTGGGGGCAGGGGCAGAAATGACACATACACCAAAAAGTAGTTTTTTTAGTATTAAAAGGTATGCAAAATATTGTTTTGATATCTGGCTTACTTTAAAATATATTGAACCGGTCCGGGACTTTTGGGACACACAGTATAATTTGTACTAATTTATTTGATTGTGTATAATCAGGTTTGGATTTACAGGCATTGAAGCCTTAGGGGAAGCCTTCTTAGTTAAATTTGATTTTTTAATTAAACATCAACAATTATTTTCTTTAATTTTCCCCACAAGGGGGAAGGGGGAATCTGAAAAGGCTGATTTTATTTGTTATATAATTTAAGGACGGTCAATAAGTTAACTTTTGCCTCCTCAATTACTGGTAAATGGTCTGATGTATAGGTACTCAATCCAACATTTATAGTTGTAGACTACTGTACTGGTAGGTGGCAAAAGTTGAGACTAGAGATCCTGATAAAACTCACATTTCTGTCGAGCTATCAAAATGTCAGTTATTTGTGTTTACTGTTTACTGCAGCACAATGAAATTTGTGCTGCAGTTCTGTACCAAAAGATGTATTTTGCAATAAACATGATATTGAGTATTACCTTAATTTATAAGAATATAACCTCTAAGACATATGTGGTAAGCTCTGCAAGAGCTTTTAGGCCTACCATCATATTTCAAGTAAATTTAACATAAATTGTTGTGTGACCTTGTTTAGATTTCATATTTATTGTATGTGAACCTGCAGCAAAATTGTTTCAATTCTAAATGCTTCTTTACATAAAAATTTAACCATATGAGTGATTCCATGAACAGCACAGATTTGATGGTTAATGCTGATTGTGATCACTCTCCCACCCACACCAATACGACTAACCAGGTAATTAAAGTTCATTCATTAATAATGAAACATCTTAAAATCAACTTTCCAGAGATAAAAAAATTAAAAGCAGTCAGGTACGATTAAAAATTTTGGGTTTAAGGACATTTTAAACTTAATAAATACTATTTATTTGAAGTATGTCAGAAAATAATATGGTTCATCTTAGAGCAATTTAAAATGGCTTTTAGATAGCTCCTGAAGGGTTGTTAAAATAAATTTGTCATAAAAAGTAATACTTTTGAACCTGTAACAGAACATGCTGTTTTTAAATTTTTTACTTCAAATAAAAAAATAAGTTATTGAAGTAATTAATTTTTTAAGTAATTTATAAGCATTTTATGATTTTATATAATACCACATATTGTTGCTCGTATGGATTCCTGGCAAAAGACTCATCTCACATCGATTAAGTACATTGGATATATTGTTGATATTATTTATATTTCTTAGCTTTATACTGTTCATAAAACATAATTAAAAATCCATTTTACTTATGATTTTTTTCAATATTATAAAATACAAATTGCCTTCACAAATCCTCAAGTACAAAAGTAATTATAACTTACAGTACCGTACCTAATTTATAAGTTATTGTGTAATGTTCTTGAAATTTCCAAGTTTGAAATATAAATACAGATTTATTTATATTCTAAATTCTTATTTACCTACAGCTTGTTTACAACAGCCAAACCATTGAATAACATGGTTGACAGATGAGACTTCTGGACATGGCTTTTGAAATTAAAGTATTGCATACTTTGCTCACCAAATGATTGGGCAGCTTTATACTATCTGTCATCATAACAATCGACAAATCTCATGGTTTGTAACAAACCATAAGATTTATTAATGCTTAAGAGTCCTTGAAAAATATAAAATGTATTAAATCAAGGAAAATTTGCTATAGAAAAAGTACAGTACAAAATATTTCCGTTGCAGCATACGTGCATAATAAGCGAATTTCAAATGCTTAATAAATCATTTACTATATACAAAATATTACATCGATTAAAATCAACAGTAATATCTTTAGCTCAGAGGTTTATTGGTTACGTTTTAGAGGAATGTAGTGTCAAGAACTGACAGCAGTAGCAAATGTTTGTTTTGGTTATTTTAGGTTAGTTTGAATTTTTTTGTGTATTTTGTGGATTTCAACGCCAGTGGCATTTTTTAATGTTTTGATCGGGAACGGTCCAAACCCGGGTATTGTTACTATCTAACAACAACCTTTTGTCAGATAGCATCATTAATTTATAGCCCAACGACAAATGGCAACTGGACCCAGTTTCGATCCTGTCAGGAATCGATCTGACGACCCTCAAGTTATGAGGTGTTTATGCAAGGTTTGAAGGATCGAGAAATGTATTGGTTTATGCAAGGAATACATTATGATTGAAAGTATGTTTTTTCTTAGTAGTATTATGAAAAGTATCGTATGTTACACGACCATCACTTTCATCCGGTAAAACAGTACTTTCGGCCTAGTAACGTAAATATACTATTGTGGTGTTGCAAACGCATTATTTCTTGGACATTTCACAGCAATCATTAGGCAAAGATTTTTCACTATTAAAATATGGTTTACAATACCTTCAGTCAACAGTTCTAATCCTGTAGATTCTGTTACATATGTTTCGAAACTACCGTTTCATCGTCTGGGAATGATCCAAAAATTGTCATGACATTAAATTGTTGAATAACTTAAATAATTTTAAAACATTTTTTTAAATTCACATAACACATAACAACACTTAATAAAAAACACTGAGTACTTGTGCTGGCCAGCAAGAGACACTGACTCTATTAAGTCAATTAACAGTTCTGGAGGCAAACGACAATGAATAAAGCTTTTTCAACAAAACTCAGCGTCTGACACAATTTTTAGGGGGATGCTTGATTGAGCTATAGAGCAGAGGTCTGAAACTCTTGCCCCCCCCTCAATCAAGATGCTGAAATTATGCCCATACTTATAAAGTTCCGGCCAAATCATTAGGCGGGTGGCGAAAAACGGAAACTCCAGCAGTAGAAATGACTTGATGTTAAAGACACCCCCGCTTCTCTATACAGTTAAGTAGTTGAACATATTTCCAAGATGAAGCACATTTACTTGGGTATGTTTGGAGAACTTACTCAGCTGATTTGGGGAACATAAAAAAAGAGCATAACTGTCTATAACTTCAGATGGGTAAATAATTGGCCAAAAACATATTTTGAACGTCAGCAGCGCACTCACTCACCTGCCTAATGATTTGGCCGGAACTCTAGGACCGACAGACGGTGATTCCCACATTAGCTATTTATTCTGACAGTACTTGCAAAATTTGATGAATAAAAATCATTGTAACGTGACCAAGAAGCTTTCATTAGTTTACTTAATATAATAGTGGTTTAAAGTACAAGAAAGAGTATTGAACCTATCAAGCCGATCAATAATAAATCAAATTGAGAGACATAAATTTAATGTTGTAAAAGGTGCAAAAGTGAAAAAACTGTGTTTTTATACCTAAAATTTTCCACAATTTCTGGACCCCCTTCTTGCCTGGGGGTGTTCCGTACACCCCCAACTCCCTGGTAGGAGTAAGTTATAGAATCTGAGTCTTGCACACTTGTAATTTCCGCCTTAGGCCGTCCCAGACAATAGTAAATATTTCGAATGGGTACATTGTACTATTATTGTGTTTACCCTGAACTCAATGCTGAAATCCGTTTAAAAAAGTTTTGATTTGTCAAAAAGATATTCTCAAATAAAAATTCAGCCCTACACATTTCAAATTGACATTCAGTACTTTGAATATTTTTTGGATTATTTTTCTTATTTATCCGGTGCATGTTTTGGTTTTAAAAAACTCAGTAATTAATGGCTTTTAAGTGAGCTATTGATCATTAAAATCGGACAAATGTTGAACGAGCTATAAGGCTAAAAACAACATAAAAATTCATTTTTTTCTAAATTGTTTTTTTGTCAAAGTTTTATAGCGCAGGTTCTAAATGAACACAAAGTTTGTTCTAGTCTCAAATTAATCAGTGAATTATAGGTTTTCATATGAGTTATCGCTCATTAAAACCAGATTTACCTAATTTGAATTATGAACATTCATTTACCATAAAATATGTTTACTTCCGTACAAGGCCGTAGCCAATGGGGGGGTTAGGGGGTCAACCCCCCCCCCCCCCGAAATAGTTGAAATAGCCTTGAAGTTGTAGCCAACGGGGGGTCAGGGGGTGCAAACCCCCCCCCCGCAATTGTTGAAAGGGCAATTGCATAGGAGTCCGGGCTCGCAGGGGGCCCAGGAACAGGCCAAATAGGGTCCGAAATGATAATAAAGGGGTTGAAAGCAGACGTAATAGCTAAGAAAAAAAGGTCACCAGATATTAAGGAGCGGAAATCCTGTCGCCGGGCCTACCTAAACTCCTCCCAAAGATTTTTTCTGGCTACGGCTTTGCTTCCGTAAACTGTATATGTGAGATGGAAAGCGAAAAGGGACCTCTTGTCGGGAATTCTCGATTTTGAGTTATTGGCATTTTTGAATTCCTCATTTAATTCCTAACAATTTGATGCAAGTCCCATGAGTCTATGATTTTTTTTGGTAAAGTTATAGGACTTTAAAATTTCAATATGGAAACTGGTCATTTTGAGAAAAATCGATTTGAAAATTTCAAATAAGCATAAAACTATATTTTTCATATTTAAGAAATGATTTTGATATCAAAAGAAAGCTTATAATGTCTACTTTCAAGGGAATACCAATTTTTGTCTTAACTCAGAGTACCGTAGTTTTCAGGAAAACAATAGAGGAAAGTGCCCAAATACGGACCCGTGCCCTAATGTGGACCCCCATGGTTATTGTCTCTGCTGTGTGCTGAAACCTAGCGAGAGACAGTGTAAATACTAGTGATAGGTTCCACCACAAAGTAGGCGAGAGCTAGCGTCACTTGCTCAATTGTTTTTCTGTCAGTTCGCCATTACTTGTTTTTGCAAAATTGAAAGTTTTTGTGAGTGTTCAGTTTTTTCAAGTTGTACGTTATAAGTGATAGGTAAGCCTTTCTACCCTTATATATTCTCAAATGGTAATGTTGGAGGAATCATTTAACCATGTAATTATTTCCATGCTATGTCTTTTTTATTAAATACGGCGTTTTAAAAATTCAGAGGTTAGGTGCCCAAAACGGACCCCCAGCAGTTGCCTAAACTGGACCCCACATATAATGTGTGATGTTTTATAGAAAAACAGGTGTAGGTATTTTTTGTCAAATTCTATTCCTTTTTTATTTTTTTCAGATTGAAAAACAAGTATTTTATCCGTTAATAACATACAACCTTTTCGCTGAACTCAATATTGTTTTATTTACCTTAACTTTTCGCATTTTCAATTTTTTATATTAAAAATTGTTAAAATTAAAAAAGATTGTTGTCAAACCGTTCTAAAATGATTTTTTTCTGTTTTATTCTCTTTCCTAGTTTAGTAAATTAAGTTTTTAATCATTTTACCCAGGGGTCCAGTTTAAGCAATCTTTTTGAAAATCACAAAAGTGTAAGGTTTAAAAAAATTTTTTTACTCCTATAATTTATATAAATACTTGCCATAAATGAATTACAAATATTACATAACATAATAAAGTTAATATTACATGGTTTTAAAACAAGTTTTTTCAATAATTTATATATTTTACAATATAAAAACAAAATGGGGGTCCGAATTTGGGTACTTTCCTATATTTTTATCGAAGCATGTCGTAAAAAGTAGTATTCTAGAAAAGGGACCTCTTGTCGGCCCTATGTTATTCTCCTAAACGACTAGAGGTCCCTTTTTAAAACTGAATATTTTACTGTTGTCTCATTGTTTTATATTTTTTTCAAATAAGAGTAGAATCTGCACTGATAAGACATCACCTACCGCGATAACACTGGTTCACCTGACAGGCTGCATCGTGAGCCGGTCCCTCTACCCCGCACCCAGCATAGAGTTTACTCCAATAGTAGGAAGTGCACCGCCCGACTGCGGAGTGAGGGGAGCTCACAATTCCCTAAAAAAATACGAGCGTGGAAGGGGGTAAAAAAACAAGCATTTCTCAACAATTCGACGAACAATTTAATTTGATTGAAATTCAGTCCCAGTGAAAAGGCAGAAGGCCAACAACTTGAATTTATGAGACAAGCGAAAAAAATATCACACATTCCAAAAGGCTGCAAATTCAGTCCGCCCTACAATTTAATTCTGAAATTTTGAGCTTTTGATAGACTTAAAACTAAATAACAATAAATATAAAAATGTATGAAAATTAACGGCACAATAAGACATCATAAATAAATAATAAATATATATATATATATATATATATAAATATAATAAAAAAAATAAATACGGGCACGTGTATCACAGTCAGTTGGTGGTGGCATCACAAGTTATCACAGTCGGCTTAGTTCATGGTGGTGGTGGTGACCCAGCGGAAGCCCACATATCTTCCCCACTGGATGATGAGATGAAGAGGAGCGGGGGGGTGACCAGCAGGTGGTGGTGTCATACCCCCAGATGGTAGACTTCCGCAGCTGGGCAGGTCGATGGCCAGCGGGACACCATGGTGCGTCCGCACCGGGACCCCTTTCGACGATCACGGCAGGATTAACACATCATAATAGTAGAAACTGTTTGCTCACAAAACTTTACTTTGGTCAGTTGAAAAGAACTTGAATGCAGGAGCAAATGAACAACTTCAGCATGTATAGAGTGACGCGGACCTTATGACAATTTTGGCGTCCAACCCGAGTATCAACGAAACTGGGGTTCACAAGAGCAGCAACAGCGATTACCGGCAGCGCCACAGCCACAACAACAAGACAAACACATACTATACTAGAGCAGTGACATAAGTGAATGTCAATGTCACGGATCAACCTCCCTCCCCAAAAGAGGACACTCCTGTTCCAAAATGGGACAATAAGCAAAGCCTCTCCCCATCTCGGAAGATCACAACACCAACCCGGACTCAAGTGTCTGAGGGGGGAACGCCAAGAGACTCCCAACCAGAGGGAAAACTCACCACTGGAAGTTTGTGCTGGCCAGCACTTGGGTAAGAAAATTTAGTGAGGGAAAAACATCAGCAGTGAACGGGGGCAGAAGAGGTGATCAGTCTCTCTGACCCAGCACACTTCCCACTCAGACACAAGGGTGACTAAGGAATCCCACGGAAGGGCTTCAAATGTGAAATATGAGCCCTCCACACAATCTTTCCGTCCTGCGGGTCACACAGACGAACGGTGACAGGTGTGAGAAACTTCAAGATGCGGTGAGGACCAGTCCACCGGTGACATAACTTGGCGACTACCTTGTTCACAGCCAAACTGGCTGGATGAGCCTTGCAAAACACCAAGTCCCCCACCTGGAAAGGATTAGGAATGCGACCTCTATTATGCTTCCTCCGGACCAATTCCCTAGCTCTGATCAAATTTCTCCTGGCCGCTTGACAAGTTGCCTTGACATTAAACGTGCCAGGAGGTGGCAGAAGGTCGCCAATACCCCACACATTCGCTAAAGGGTTGTTAGGCGGATAGCCTAAGAACAGCTCGAAAGGGACCGCCTTGTGACTCTCTGGGCAGTATTAAAAGCGAATTGGAGCCAAGGGAGTTCATGATCCCAGGTGGTCTGCTTATCAGCGTGGAAAGCCATGAGAGCGGATCAAAGATTTCGGTTGAACCTTTCAGCGTGAGAAGGCTGTGGGTAATAAGGCGAAGTGGTCACATGGCGGATACCGTGCCTAAAGCACATCTTCTTGAACAGATGGGAAATAAATTGGGTTCCGTTATCGGAAACAATGGTGGCGGGTATTCCGAAGTGTTGGAAAAGATGGGTGCGAAGTACCTGCACGGTGAGCTGTGCAGTGGAATTCCTTAAGGGAAAAAGCCAACAATACTTGAAGAAGGCATCCAGACAAACAAGCAGGAACTTATTTCCTGACTTGCTACGTGGGAGAGGCCCAACATAGTCGATGAAAACCTTCTCCAAAGGTCTCTCCGCCACCTCAGATGACAACAACCCAAATTTAGTATTCTGAGCGGGTTTGCTAAGCGACAAGAACGTACCCGCGCGGCAATGTCTCGGTCCATACCCTTCCAGATGAACGTTTCCCTAATCTTGGCGATGGTCTTGTGAACTCCTAAATGCCCATCCACAGGGGAAGAGTGAAAATACTCGAAGACCATCGGTATCAGAAGACTGGGCAGCACAACCTTTGGTTTGCCCCGCTGCCGAGCTCGGCAGCAAAGAGCACCCTGGGATAGAAAATAAGGGGGGTGGGCTCCCCCATCTTGAAGCTCACCAATGATTTTAGCCAGCTCGGGATCTTTAAGTTGGTGTGGAATGAAATCCGAAAAAGCAAGGGGAAAATCCAGGAGCACGGCACACCCTGCCTGCTCCGGGTAAGGAGAATGGTCGTCGGGTGAGTGGTACATCCTAGATAAAGTGTCGGCAATGATATTTTGTCTGCCTCGGATATGTTGGACTTGAAACTTAAGAGACGATATTTGGACAACCCAACGACCAATTTTCCCAAGCTGGCGGGGATGCGCGAGGAGCCACGAGAGTGCTTGGTTGTCGGTTTCCAACAAAAACTATTTATGTTCTAAAAACCGCCTAAATTTATTAATTCCAAACACGACAGCCAAGCATTCAAGTTCATAAACGGATGAGCTCTTCTTTTCACAGGGATTCAAAGTGCGTGAGGCATACGCAATAGGCTGCCTAACCCCATCCACCTCTTGTGACAACACAGCCGCAATAGCGACGGAGGAAGCATCTGTTTGCAGGACGAACTTTTGGTTGAAATCCGGCATAGCCAGCACTGGAGGCTGCATGATGGCCTCCTTCAGTAACTCGAAGGACGTCTGCTGCGCTTTACCCCACACAAACTTGGCTCCCTTCTTGCGAAGTTCATTGAGAGGGGCCGCCAACTCAGCGACATTGAATATGAAGCGCCGGTAGAAACCTACCATGCCAATGAATCTGGCGATTCCCTTGGCATCCTTGGGAGGAGGAAAATCCCTGATAGCCTGGGTCCTAGCTGGATCAATGCAGACGCCCCGAGAAGAAACAAGATGACCAAGAAAAGAAATCTCAGCCTGTGCAAAACTAACTTTGTCGGGATTTACGGTAAGGCCAGCCCTACGCAATCTACTCATGACTTCCTCCAGATGAGCCAAATGGTCTTCGAAACTCTCACTGTACACCAGAAGATCGTCGAGGTAATTGAACACAAACTTGAATTTTACGTCGTGAAAGATGGAATCCAGGAGTCTGGTTCTCACCAGACTCCTGGACTCTCTGGACTCTCTCCAAGACTCTCGTCTTGGCCCCCACAGCTAGACCCATCGGAACTCGTGTGAACTGATATAAGTTCCACGGAACGCAGAAAGCAGTGAGAGGTCGAGACTCAGGTTTCAAAGGAATCTGGTGATAAGCCTGGTTTAAATCGAAAACAGAAAAATACTTGGCCTTACCGAACCAATCGAACGCCGAATGCAAATCGGGGAGAGGCACGGAGTCAATTTCAATATTCGCATTCAACTTGCGATCGTCTAGGACCATCCGAGACTTGCCATTGGACTTAGGGACGAGAAATGCTGGACTTGCGTAACTTGAGTGGGAAGGCTTAATAACCCCATTTTTCAGAAGTTCATCAATGATAGTACGAAGGATTTCCATCTTGGGTGGAGCTAACTTGTATGGGGGAGAACGTACGGGACGGGTGTCAGTCAGTCGAATCTCATACTTTAAAGGGTTGGTGACCCCTAGTTTCGGCGTCAGCACTTCTGGGAAACGAGAACATAGGGTTCGAATCGCTTCCGCCTCATTAGTAGTCAGATGCCCTAAAGGATCAACCTTCGTCTCGCTCGGTGACTCAGGCTCCACCACAGCGGCACCACCGTTGATTTCATCGGCGAAAGGAATTAACACCCGTCTTGCGAATCGGAAGAAACACTGGTCTCTACCTAAGTCTAAAATCAAGCCAGTGTGCTTAATAAAATCCGCTCCCAAAATGACGGGAAAGCAAAGGTCCTTAGCTACCCAGAAACTCCACACCCAAAAAAAAAAGTTCGATTTTGAACTTAAAGCGGGCTTCATAGATGATGGTAAGTGGGGAATTAGAAGCAGTCCAGCAGATAGGGGAACTTCGCTCAACCTGCTTGATGAGCCCAGAAGCTTTTAAGTTTTCAAAAAGCACAAGGAAATGAGACAACGGGCTGACCCAGAATCCACAAGGACCTTCTGCACCGTGTCACCTAACAAGATGTTTAGTCGTGGGCAGGTTGAGCGCACCGCTTTCACACCCATAGATGCAAGGCCCTTCATCCCCCGCAGCAGAGGCTCGGAAACATTAACCGCACTCCCAGAAGAGGAGGCGCACTCCCAGAAGAAACAGTGTTGTTGACAGACTTTACCTTTGACCTTTTAAACTTACCCTTACTTGAGAAATTATGTACCTTATTGCCCTTGTCGTTGACTCTCATATCACAGGAAGGATTGGGCAAGCTTTCCTCCTGTGAAGAACTCAGTTTTTTGAACCATGTCCAGAATTTCCCCTCTGGCGGCAATCCCGCCGGATGTGGCCTGTTTGCCCACAACCAAAACAAACAACAGGGCGCCTCTGCCACTGCGGCGGTTCAGGACCCTGCCCTACAACGGGACGAGGACCAGCCCGGGGAAGATGCCCCGCAGCTTGGCTCCACTGAAGATCAGCGTCCTGGACACTCCTAGAGAGGATAGAGAGTCGGTCCAGGTCCGCGAATGAAGTAGGTCTCGACGAGAACATCAAACGTGAGCGTTCCTCCGGTTTTAAACCCTGCAGCACAATGTCAATGAGCTCAAGTTCACCAATGCCAAGTCGCAAGACTCGTTCCACTGTGCGGATATCCTCAACATACTGACTGAGAGCTTCGTTATTGTGTTGAGGGCGGAACACCTTTTCCACCTTCAACTTTTCCATTACTCGTCGAGGCAAGAAAAGTTCCAAGGCTTCCTTGTGAAAAACATCAAAACTTACACCGCTGCGTAAGCAATCCAAAAGCCTGTCGCCCAACGGTTTCAAGCAGTACGGAGCAATGAGCTCCATCAAGGTTGAGTCGGCCATCCCAGGGAACGCACGCATGCGCAACACACCCTTAAGAAAACTGAGCAGGCCGTTCACATCAAGCCCATCTGTCGGCTGAAATCTGTTCAACACTGAAGCGAGAGGGCGCGGAAGTCTAGCAAATGCATGTGAAAGTGACGAACCACCACTGTGGGTCTGAGAAATTGCTTGGGCAGCAGCACCCGGCTCTGACGTAGCTGCACATGACGGGGAAACATGCTCAAAGGTGGGTAGCCGAAGCAGCGCACTAGGATTCGGTTGTTCCCGAGGGGGACCTCCCGGAGGCACAGTGTCAACGCCAGAGTTCTTGGGCGTTTCCTTCACAGTTTCAGAAGGAGGGGGACTCTGAGTCGTCTCCAGACGTGACCCCTTCTCAGTACCCTCAAACAATTCTACAGTCTCCTTGACTGACTTACCTGTTCGAATGTTATCAATGATACCTAGGAGTTCGAGGATTCTTGCCTCCACCCAAATCTTATCCTCCTCCTGAATTTCAGGATTGTTACCTAATAGCTGCAGTCGATTTTGCCAATGTGTCAATTAAGTGAGTGAGGAATTCTTGGCTGAACCCGTGGGCAAGGTGCTCCAACTATCAATCTCACCACTTAATTCCTCCATTCTTTCCCTACATGCCTCAAGTTCCACATTCAGAACCAGGGACTCATGCCAAGTTTGTAGGGTACTTGAAACAGACCTAAATTGCGCACGCAATGTGCGCACATCAGCCCCAGGAGTTTCCCCTCGAGACCGCACCTCGTACACTAGCTCCGGCTTCCTCAAATATTCAGGGCCAATGGATGCCATCCTCGCTCTCAGCCAGTATGCTGCCTACTCACAAAAAACTAAACTACACTATCACAAACTATACTAAACAAAATTACACAACTTAATCTCCTAAAGGTTCTGTACACGACGCCTTTCGTCGAAAACATAGAACACACACAAAGCACGCACACCACCAAGTGCGACCACCAACATACACACACAGATTTACACTACATTTATACATTGTCGACAAGAAACAACTACATGAATTTAGACAGAAGTTGGGTAAATAATTAATATTTTGAGGTTTGACCTGCTTTAACGTCCCTTGCTCTCTGCGGAGGATTAGTCGGCAGAAAGCAAGACACCGAAACCAATTCCACCCGGTGCCTCGGCCAAGGGTGGGCTCCTAATTAAAAAAAATGAAATGAAACAGTTACCCCCTTCTGCCAGAATCCACGGCTCTACTGAAACTCCCCCCTGAGTACCACACAAAAACTAAAGCCCCCTTAACCACGCTCTGCTACCATCTGAGCCGGTCCCTCTACCCCGCACCCAGCTTAGAGTTTACTCCAATAGTAGGAAGTGCACCGCCCGACTGCGGAGTGAGGGGAGCTCACAATTCCCTAAAAAAATACGAGCGTGGAAGGGGGTAAAAAACAAGCATTTCTCAACAATTCGACGAACAATTTAATTTGATTGAAATTCAGTCCCAGTGAAAAGGCAGAAGGCCAACAACTTGAATTTCTGAGACAAGCGAAAAAAAACAAACATTCCAAAAGGCTGCAAATTCAGTCCGCCCTACAATTTAATTCTGAAATTTGGAGTTTTTGATAGACTTAAAACTAAATAACCATAAATATAAAAATGTATGAAAATTAACGGCACAATAAGACATTATAAATAAATAATAAATAAATATAGGGTGGGTGCACCAGTGAATGACCACCCCCCAGTGAATGACCGTTTTGTTTAAAAAGCCCGTTATTAAGCATATTCTTTGGGCTAGCTAATTAAAAATAAGCATAAAACCAGCCTTGGAATATTATTCAACGATAATCTTTCATTGGTTAAAATTGCTGAAGTCAAAAATACTTTTTAAACATATTTAATATTGAGTGTCCTACTATCTTCAATTTTGATGTTTCCTGCTATAGTGATTACCCCTGCAAGGCTTTCCTGGATTTACATTCATTCTGTATTTGATGATTGTTTCAAAATTGTGTTGCAATTAAATGATATTTAACATACTATCCTGCAATTTAAAATCAATTTTATTGCTGTGCATGTTAAGATTAATTATTACTGAGGGTGGTCATAAATTGGAACGTAACTAGGGCAAAAACCAGTGAATGACCGGGGAAAAACTTAGCGGTCATTCACTGGAACGAGATCGGTCATTTACTAGCTATGATCTATATTTTCAGCTGAATTATTCTTAATCATTGTTGTCAGCTGATTTTTAAATGTTTTGACAGTTATTCAGCCAAAACAGACCGGTCATTCACTGGAGCAAGATCGGTCATTCACTGGTGCAGTCCCGGTCATTTATTGGAGCATTGACATAGTTGTATTTTAATTGATATTGTAACCAGTATTTTCATTAAGTGACATATTTAACCAATATTGCTTAATCCTTAAAGTATAAATGAACTTTCTACAGTAAAATATATAGCTGCGACCATAAAATAATTGAGTAATGTTAAATTAACATGAGACTTCGTCCTTAACCGGTCATTCACTGGTGCACCCACCCTATATATATATATATATATATATATATATATATATATATATATATATATATATATATATATAAAATAAAAAATAAATACGGGCACGTGTATCACAGTCAGTTGGTGGTGGCATCACAAGTTATCACAGTCGGCTTAGTTCATGGTGGTGGTGGTGACCCAGCGGAAGCCCACATATCTTCCCCACTGGATGATGAGATGAAGAGGGGTTGGGGGGGGGGGTGACCAGCAGGTGGTGGTGTCATACCCCCAGATGGTAGACTTCCGCAGCTGGGCAGGTCGATGGCCAGCGGGACACCCCTTTCGACGATCACAGCAGGATTAACACATCATAATAGTAGAAACTGTTTGCTCACAAAAGTTTACTTTGGTCAGTTGAAAAGAACTTGAATGCAGGAACAAATGGACAACTTCAGCATGTGTAGAGTGACGCGGACCTTATGACAATTTTGGCGTCCAACCCGAGTATCAACGAAACTGGGGTTCACAAGAGCAGCAACAGCGATTACCGGCAGCGCCACAGCCACAACAACAAGACAAACACATACTATACTAGAGCAGTGACATACGTGACCAGGGGGGGTCATTGTCATGGCTCAATCGCTATCAGTGCTTCAGCCACAAAAACAAAAATTCCCAACACTATCTTTTGTAATCAAATTACTCTGTTTATATTTAATTTTGCTCATCATTGAGGCATTCAAGGAGCAATAATATATAATTAATTGCTCATTTATTGCAATAAATATAACTATTATTGTCCTACGTATAAATACTCTCTTGAAAAGACAAAGTTTATTAGCCAAAACATCGTTTATAATTAAAAGGGACATCTTGTCGGGACCGTATGAAATTGGTGAGAAATTTTGTTCTCTTTACACCAAACTTCGTTTTAGTTCTCTAAAATTCCGCTAGAATTCAGGAGAGTTTATTTTTTGGACCAAAGTCTGCTTCCGAAGTGCATGTTGAAAATTGGACCTCTTGCCGTTATGGTGAAATAACATTGAGCGACAAGAGGTCCCTTTTCTCAAGCCATGCGGAGGCTAACAATATGATTTATTTCGACCTTTTATAACTTCGATTCAATATTTTAACCGATACAGGCCTGATCTATGATAAATGAGGTCTAACAATCGATAGAGACCCGAATTTAGATACAGTATACCTAGGATTATCCGGACCTCACATTATTCGGATCCCGGATTATCCGGACCGGTCTATCCGAGAAATTGAAAAATTAAAATCACGGCAAAATCATAATTTTAGCGAGTTTACCGGTGAAATGCGCCTTCTAAAAGTGAAATACAAATTCAATACATTAATGTACGCATTTGGAATCACAATAATTGAAGAAATCAACAGTACATTACAGCATTTTCGTGAACGTAGTTTTCTGCATTGGTACTTCGGGCGCTAGCGTAATCAACAAAAGCGTAGCCTACGGCAATTTTTCGAGTTTGTTTCTTGCTGTCATTTGACGCGTTACGTTACTTAAGGAAAGTTACTATAGTAAGTTTTGAGTCACATTGTTTCGTCATAATTATTTCTAGCTTGAGTTATTTTGAGTTATGATTATTTAAATTTATTAAATTAAATATTTTTATCTGGAGTCTTATTCCAAACCTAAACCGTAGGTACGGTAAAAGTTAACATTATATTCGTATGATTGTTTTGTTCTTAAATTTGTTCCAAATTAAACCCTCTTAAAATTTGAAAGACTAACATGTTGAACAGGCCTGATAAGACGTTTGCAGCATCAATTCAGCAGGGGCTAAGGTTCGCGATCGCTAATTAGGCTATATTGTTATGACCTCGGTACAGTAGTAAAAACTGTGTTTCGGCACTCAAGATAACCCCAAAGTGTGAACTTCAATATTTCACCATGGCTACATCGACCAGTACCTCTACCACCGATACAGTCGCTACTACGACTTGTGTGAATATTTCTACTGCCGTGCCTAACATCGAAAAATTGGAAGGTCAGCAAAATTATGGTAGTTGGAAGTTTTCTATGAAAATGTACCTCATGCTTGAGGGACTTTATGGTTTATGTCGACGGGACAATTACTTCCTCCGATACTAATGACAAGGCGCGTGATCAAAGTGCTCTAGCAAAGATTTGCTTATTTGTGAATCCTAATTGTTTCATCCATGTCCAAAATGCTAAAACAGCCAAAGAAGCATGGGACAATTTAAAGACAGCCTTTGAAGGTCACAGTATGGCAACTATTTTTGAAATGACTCGCAGACTTTCTAATACCAAGCAAGAAAACTTTTCTTCGATACAGACATTTTGGAAACAGCTCAGAAATTATCCGATACATGGGTGAGCCTATAGAAACAAATGGATTGCCTTCATTATGATAAATGGTGTGTCAGATGATTATGAAGCTTTAATTTCTTCAATTAATCAACAGTCTAAAGACAAAATCAAGTCCGAATAGCCCAGTCAATTTAGCTTTAAAATTCCTAAAGAAAAAAATGGTATATTTTTGCAAATTTGCTTATACAATGTGCGTTAAGGCTCCTAGTTTAACATACTAAAAGTCCCCTAACGTGAGACTTGAGCTCGCGCCGCCATATTGGATTTTAGGTAACATTTTTTGGTTTTTCTTAATTACCTCTGTAAATATCAATATTTTACATACCATATAGAATTACAAAATTAAGGTACACAAAATTTGCAACAAAAAGTGTATTCGCCATTTGAACGTAACCCTAACCGTTTCAGAGAAATATGCACTTAAATATGTAAATTTTTAGATTTTTAGGTACAATTTTCTTGTTTTTCAAAATTATCTCGAAAACCGTTAATATTTTACATACTATATGCAGTTACAAAATTAAAGTACACAAAACTTTCTACAAACGTGTATTTATTGTTTTTTTGTAACACTATCCGTTCCAGAGAAATATGCAATTTAATAAGTTAATTAAAAATTCCGATCATTTTACACCATGCATTTTGGCTATTAAAAAGTTCACAAAAATGTTCTGTGTAAGTAACAAATTATATCCATTCATACTTTTGATACTCCTTATAAAATTGTTATCCTCCCTCTGGAACCATTATTGGTAATTAGATTAACTGCAGGTTCATCATTATTTTTACCATATTCTTATGGGACTGTATTTTTTTTGTTTTAGCTATACAGACAAATGTAGTTTCCCTGTTGTCAACAAATATAATCAGCACATTTTACTTCTTCTTTAATTTGGCATTTAGTGTTCTGTGTGGTTTTAAACATGCATAGAAACGATTTACAAAATGTAATGATAAATTGGGAACCATTAAAATGTGTTATTTGTGATCACAGTGTAGTGAACAGTGATAGTTAAAGTTGACAAGAAAGGTGTGGCTGGTTCGGTAAAAGCAAGCAAAGAAAGGGAAGATGGAAATAAACTTTTTTTTTGGTTGGGCTTACTTCAGTATATGTACAAACACACCGCCGTAAAATATATACCAGACCATCATCTATTGCAGCAGCCAAAACAAAGCATAGCCTAGCCTACTTCCTTGTACTCCTTGTAGCGATGCCTTCTCAAGCACAACTCTGGAATCATCGCAAGCTAAATTTTATTTCAAAACAAAGTGCTTATAATGTTGAGATGTTACTGAGGATGAAAAAGGGAACCGTTGGCGAAGAGACGGAAAGTTTTGGAAACCAATTAACATCCAAATAGGTATTGACAAATTTTTTCAAAGATGTTACTATAATTGTATTTTTGAAACACTTCAAGCATTCTTGGACCATGAATTCAAAGAAGCAATCAAATGATAACAGTTCAAAAGGTAAACATAAAGGCATATCGACAGCTCATGCCAATGTCAAAGCGGTCAGGCCAAGATCATTAATTTCACCTTTACAAGAAGGTTTAACATTAGGTTTATATAGGAAATATGAGTCAAAGAACTTCTTAAATCTTCTCGCCAGTCTTGGGATTTGCTCCTCATACATCAATGTACAAACTTTAGAGTGGTCAGTCATTTAACATAGTGACTCTGAAATCATGGAAGTTCATTCTGTCAGTTTATTTTTGACAATGCCTACTTTAATGTTTCACGGATAGATGAGCATAAGAAATTTCACTGTAGGGTAAGTCCGGGAGAGATGGCCCCCCTTTTTTTGGAGACAAATAATTTTGTTGTTTTTGGGTCAATCAATTTCGTTGTTTGCTTAAGATTTACCTCATGAACTAATTTAATAGTTTATGACATAACTAAAGTCATATTTCATGAAATACTGGCTGAAATTAGTTGACTCAATTATTTCCAACTGGTCCATCTCACCCTCATACTCTGGGTTAGATGGACCAGTCATATAGGGAGAGATGGACCAACCTAAAAAAAGTAGATAAAAATGATTATGTAGGTTTTTACAGCAACAAATTACATTTTAATGAGTATTTTGATTGACTAAAAATAGACCAAATGTTGTGAAAGTTAAAAATACAGTAAATTATAGTATTTTATAAAAAAAATAATTGATGGGGTACATTGGCCAAAATACTAGATGTGTCTAGGCAGTAAAAATTAAAAAAAAATAAAATATTAGGCTAAGTAAGAGTAAACTTATTTTATTTTCTCATAGATATGGTTATTCGCACATAACTGTGCATTTCCTAAAATATTATAAAATATTAAACCACTTTTATGTATATTTAATAAAAACCACTATGGTCCATCTATCCCGACTCGACCTGGACCATCTCTCCCAATTGGATGGGAAAGATGGTCCAGGCCGCCATGATGTCTGTGAGAATGGCAGAGCCGCCTAAGTGCTTTGCAATGAATTGCAACACTATCAACTTTCGTTAAAACGACCAGGAACAAAATTGTACGAACACTTCATGGACTTAGATCACAAAAAGTGAAATCTGTCAAAAGTATTCACTTACCAGAATTATATTTTCTTTAATAACTTGTAAACACGAACATCTGTTGCTCTGGAAATGTGAAGGGAATCACATACCATCCGACATGACACAAGCACACTACTAGTGACGGTCTCTATCGGCTAGTTTTGAAATTACACAACTGGTCCATCTCACCCAGTGGTCCATCTCTCCCTGACTTACCCTATGGGAGATATCAATACCGTTACTCGGTCATTAATTCTCAAAAGAAATGGAAAAATCAGAAAAATATAAAGACTTACAAGTAAAACTTAGTGAAGGCAACGCTGACCTTCTTATTGTTAACACTGCTATTAAAATATAATTTTTCAACAATAATTTTGTCATTGTCGGGGAAGATGTTGACCTTTTAGTGTTGCTTGTGGGTTTAACACCACCAGAAATAAACGGTATCAGGAAACTGACACATACTTTCTCCCTTCAAGTCATTTAAAACCAGAAAACATATTTAGTGAAATAAAACAAATTAACAATTAATTATCACACAAATATATACCAAATGTTATCAAAATCGGTTAGTAAATAACGGAGATATCGGGTTTTAAACATTTGCCATAAGAATAACACTGGACAACGTAATGCGTTTACCGCCGAACTAAAAAATCAATTACCTCCGCAAACAGTTGACGTAAACTAATGATTCAAAATACTAGATTATTTAGTTTTTCAAGTCAAATTTAATGGTTGCAAGTATATTTTCTTTAGAGGTCACAGATTTTGTGAAATTTGAAAAATATGAATTTTTCAACACTTAAACCCCCATAACCTCTGAACCTGAATTTTTACAGACATGCGGGTGGTATCATTTTGTTTGTCATCCTAAGCACTAAAAACCATGAAATTTTTATCAAAATCGTTAGAGCCGTTTCTGAGAAATTTGGATTGTTGTCATTTTTTATGGGTTTTTATGGGGAAAATACCCTTAAAAATCAAAAATTCAAAAAAAGGAAAAATACGCCTGGAGATACCACGGCTTTATACCTATATGCCAAATTTCATGAAAATCGGACTACTGGTGTCGTCTCTAGCTTTGTTTACATCCACACACACACGCACGCACGCACGCACGCACGCACGCACGCACGCACAGACAGACAGACACCACGCCAAAAACCACTTTTTTTGATTCAGGGAGCACTAAAACGAATATATCCACTAACAACTCAAATTCGAAAATTTTGACGAAAACAAAACTTTCTCCATATACTATGTATAGGGGGGAGAAAGTAAAAACACACATTTCTTTCAACCTAGTAAACTCAAATCAGGACCAAAAACATTCTCATCTATACAGCAGCTGCCACCGGGATTTCGTGAAAGCATTCTTCTTACATGCTTTTAGTGGATGTACATCAGTGTTAAACAGTATTGGTAAAATAAAATGAGCAGAAGTTTTAAAATTAAATTAGAATATTCAGGATGTCCCAGCAGTTTTTCTAAATCCAAACTCGACTCATGAGGCTGTTGCTGAGTCAGGACAACGATTTTTCCTTGCGTTAAAACTTTAAACAAATTTAAACTAAGGTAAGCTCCTATACCGTTCCACTAACATTCCACTAGCCAGTCCATAAATGACGAAAATACCAGATATTACATTTAAACTTTTTTGTTAGTTTATAACATTCAAAATATATCTAATTTACAATTTAAGTATTGTTAATTAAACCATTGTGATGACTAGTTCAATGTAAGTAGTATTTAGTTTAACTTCGTCAATATTTAATCCTGAGTTTGTTTGTGAATGAACTTCAAACAATATGATAAAAATAATAATGAACCTGCACTTAATCTAATAATGTATATTACCAAAAATGGTTCCAGAGGGAGGATAACGATTTTATAAGGAGTATAAAAAGTATGAATGGATATAATTTGTTACTTACACAGAACATTTTTGTGAACTTTTTAATAGCCAAAGTGCATGGTGTAAAATGATCGGAATTTTTAATTAACTTATTCAATTGCATATTTATTTTCTCTGGAACGGATAGTGTTACAAAAAAACAATAAATACACGTTTTTAGAAAATTTTGTGTACTTTAATTTTGTAACTGCATATAGTATATAAAATATTAACGGTTTTCGAGATAATTTTGAAAAACAAGAAAATTGTACCTAAAAATCTAAAAATTTACATATTTAAGTGCATATTTCTCTGAAACGGTTAGGGTTACGTTCAAATGGTAAATACACTTTTTGTTGCAAATTTTGTGTACCTTAATTTTGTAATTCTATATGGTATGTAAAATATTGATATTTACAAATATAATTAAGAAAAACCAAAAAATTGTACCTTAAATCCAATACGGCGGCGCGAGCTCAAGTCTCACGTTAGGGGACTTTTAGTATGTTAAACTAGAAGCCTTATCGCACATTTTAAGCCAATTCGCAAAACTATACAATTTTTTGTATTTTTATAACATTAATTTGACTGGGCTAGAAGAGATTAAATCGATGTTATTGAATGAGAGCGAATGTCGCTGAGTTAGATTCGGAGAGTCTGCAAGTTCTTCGGTGTTGTTAGCAAGATACCAAGAAGAAATCGTCCACTAAATTCAAAAAGGGCAAGCCGAAGAAGATTTACTGTTACAACTGTGGCGACCCCTCACACAAAAGGCCTAATTGTCCTAAACTTAATAAGGATGATCCAAAGCCTAGCAAGAGCTCATCTTCAGAGAAGCAAAACTATAGGCCTCATCGTGATAAATGTTCTACGCCTAAGAATAATTCAAAGACACTTCTGACTTCTGCATTGATATCGAAGACACCTGCGTCCGAGTGGATAATAGATAGTGGGGCGACCAACCACATGAAGTGCGAAAGGGACAACTTCATCAACCTCGAGGACCATCACAGCACGCAGATCTCGGTGGCGAACAACATGAGAATTCCATCGCAAGGTGTAGGTGATGTGTTAGTTGATGTGAAAGTTGATTAGTGTAATGAATCTGTTTTAGTGAAAGATGTTATGTACGTACCTGACGTATCCAACAATCTACTTTTTGTGAGTAAGATAACTGATAAGGGTCTTGTAGTTGTTTTTGATAATATGAAATGCTAGCCTATGTATATAATAAATCTAATTTTAATGTCACTGGTAACGTTGAAGTGACAGGCTCTAAGAGTGAGGGTCTTTATGTAATTGACAAACCCTCATCAGAGAAGGCAATGACCGCTGATAGCCTAGTTAACCATGAATTGTGGCATAAGCGTTTAGGTCATCTTTCCCGTAAGGGTATGAGACAGTTACAAGATGGGTTAGTTTGTAAAATCAATTTTGGCGATGATACTAAAAATCAATGTGTGTTACTTGTCTTGAGGGTAAACAAACTGTAAAACCTTTTCGGAATAAGGGTAAACGTGCAGAGGCTAAATTAGAATTAGTCCACTCTGATGTGTGCGGCCCGATGGATGTTCCATAATGGGGAGGTGCTAGATATTGCCTTATCTTTGTTGATGATTTTACAAGAAAGTTTTTTGGCTACATGTTCAAAGCAAGTGAGGTATTTTCTAAATTTTTAGGATTCAAAGCTTTGGTTGAAACCAGGCAGCAAAATTAAATGTCTGAGAACTGATAATGGGGGTGAATATACCAGCAAAGCATTTGAAAACTATCTTAAAGATAGGGTATACGTCATCAGACCACTGTACCATACACTCCACAGCAGAATGGGGTGGCAGAACGCACCAATCGGACTCTACTTGAAAAAGTACGGTGTATGCTTCTTAGATAAAAGTACGGTGTATGTGTTTAGATAAAAGATTTTGGGCGGAAGCTATGAACACTGCTATTTATCTGAAAAATGTATCGCCAACTGCTGCAGTGAATGGTACAGTACCAGAGGGTGCAAGGCGCAATGAAAAAATCGATATTTCTCATTTGCGTATTGTTGGTTGCAAAGCGCAAGTACACATTCCTAAAGAAAAGCGCAGTAAACTAGACAAACGGTCTGAGTCACTGATTTTTGTGGGTTACTGTACAGATACCAAGGGGTATCGTCTAGTGTCACTTAACAACCCGAAAAATGTTATTGTTGCTATGAGTGTAGAGTTCATTGAATCTGATTCAAGACCTAGGTCTAGTGTAGTTCATGATGGATGTGCTGAGGACAAACAAATTGACTCAACCTTTGCCCCAGGTGTGTCTCCTATGTTGCTTGGTCAAATCAATGTACTAGCCTGCAGTAGGCCTGAGCCTAATCTTAATCAGCATTTAACTATTGATGTTGTGGAACCGACTCTTGATTCTAGTTATTAAGGTGAATCGCTTGTAACCAATAGTGATAGTGAATTTGTAAGTAATGATGATGCAACTGAATCCTCTAGCGAGGAAATAGATAATGCAAGTGAATCATCTAGTGAGGAAATGGATAATGTAAATGTACAGCCCGTTGAGAAAAGATATCCCACTCGTGTACGGAAAACTAATCGTTTAGATGATTTTGAGTATGCGTTTTTAGCTGTAGGGTCTAATGACCCCAAAACTTTTGATGAAGCGTGTAATCGTACAGATAGTATTCAATGGAAACGCGCTATGCAAGAAGAGATTGATGCTTTGGGTAATAATCTTACTTGGGAATTAGTTGACAGACCTTCAGATTCTAATGTTGTAAATTGTAAATGGGTTTTCAAATTGAAAAGGGGAGTTGATGGTTCCAAGAGACATAAAGCTAGGTTAGTAGCAAAAGGGTTTAGTCAAAAACCAGGTCAAGATAATGATCAGACTTTTGCACCAGTAGTTAAGGTATCATCACTTAGAATACTTTTTGGTCTAGCTGCTGAATTAGATTTAGAAATAGATCATGTAGATAATACAATCATTTCTAAATGGCGATCTTAATGAAGAAATATTTATGGAACAGTCACAAGGTTTTATTAAGGAAGGTGATGAAGGAAAAGTTTGCAAGCTTAAGAAGGCATTATATGGGCTTAAGCAGGCAGCTCGGTGCTGTAGCGACAAAATTCATTATTTTCTTGAATCACAAAACTTTTGTCAATCAAAGTTTGATCCATATATATATGTTAAGAAGTGTAATGATGTTTTCATTGTTATTGGGTTACATGTCGATGATTTTTATATTTTTTCAAACTCAGTGAATGAAACACGTACACTTAAGTATGCAATTGCTTACTCATTTAAGATGAGAGATCTTGGTGCTATCAAAGAACGTCTTGGAATGAGAGTAGCAAGAGACAGAAACAAGGGTACTATTAAATTAGACCAGGAATCTTATGTCAAAGATATTATTGATAAGTTTGGAATGACTTATTGTAATCCTGTTACTACTCCTATTTGTGTGTTACAAATATTAACCAAACCTGAGAAACATCAGAAAAATAGTGTTTATCATAAATCGATAGGTGCTCTAATGTAATGTATCAGTATGTACACATCCCGATATAAGCCATGCTGTAAGTTACTTAAGCCAGTTTAACAGCTATAATGATGACCAACATTTAGTTGCTGCTAAGAGAGTAATACGATATTTAAAGGGTTCTATAGATTTGGGCTTATGCCATCACAGAAGGGAATGTTCGTTACAGGGGGTTTTGCTGATGCAGATTTTGCTAATTGTGTAATTGATAGGGCATCTACACTGGTTATGTATTTAAATTTTGTGGTGCTGCTGTGAGTTGGTATTCTAAGAAACAACGCACCAAAAGTCTTGCTGATAGTTCAACATTCGCTGAATATGTAGCAATATGCGAGTCTGGTAAGGAAGGTATTTATCTTCAGGGTCTATTGGCAGAGTTGCACGAATGTTCTCTACCTTTGATTATTTTTAATGACAACCAAAGCGCCAACAAACTATGTCACAATCAAGGTCATAATCGTAGCAAGCACATTGATGTAAAATATCATCAAATCAGACACTGGATTAAGCAAAATTTGATTGCTGTAGAGTACTTAATTGGGGATAAAATGATAGCAGATATGCTCACCAAAGGATTATTATATATTTGGATATTAATTAATTATTAATTAATTATTGGATTATTATATAAGGATATTATATTGTTTGGTGAGTCGGTGGCGCAGTTGGTAGCGCACTCGGCCCCGGTTCTGTGGCAGCAGCGTCGCAGGATCGAGTCCCGATGATGCCGCATACTTTTAGCAGTACTGTTCATCCTTGTACAGTACCAGCTCACTCCTTGGGTTTGCTTGATAACTTCCATGCACAGGCCTGAGGCCTATGTGGGGGGGCAAATGCAAGGTAAAAAGAGGCCGCCACCCTCTTTTCTAAAAATATAAATAAAATGGATTGAATGAGCCTAAACACAATCTGTATACCCGTAGGGGCCAATTGGGTATAATTTTGATGAATTTTGAAATAGTCCAATGCTCTATAGGAGGTATTCTATTGAAACACAACATCTAAGGTGAAATCAATGTATTCAATATATGCGATTAACTTAAAATACACTTGTTTGTCAATTATTTCTACGGAATCGATTCTATGCATTAGAATAACCTTACTTTCGTTGCTGGACACCAATTTGATATAATACTGGAACTCGTCTGAAACAACAATTTACCATCTAAGGTTAGTACAATATAATATTATATTATTGATTTTTAACATAGAAATAGATAAAATTTATATAAGGCAAGGTTAACGTTACAAATTTATTTTACAAATCTTAACATGAATTATCCACAAAATGAGAATTGCTACATTAACATAAAATATCAAAATAATTGACAATCAGAAAATTATTAAATTAAAGGATAAAACAGATAACAAAGATCATTTTACTCGTGAACTAATTTTAAGTTTCAAATCATTGTATTTTTTGTAATATTCTAAAATTACACTTACAATTTCTACGAGCGTATTATCATATCAGGTGCCAGGCATAGAATGGACGTAACGAATTTGATG
The DNA here is from genome assembly GCA_035578135.1 of Flexamia atlantica. NCBI lineage: Eukaryota > Metazoa > Arthropoda > Insecta > Hemiptera > Cicadellidae > Flexamia > Flexamia atlantica. The sequence goes on from JAQJVK010000001.1 coordinate 113,484,660, forward strand.
AACAGCAACGATTTAAATCATCAGTACGACAACATAACAACATTAAAAAAAACTTGCCCTAACTAATATCAAACATAATACATTTCTTTTTTTTATTCAGATAAATCAGTACAAATTCTCCCACACTTCGGAGAAAAAAAAAAATGAAATTTACTTTCAAACTACTAAATGAACATCTTAACATAGTTCAATAACAAACCAGAAATATTTCATTAACTAAAGCTTTTTTTTTAATTTGAACCAAATAAAATAATTAAAAACTTGGGCATAGTGTCATTAAAACAAGTAGCTAACTCCTTCAAATAAAATAATGCAAATCACTTGCACAACCGTCAAGCAATGAAATTAAGGGGCAGATTAGTTCTACCTTTTACTGCTAGGTAGCGTTCAAATGCACATTGGCTACAGTTTTATGTGTTCAGATTAATACAAATTTATTCTTTTTCAAAATTCACTTTAACTAGTTATTTATAATTCAAACCATTTAAAAACTATCCCAAAAATCATCTTATAAAGACTATATTTACATTTCTTTTATTTACATAGTTTTGAGCAATCATATTCATAAAATAATTTACCACAGTAATAAGAGAAAGCGCTTGGGTTTTTCCAACAAAAACTATACTAGACAGGATATTGGAGCGTCAGTCGAGTCCAGACCTTGCATGTGACAGTGCGTGTGTAATTTTCTTGTGTCGTGTGTGTGTTTTCGTGTGAATTTTTCGTGTCGTGTGTTATTAAATGTTGTAAATTAGTGTAACAAGTGTAGTGTGGTGTAGTGAAGTGAAACAGTATCCTTAAAACTAATAGATTTATACTACTTTCATACCCATTTATACAACTTTCGCTTAACAGATTTATTCGCACATTCAACCAACTTACTTTCCCAATTATTCTCTCATTCTTACACATTTCATACAATGTTTGACGTTGAAATATCCTTTCACTAATTAAATAATTCATATTAACAATCCAAATTCGACCCTAAAATTACAATTATTTTACAATATAACTGCTCACTAACACAGACAAGTAATTTCCTGAAAAACCAGTTAATTCCAGTTCGGTGTACATTGTTCGATCACCATAGAACACCAGCTGGCTTTGACTTATTTCCTCTTAACCATTTCAAATCTACAATATGCACTTTCTTCACTTCTGAAAGATTGTTTACGTTTTGCACCAATACAGTCACATCCGTTATGAAGTAAATTATCCTGTAGGGTCCAACATACTTTAGCGCTAATTTCTTGCTGAATTTATTTACTTTTGAGCTCAGGAAATGCGTCTTATACACAAGTTGATTTATTCGGAACGGATGTCGGCTTCTAGGATCTTGATATTTTTTCTTCTCCTGTTTTGCGCTATATTCTTCTTGACATTATTAATAGCTCTTGTAATATTTTCTTTCTTCTGGTCCAAAGTTGTGGAGCTGGAGATAAAATCTTGGATATTCCACAAGTTTGATAGGGCGTTGTTACACTCGTGGTTGAACATTATTTTAAATGGCGTGGTTCCTAATGAAGAATTCATAGCTGTATTTAAACTAGTGGCAATGTAACCAAGCTCTTGGTCCCAATTTGTCTGATTATTGTGGTAAAAACAACGTAGAACGGTACTAATGTCCCTGATATAGCGCTCCGCTCGATTACCACAAGCTCTGTAAGGAGCTATTCTACGATGTTGAATGAAATTCTTAAATAGAAATATCTTGAATTCCTTTGACACAAAATAACTGGCATTATCTGATACCAAAATTCTCGGAGCAGAAAAATGTGTAAACACATTTTGAAGCTTTTCAATAATTAGCTTTGAGTTACAGTCACGAAGTGCGTAGGCCTATAGCCATATAAATCTGCTAAATCCATCCACAATAACAAGTAAATATCTGTTCAAATTCTTCTTAGTCCGGGGGAAAGGTCCACATATGTCCACAAAAATAGTATTCATACTTTGCTCAATGGGGATTGAAATTAATTTTCCCTCAAACTTCTGTTGACTAGTTTTTGACATAATGCAAATTTTGCATTGTTTTACTTTTTCCTTAATAATTTTGTCCAGTTCCGGGTTATAGAAATATTCATTTATTTTACTTTGTGTTCTAGCAACACCAAGATGACAACCTTGAATTCCAGTGTGGTAAAAGGTGAAAACTAAATTTATTAATCGCTCGGGCAGATAAATCCTTGCTTTTCCCGTACTATTTTTATACATCAAGAGATCTTTTTTTATAAAGTAACATAGTTGGTTCGTATCATTCTTTATGCTCTCAATTATTCTCTTGCACTTAGGATCGTCCCTTTGATGCGTTTTTAAATCAGTAAACGCCAATGGAATTTCATTTATTAGGCTACAAAAATAAGAATCTTCAGATTTCTTCTCTTTCTCGTTCTTAAAGCTAATATTTACATTATTTACATGTGAATTAGAATTTTCACAGATAACATTTAATTTAGGTTTCAAATTTTCTTTTACAGGACTTTCTTCAGTTCTTCTTCCTCGGTATTCTGGTCGTATAAACGAGATAGTGTGTCAGCCATATTTTCATTACTACGGCGGTGCTCCACTGTGAAGGGCAAATTTAATAATCTTTCCACCCATCTTGATAATCTACCAAGCTTCCTCTTTGAATTTAGAACATAGCTTAAAGCTTGATTGTCCGTAATGAAAGTGAATGGTTGAACTTCTAAATATTCGTGCCATTTTTCCATGCAGAGGATCACACTGTAGGCTTCTTTTTCGTAAATACTGTACTTTAATTCTGAAGGTGTGAATTTCTTAGAATAATAAGCAATTGGCATCAAATCTTGATCTTCATTGCGCTGTAATAAAATTCCACCGGCTCCTATTTGACTAGCATCGGTTTGAAGGACAAAAGGCTTAGAAAAATCAGCTAAACGCAGGATGGGAGGATTTGAAATTATTTCCTTCAGTTTTTCAAAGGATTCCTGGCATTTATCTGACCATTTAAATTTAACGCCTTTCTTCTTGAGTTGGTGTAGCGGTGCACATATCTCAGCGTAGTTTGGTATGCATTTCAACCAATAAGAGCACATTCCAGTAAATTGACGAACTTGTTTCACAGTTTTGGGTATCGGAAAATTTCGAATGCTTACTGTCCGCTCAGGATCTATGATAATGGTATTGTCCTTAATTAAATGGCCCAAAAAACTTATTTCTTTGCAGAAGAACTTAGCCTTGTCAATATTAGCTGTTAACTTATGCTTACTTAAAATATCTATAACATGAGTTATGTGTTTTAGGTGAGATTCTTTATCTGGACTGTATATCACAATGTCATCACAAAAATTGATTAAATATTTGAATTTTATCTCCCTGAAAATCTTGTCTAAGTAACTGGACAACACGGAACTCCCGACTTGTAGTCCGAAACAAATTCTTTTCAATCTGTATTTCCCAAATATAGTTGAGAATGCAGTGATGTCCCTGGAATTTTCAGCTATAGTCCGTGGAATTAGTTCCCAGAATCAGCAAAATATTTCACTTTTTGATACCGCTTCGAAATTTTTTTTGGTGATTATACATGTAATAAGAATCAAGAAATCACCGGGAGACACTCGATCACAGGCCAGGAACTCCCTGTTATGACGTCATCAAAATGGCCGCCTTAAAAAATTATATGGGTCTGTTTAAACGCATATATCTCCATTATCAAGTGTATAAACCCCATAAGTGTTTATATTTTCAGAAAGATAATTAAATTTTAAACAAAAAGTGTCATGTAGTTAGTTGACATCAGACTAGCCGTTTACGAGATAAAGCGACTCAAACTTCATTTTCTTCAATTTTCACCACTTGATATATCAAAGAAACGCTTAATTCTCCTTAAATAACCACAAAATCCCCATAAATGTATATATTTTCTGAAAGGCAATATAAGTCTTAACAAAATTTGCCATTATATTAGCTTACCTCAGGCTAGCCGTTTCCAAGATATTTCCACTAAAATTATTTTTGTAATTTTCACTACCCCATAACAAATTTCAAAGAATCACATATTTCTCCGTTATTACCCATAAAATCCCCATAAATATTGAGATTTTTGGAAAGGTAATTAAATTTTAAACAAAATATGTCATTATGTTAGTTTACCCTAAACTAGCCGTTTCAGAGGTACTTCGGCTTGTTTTATTTTATGTCTAATTTAAAAAAAAATATTTAAAATTGAAGGTTAGTGTGCACACGGTGTTCCTTGAGTGCGTCACTTGACTTCATAATTTGGTTCTTTGGGTCAAAATAAAGAAAAAATTTCATGTTAACATAGGTCCTATCTCGCTTCGTTTACCGTCTGTCGGTCTGTACGTTTTTTTTTTATATAAAACAACGTAGCTTTAAATCGGCTTGAGATACTGGCTTGAATTTTTGTGTGGGTACTGAGATTATTACCACCTATTTAAGGAGAGGGAAGCAAATTTCTTCTTCATACCCATTCAAAATGGCGGTCATTTATATTTTTCAAAGCCTAATATCTCGGAAACCTTACCTTATATCAACAATTGTTACAGTAAGAAAAAGGTGCAAAATTTAATTTTCTTTACAAAAATGTATAATTGTATATGGTTTATTGTATGAAGAGCGGAAAAAGTAATATTTAATTATGTTAGTACACGAAAATAGGGCAAAAACACGTTAATTTTACTGTATTAATTTTTGAAAATGAAAATTCAACCGTTATTCATCATAGAAACCCTGTAAATATGTATATTTCCAAAAAGACAATTAAATTTCAAACAAAATACACCATTACACTGGTACTTATCAGGCTCGACGTTAATGAGATATTTCAATTAAAAACTTAATTTTTATTTCCATTACACAATATTAAGCTCAATATCAAAGAAACACTTTTATCCCTGCTATAACGCATAAAAAACTAGTTTCGCAATATGAATTGATCAACTCAATTACCACATCAATAAAACTCTATTTTAATCTTTAAAAACAAATAATTTTAATCTGTACATTGGCCCTCACATTTACACAGCAAAGAGCATTTTAGTCCAAATTTGGTACATCTACAGCGAGTGCACATTTGCTTGCAGTTGCATGAAATCAGTTCTTGTAATCTGGCCATCGTCATTTCACTGTCAGAGGACCAAAGAGGTTTGTAGCAATTTCCAACTTTTTTCCAACCCCATTTAGAAGTATCCAGAGGCTGGAAGTTTCTCCTCAGGCAGTTAGTCCAGACAAAACATTGCAATGAAGCTCTTTTAGTGTGTTGAAGCAGAGCGTTACTTGTCGGAGGAATATTTTCAATTGGTCTATTGTGTTTGGTAAACAGGATTCGCCTGGCTTCATTTACCGTCTCTGACGAACTTGACGGCTGATACATGATGTTGACAAATCTTTGTATGAGTCGACACGGAGTGTCATCTTCTGAAATGGTGGTTGGTATATTGGCATAGTGGGAAAATGCCTCATCTACATCTCTAAATGTCATCCATGCTTTCCAGGACTTCGATTTGCCTATTCCGCCAAAACTGGACACAGTGTCAGCACCTGTGAAGGCATGAAAAACGGCAGCAAATCACATACATTCTCTGGAATCTTCCTCTGAAGCTCATGGATAGGAATGAATTGAAGACTTTTTCCTGTCCCGTACTCAATCCATAATTCCTCTAACTTTGTTAATCTAGAGAATGCATAAAGAGCAATCACCACAACATCGCTATCAACAGTTTTTATTGAGACTTTTGAGTGTGTTGAAAGCTCGGAAGCATGTCAAGCGTGCAGGAAGAGACGGGCGTCTGCCTCTTCATGTGACACGGCAGAAATGTGTTCAACATTACTTCCATCTGAGCTAATTACGTTCTCTTTCAACGTTGTGAATATCTGTTTTCCTGCAGGTAATCTCATTTTCGTAATGTTATCTGCCAAAAAACAAAATAGGTCTTCTTTATTTCTGTCGTTGGCTAAAAAACTGCTAAAGGACTTGGGAACCATTACGTTTGCCTTTACATTTATTCTTGGACCACTGCCTCTCAACTCTCTTGCTTCACTTTTCAAAATTCCCTCGATGTACTGGTCAAATACCAAATCAACTCTATTAACGGATTTCAGTCTCATTGATATCTACGGTTGAACAATATTTTCAGAGTGTTGCTGGAACGTTAAAACTGATTTTGGTGTCAACATGTGCACCAATGCAGCACCATCTATAATAAGGGATGACACGTTAGGTTGATCACTGGTGTTTCCCTCAAGTTCTCTGGCCGAATTTATGATGCAGGACACTATATCTGATTTTTTGTTTGGTTTTCTCAATTTTCCCATTACTGATAGTGAAGGAGGACAAGAGCTGTTTTCATGAGAAAAGAAATCGCTTATGTCCATGTTTCTCGACTGGCTGGCAACAAAAGTTTTGCAAATAGACAGCTGTCCCTCCTAAGGTCGACAATGTGCTGTTTGTCCTTTAACTTTAACACGACCTTTTTCTTATAGTCCAGTCAAAACAGGGTTTCACCTGGAAAAATTTCCGTTAATTTTGAAACTTTGCACACTTATTTAGAAGGACCTAAGGATGAAAAAACCAAAAGTCCTGGAAAATATGTGGCGAGCTCTAGTGGCAATTGATGGAAATAGGGGACTTTTTTGGTTTTTCGTAAACATCTCGAGAACCGTTGATCGGAGGTGAGAACTTTAAATGTACAAAATAAAGCATATAAATTTGCTACAAAATGATATGGTACATTTTCTTTGTATATCTAACTGTTACCGAGTTATAGCGCGCCAAAAATAAGGATCTTTTCACAATTTTCCGCTAAACATTAGCAAAATTTTGTTTTTTTAGTTTTTAACGTATGAAAATAAAAATTATCTAATTTTGGTGGGCACCATCAAATTCAGCTTAAAAAACCAAACAATTTAGTATCCTGAATCATTGCTTTATGTCCGTTGGTCACCGAGATAATGGAGGCGGTAAGCACCCCTTACATTGTACCTATGTTATCCTTATGGGAAATAAAACAAGTTATATATCTCGCTTATTTCGCAACTTATCACAGTAAAACTTGATTCGTGGCTTGATATAGTTGAGATATATCTTATTAGAGCCTAAAACCCTCAATTTTCACATCTACGTGTCAGCAAACCTGCATACTCACCTGCATAAGAATAATACGAACAATGTAGTATGCAGGTTTGCTGACACGTAGATGTGAAAATTGAGGGTTTTAGGCTCTAATAAGATATATCTCAACTATATCAAGCCACGAATCAAGTTTTACTGTGATAAGTTGCGAAATAAGCGAGATATAGAACTTGTTTTATTTTCCATAAGGATAACATAGGTACAATGTAAGGGGTGCTTACCGCCTCCATTATCTCGGTGACCAACGGACATAAAGCAATGATTCAGGATACTAAATTGTTTGGTTTTTTAAGCTGAATTTGATGGTGCCCATCAAAATTAGATAATTTTTATTTTCATACGTTAAAGAATAAAAAAACAAAATTTTGCTCATTTTTAGGGGGAAATCGTGAAAAGATCCTTATTTTTGGCGCCCTACAACTCGACAACCATTAGGAGTACAAAGAAAATGTACCACATCATTTTGTAGCAAATTTAATAAGCTTTATTTTGTACATTTAAAGTTTTCACCTCCGACCAACGGTACTCGAGATTTTTCGAAAAACCAAAAAAAATACCCTGTTTCCGTCAATTGCCACTAGAGCTCGCCACATATTTTCCAGGACTTTTGGTATTTTCATCCTTAGGTACTTCTAAACAAGTGTGCAAAGTTTCAAAATTAACGGAATTTTTTCCAGGTTGGGCATTTTTTTAAGTTTTTTGACTGGACTATTACTCATCAAGGGAAGGTTGTTTCGTTTGATGACGTCGTGTATTGAAACTTTTCTTAGGATCAAACGGTCTTGGTAATAGGCTTCATATTGGCTCTTGCCAATTTCTTCCGCCATCATGACAGACTTGGAATTTAACTCTGACAGGAAGATTCGGCCACTATTTACTGTCGTCAAATCTTCGTCTTCGAAGGGATTACCGTGATCTTCATATACATGTAAAAGTGCAGTGACGTTTGCCTGAAATCGTGAGTTAAAACCAGGCGTGTCTTTATGGTGGTCCTCAGAGCTTTTTCTTAGTTTTATATCATGCTGCTCTTCAAATTCCTTTGTCATCCGTGCAGCCTCAGGTCCAGCGACCACCCATTGCAAAAGGTTATTTTCCTGGCTTAACCTCGACAGACTGGTCCTCTGACAGTGAAATAACGATGGCCAGATTACAAGAACTGATTTCATGCAACTGCAAGCAAATGTGCACTCGCTGTAGATGTACCAAATCTGGACTAAAATGCTCTTTGCTGTGTAAATGTGAGGGCCAATGTACAGATTAAAATTATTTGTTTTTAAAGATTAAAATAGATCTTTATATTGACCCAAAGAACCAAATTATGAAGTCAAGTGACACACTCAAGGAAAACCGTGTGCACACTAACCTTCAATTTTAAATATTTTTTAAAATTAGACATAAAATAAAACAAGCCGAAATACCTCTGAAACGGCTAGTTTAGGGTAAACTAACATAATGACATATTTTGTTTAAAATTTAATTACCTTTCCAAAAATCTCAATATTTATGGGGATTTTATGGGTAATAACGGAGAAATATGTGATTCTTTGAAATTTGTTATGGGGTAGTGAAAATTACAAAAAGAATTTGAGTGGAAATATCTTGGAAACGGCTAGCCTGAGGTAAGCTAATATAATAGCAAATTTTGTTAAGACATATATTGCCTTTCAGAAAATATATACATTTATGGGGGTTTTTTGTGGTTATTTAAGGAAAATTAAGCATTTCTTTGATATATCAAGTGGTGAAAATTGAAGAAAATGAAGTTTGAGTCGCTTTATCTCATAAACGGCTAGTCTCATGTCACCTAACGACATGACACTTTTTGTTTAAAATTTAATTATCTTTCTGAAAATATAAACATTTATGGGGTTTATACACTTGAAAATGGAGATATATGCGTTTAAACAGACCCATATAATTTTTTGAGGCGGCCATTTTGATGACGTCATAACAGGGAGTTCCTGGCCTGTGATCGAGTGTCTCCCGGTGATTTCTTGATTCTTATTACATGTATAATCACCAAAAAACATTTCAAAGTGGTATCAAAAAGTGAAATATTTTTGAGCTAATTCTACGGACTACTAGTGGACATTGTAAAAATGCTTTATTCAGGTCGATTATGCTAAAATATTTAGCTCCTTGCAAATGTTGGTACATGTTCTGTAGGTCGCCTAAGGGATAATTCATTTTGACAAGTTTTTTATTCAACTCTGAATAATTCACTACTAATCTGTCCTTGTTGGTGAGGAATGCTGGAGAACTATAGGCGCTAGTACAAGGTTCTATAATATCCTGCTCAAGCCATTCATCTATTATTTTCTTCATTTTTATAACTGCTGGGGGACTAAGATAATACGGCCTAATATTTACTGGCGTATTGTCAGTTAACTTTAATTCAACCTCCAAGTCTAGAGCTTCGCCAATTTTATTGGTAAATACTTCAGGATGCGAATTTATTAATCCTTCCACTTCATTAGTCATTTCCGGAGTTCCTATTTTGATATTATTGATCAAATTTCCAATCTTCTCATTTGAGGTTAACTTTATCTTATCAAGAGGATTAAATTTAAAATGGCAGGAGTTTTCTTCCAAATCAATTATTAAACCAGATTTTCGCATAACACCTATGCCTATGATCATGTCGAAAGTATTTTGCTTCATTACTAAAAATGGCTCGTACCATGAATACTTCCCTATTTTAATTTTCAAAAAACATTCATTTAATATCTCAATTTTAGTGTCATTTGCTGCTAATACTTGTCCAGTCCATTTATTACCAGGTTTTATTACTTTCTCCTTGAGTAATTCTTCATATTTTGTTTTACTAATGAAGTTGGTGCTCGATCCCGTGTCCAATAAGGCATTTAGTGTTTTCTTGTTATGAGTTTGAATTTGTATGCATGGAAGTGTTTTAATAGTTTTTCCTTTTACTTTTGTTAGTTCTGGTTGATTGATTTTGTTCCATCCTTTTACTAATTTTCTCAATTCACCTTTAAATTCCGGAGTGTGTTCAGTGTTTCCCTTTTCCTTGTTATGCAATTCATTTTTCTCGGGAGAAATATTGTTTGGGTTTTTATTAAATACTTCCCCCAAATTTACAAGTTTTTTGACTTCCTATAACGGTTTTTGGCTATGTGTCCTTTTCTACCACAATTGAAACAACCTGACGTGTCCTTTGTGTGAAAGTTCCTATATTGACTGAAATTTCCTGGCTGTTGCCTGGTTGACTGAAATGAGGATGGACCTGAAAACGTATTTACCCTAACATAGTCATTGAACTGTACATTATTTAAATTGATACACAACTGATCAAGGTCTTTGAAGGTGACTGGATTTCTTTCAAACACAAGCTGATTTCTAATTTCTGGCCGAATACCATTTTTGATTAGGCAAACAAGCTCTTGTTCACTCAGATTTGCTTTTAACACAGAATTGTTAGTTTTCACTTCATTTATGTAAATTCCTAAAGGTTCCTGAGGGTTCTGGGGTCTAAATATGAGGTCCTGTTTTAGTTTTTCCCTAAGACGTACTGGTAAGAATTTATTTAGAATACCCTCATGCAAATTATCAAGAGATAGCCCACTATTTTTGTATTCTAAAATCTTGCTGGTTAGAGGAGGTAAGGTATATATGGGGAGGATCTCGTATAATTCTACAGAGGTTATTTTTGTTTCCATTTGGATAGTCATCACTAAATTCCTCAGAAATGCTAGAAGAGGATTTATTTCCAAACCGTTACAGATCGGAAATTTCTGTAAATAGATTTGCAATGGGTTTGTTAATTTACTAAATATTTGACAGGAATTACCTTTGTTTACCTGAGTTTCCGCAGAAGCTGAATTAATGATCGCTGGTTCCACTTTATTCTGGGTACCAGGATTTAGCTGATAGGTGGGTGTATTTTGGTTAGGTTCCTCAGGTGGTTTAGGAATAGGCGAGGAAGTAGCGGTTGGGTTAGGCTGGGTGCGCTTTCCTAATTCTAGGCTCATCCCCTCTTCTTCCACCATGGATTTATTTAGCTCCTCTTCGAATTGTGCCAAATCTTCTTCCCCAACGCTGGACTTGAAATTTTCAAAGGTACTTATGATAATATTAAACCTCTTAACCATACCCTCCAAATTTGCCTTATAAGTTTCATCTAATTTGCATTTTTGAAGATTAGTAATCCGGAGTTGAACATGGCTTATTTTGGCTTTTAATTTGGCTACTACTAGGCTTGAGACTTCTGTTCCCTGATCTAGTAATAAATCAATGGTTGACAAAATCTTATCAATTTGTTTAGATTCCTCAGATAAAGTAAATTTACCCTCCAAATGCTTAACATTAGTGGCTATATCTTGGCATGATCTAAGCTGTTTACGCAGGTCTTCTACTTTATCATAGCTGATTTCTTGACCCCTACACAATAATTCATATTTCAATTCATCCTTGAGAAGGTAATTCAGATTATAGTTTGCCACACTGAATATTTTCCCAAAGTAAAAATAGCAATTTCCAACTTAGTTTACAATTTTAATTTTAACCATTTATGTAATTTTCTTGAGTTATATCAACTATTATATTTACACAAACATGGCTAAAATTTATTCAATTTTCAAAGTCTATTCTTGAATTTTTCTTAGGCTAATTAATTCTTGAGGTTTCCTCAACAGTTTATAGTCATTGTGAATTAAGTAGTTTTGTCCCACTTTAACAATAGTTTATTGTTCTTCCTCCTAGGCTATTTTACTTTATATGTTTCTAAGCCCTGTCATGTGAGTACTCAAAATACACAGAATAAAAAGACAAACAAAAAAAGTCCAATAACATTTTTCAATAAAACCAACGGTACACATGTTATTACGCAAAAACTGACAACTTTATTTTACATCATTACTGGGCCAGCTTTCTACTTCTAGTGACCTCGCACGCTTCCGCTTAGAACCAGTTGGCAATACAAGTCGTCGACCTTGTTGCGTCAGCTGACACACCAGGTGGTCAAGTCCTTGATTGCTTCACACACTCTACACTCAACAACTCATTATCCGCCTTGCCACCATCCTAACAACACCTACTTCAATATGAACCGCTCCGAGTACTTTATCATTTGGAACAATTATTTCTCCTACTTACAACTGCTGAGGTTACGAATTCTTCAATCCAACAATAATCAAAATTATTATGATGTAACATCTACTATCGCTCAAAATCCGTTTCAACAATTTGGAAAAAACATTTTTACCGGCAGCAAAATTACCACTGAACCTTCTACTATTATAAGACCTCTTTCGCCTTTACACGTACCCCAGCAAAAAATACATCTAAAAAACTCAAATATAACCAAAAATACCAAATCCTTAAACACGATTCTTCTTCCTTTTACGTTTTCAATTTGGAAAAAACCAAGATCTATATTATCGACCTTTCTAAAAAACTTGCTATTCCCCTTAACCCTCGACACCTACAAATAGTAAAAGAAAATGGCAAACTAAAAATAAATCTTTCAGATTAAAACCCCATTTTCCTTCCCCTCCTTCAAAGTCCACCTTTGTGGCAAAAACGGTCCTTCTAAGGGCCAACCTAAGACTTTCAAATTTGGGCTTTCGCTAAAGCCTCGACCCTTGGTGACTAACAAGGGTCTACGTACCTCTACGTCCCAAAGGGGTTGGGGTTGGGGTTGGGGTTGAAAGGGGGGGTTTCTCCGTTTTGTAGGTCGGGGGGGGGGGGTTCTCAGTTTTGTTGATCGGCGGGGGGGGGTACAAAGTTGCTTAAAACCCTATCATGTGGGTTCTCAAATTACGCGGAATCAAAAGACAAACAAAAAAGGTCCAGTAACATTTGTTGATAAAACCAACGGTATAGAAGTTATAACGCAAAAACTAAAAAATTATCTTTCTTTACATCATATATCATTTTATATGTTTCCAAACCCTATCATGTAGGTACTCAAAATACGCAGAATTAAAAGACGAACAAAAAAGGTCCAGTAACATTTTTCAATTAAACCAACGGTATTCTCTTTTATTACATCATATTTTACTTTATACGTTTCTAAGCCCTATCATATGAGTACTCAAAATACACGGAATAAAAACACGAACAAAAAGGTAGAACATATACGTAGAATTAAAAGACAAACAAAAAAGGTTCAGTAACATTTTTTATAAAACCAAACGGAATAAATGTTATAACGCAAAAACGTAAAAAAATATTTTTCTACATCTCATATTTTACTTTATATGTTTCCAAACCCTATCAAGTGGGTACTTCAATAACGCAGAATAATGAGACAAACAAAAAACTTCGGTAACATTTGTTATCTAACCAACAATGAAAAAGTTATAACACAGAAACCAATTTTAGATCTTTAACCAAGTTTATATTTAATCGCAACTGTAGTTTATTTTGCATTTCTGCAACTAAATATTTTTAGAAGTATCAAGGTGATATAATAAAGTAGCATCTTTAAAATATTGTAACTTGTACAAAGTTAAATAAGTGTTAAAAACGATATTTTATTGCAAATATTTTAAAACCAAAAGTTAAGAACGATTGTTTAATACTGACATGTTCACTCAACAAGAGCTACAGTGCGACTAACACCACATATCCAAAAATTGCGAGGAGTCTCTCATGGTGGTGGAGGAAGGCAGGTGTGCGGCAGATGTTCCGTGCTGCACATGATATTTCAAGGGAGGTCACAGCACCGCCACCGACACATCAGTTTGCTGGTAGGACTCGCAGAGTAAACATCTAAATAAACATGAGTTCTGTTTTATATGTTTCTTTTATTTTAAATAATAATAGATAAATAAATAAATAATAACTTTATTCACCATTGTTAGAATGTTACATCTGAATCATAATTATCTATGAATAAATATATGTAAATAAATTTTTTTTCTTAAATAAAAACAGAAATTTAATAAAACTCTGGTGAATAATTAAGTTCCCCTAGGCAAATGCCTATAAGGGGTCACCTTAGTAAAAAAAAAACAAAATTAATAAAATTCATTCAAAATCATTGTTGCTCATAATTATTTGATATTTAATTTTCTCTTTTAAGCAATGTTTAGTTTAATAGTATATATTTTTATATTTATATTGATACTAATTTGGCAAGTGGTTTATAAATCTATTTGAAAAATAAAATATTGAAATAGGTTATCTCCTTAATAATAATTCAACATTTTCAATTCCCAAAAGCCAAGTTTTTAGCCCTTTTAGGTAATTAAATTTTAGTTTCATCTGAACATTCATTACATTATTTATAGTTAAACTATATAATCCTGGGGCATTGTATGTGTAAAAATGAAGGTATATCGTCAAATTTGGTTGTGTTAATTGGATAGCATGTCTGTTTCTTAAACCGTAGGGTCTTAATAGGGGTTCTCTTTCAGAAATACTTCTCTCAAAAAATATTTTTAAAACTTTATAAATATACAAATTTCTAATTGGTAATATTTGTAATTGGGAGAACAGTGGCCAGCAATGTTCCAATCTAGATTTTTTTAGTATTATTCTAATTATACATTTTTGAAGTGTAATTAGTGGTCTTAAGGTTGATATGTACGTCCCTCCCCAACATGATAATGCATATCCTAATCTTGTTCCTACAAGGGCATGATAAAGGTTAATTAATAATTTTTGTGGACATAGGTTTTGTAAATAATAAAACTTTCTAATTGATGTATACATTTCTTGTTTTGCTTACATGGTCCTTCCAATTAAGGTTGGAATTTATTATTACTCCTAGATACTTTATCTTGTTTACTTTTTCAATTTTAATGCAATTTTTACATTGAGAATTTATTAGACAGTCGAATTTATGATAAAACAGATCTATATTAAAATTTACTTCCCTTTCAATATTAAATAGCATATACCTTGTTTGTTCACTTAATGTCAAGGCATTTATTGCAAACCATATATTGAGCAATTTTAGATCTTGTTGCATTAAGGTGTGTAAATTGTCATAATTATTACTTGAATAACTTAAAGCTGTGTCATCAGCAAAAGCAGTTACACAACCATTACATTTTGCCTCACAAAAGTCATTTATATATATAAGGAAGAGAATTGGGCCTAATACAGAGCCTTGAGGGACACCACAGGTGATTAAACCTTCTTCACTTAAATAATTTTCAATTTTTACTTTTTGTTTCCTGTTATTTAAATAGCTTGAAAACCAATTATAGGGCATACCTCTTATTCCAGCCATCCACATTTTCTCTAATAAAATTTTGTGATCCACGGTATCAAAAGCTTTAGTGATATCAAGGTATATTGCCCCACATGACATTTGATTATTTATATCTTGGTGAATGTGTTCTAAGAATTTCAGCAGTGCATGTTCAGTCGATAATTTTTCACGAAATCCAAATTGATTTTGACTGAAAAAATTATGGGTGTTCAAAAAATGTACTAAACGTTGTTTCATGGATTTTTCAAGAATTTTAGAAAATATTGGAAGTAAAGATATTGGATGGTAATTTGAAATACTTTCAGGATTCCCTTTTTTAAATATGGGAACAACTAAATCAAGTTTTAAACATTCTGGGAAAACTCCTTGTTTTATGCTTGTGTTTATTAGGTACATTAATACTTCAATAATGTTTTCTAAAATTTGTTTAATAATTTTAGTCGTGATATTATCAAATCTTGGAGCTTTTCCATTTTTTAAATTAAGAATAATATTTCTTACTTCATCTGTTGATTTTGGTGTTACAAAAAAAGATTCTACCTATATATTTAACTTTAAATACAGCATTGTAATAGTTATGATTTAAGTTTGGTTTCTTTGAGGCTTTTCTCAAATCATCTGCTATATTTAAAAAGTAATTATTAAATTCTGAAGTCATGGTAGCCTTATTAGTTATAATTTGATTATTTAAATTAATTTCTTTAATGGCTACATTCTTAACTGGATCACCAATTAATTTATTTGTCATATTCCATTGGCCTTTAATGTTTCCATTTAGGCTCTCAATTTTAGTATAATAGTAACGATCTTTTTATTGTCTAATTTCATTTTTTAAGAAATTCCTATATCTATTATAATACGCTTTTAATCTGTGATTATTTGGTTGAGATTTCATTATTTTAAAAAGATATTTTCTTGTTCGAATTTTAGTACATAGATAATTATTTATCCATGGTGCTAAAGGTTTTAGTTTAGTTTGATTAATAATTGGACATTTACATTCCTCCAAAAGAGTTGTTATTATTTTTATAAAGTTTACAAATGCCGTGTTTACATTCTGATCTGTATAAATATTTGTCCAATCATAATTAACTAATTCGTTATTAAGTTTATCAATATCGATTTTGAAGTTTATTTTATTTTCATTATTCCATTCATGGTCAGTGTGTACAGTACGTTTAGTTAATGAATGGTCTGAAATATTCAAATGTAAAACTTCCCCAAAAAAATTTAGTTTGACATTTCTATTAGAATTTTGCCTAACAAAAATATGATCTATACAATATGAGCTATTATTGGTTACTCTCGTAGGTTGATTAATTATTGATTCTAAGCCAAAATTTGAAATGACAGTCATATATCTATGAGAATTCAAGGAATCTGTCATTATATCACAGTTCATATCTCCTGCAACTATTAAATTTCTGTTTTTTACATTCTGTAAGATATTTTCAAATTGGTCACAAAATGTTACAAATGGATTTTCTTGTAATCTATAAATAGCTATTACATTGAAGCTTATCGCAATATAGTTTATATCTAAACATAAACAATCAGCAGAGTTCACATTTGGGTATTCTGATATTAATGTTCATTTCAGGAGGGTTTTAATATAAATTATGACACCTCCTGCTCTATATGTATCGTTGCATTTACTAAAGTAGTTATAACCATCAGTTTTATAAAAAATTGTTTCATCGGTATTTATCCAAATTTCAGTCAACACAATTATGTCTGGCTTTTCAAGTAATACATTGATTTCTGAAACAAAGTTATCAAAGTTTGTTCTTAAGCTTCTGATATTTTGATTAAATAAGATCAGATTAAATTTATTAACAACCATATTTTGGGGCAAAATCATTTCTAATAATGATAAAAAAACGTATGTAACTAACAGTAATAAACATCAAAACATTATAAAGAACAATAAACAAAGAGACAACTTGCAGATAAGAGTATAGTAAATCAAAATTCAAAATCAGAGCATGACTTATAAGGTAATAAAACAAAAGAAGGAGTTCTGGGTGTATTTTTAAGATATTACCTTAAGTCTGAGGTTTTGAAGTTCATTTGTGTTTGTTACACGTATTACCCTGTCGTGTTCGTTTTTTCTTAGGAAGATTTTGCCGTTTTTCACCCATACGTACTTGAAATTAAACTCTCTTCTGAACTGCCTGGTTTCCATGAAGAGTTTTTTTCTTGCAGGACACAGGTTTTCATTCAAATAAATTGGATGGTCCCCTAGGTCGTCTGTATTCAAGTGTTTGGTGGACAGGTTGTGTTTCACTTTTCTTTTTTGGAGGAGAGATTCTTTAAGTGATCTCACAAATTTTACTAGGATTGTCGGTGGCTTATTGTCTTGAGAATTTCTCCGAGGAGGGCGATGGCAGGCATCAATGTCACATGTTTACATTTAAAGATGTGCCAACTTTCTTAACCAATTCGATCACATCTTCATTCTGTTTTTGAGGAATTCCATGTATTTCCAGATTATTAATTCTCAAATACTGTTAATTTTCTTCGAGTTTTGACTCCAGTTCACTCACTTGTTTTTTTAGTTGTTTGTTTTCTTATGATAGTTCGTTGATTTTGTTGATAAACTCATCAAGTTTTTTGTTTTGTTGTTGAATAAAATATACCCAGCACAGCCGGGCATTTAAACTTTAAATGCCCACCCCAAATACGTCACAGCTACGTCACAGATTGTGACGTCACTTCCGGTCACGTGACCGGAAGTAGCTGTCAAAAAGTTTGATTGAGCCAGAAACGCCACTTGCCCACTACTTAGCGAGATTTGACATGTTTTTGTAATCTCCATAAGAACAACATGGGGAATGAGTATGCAGGTTTGCTGCTACTGGTATATTAAAACTGGGTGGTTTTAGTTCAATATTTAGTAGATCTGAAATAGAAGAAGCCATTTACCAAGTTTTATCAAGATATGTTGAGAAGTAAGCGAGATATATAATTTTAATTATTTCCCATAAGATTAAAATTGGGACAATGTACTGTGTTTACCACTTTTAATATCTCGGGAACCAATGGACATAGAGCAGTGATTCATAATACTAAATTGTTTGTTTTTTGAGCTGAATTCAACGGTGCTAACAAAAATTTTATAATTTTTATTTTATATGTAAAAAAACTCAAAAAAACCGATTTTGGGGGGTTTATCCCCCTTTACCCCCCCTTCCGGTAGTCTGATCGGGCTGCTTTGCGAACTCGTCCGATTAATTACTACTTTACACATCCATGCCAAATTTCATCAGGATCGGACCATTTTTACGCGAGTTATCGTGCTTAAAGACACAGATACCCAAAAGGTGGCTTAAAGTGAAAGTTTTTTGATGCTAGACTCTTATTAGCGGATTTCCTTAAAGGAATAAGCTATTACCGTAGGTCTCATGGTAAGACCTAAGCCCGAGACCATGTTAACTTTTCATATTGGGGCCCCCAGAAGCAAAAAACACTATTCGTTCGAATTTTTATATACATATATATATATATATATATATGTCTGTTAACACGATAGCGGCCGTAAATATTGTCCAGCATGATCGGACCACCGGAAGGGGGGGTTAAGGGGGGTAAACCCCCCAAAAAATGGGGTTTTTGAGTTTTTTACATAGAAAAATAAAAATAATTCAATTTTTGTTACCACCATTGCATTCAGCTCAAACAAACAAATAATTTAGTATTTTGAATCACTGCTCTATGTCCATTGGTAACCGAGATATTGAAAGTGGTAAACACAGTACGTTGTCCCAATGTTAACCTTATGGGAAATAAGTCAAATTCTATATCTCGCTTATTTCTCAACATATCTTGATAAAACTTGGTAAATGTCTTCTTCTAGTTGAGATCTACTAAATATTGAACTAAAATCACCCAGTTTTAAAATACCTGTAGCAGCAAACCTGCATAATCATTCCCCATGTTATTCTTATGGAGCTTACAAAAACATGTTAAATCTCGCCATGTTGGACTGAAACATGTTGTTTTGCATTTGAAATTCGCTGAGTATGCAGGTCTGCTGCAACGGGGGTATATATTGTTTATTTGTTATATTTCTAGTAACTGGCCACACTACTTGAAAAAGTGGCCAGTAAATTTCCCAAAAATGCATTGTTTTTTGTAACGTTTATATTAATTGGAAATAAATTGATTTATTCATTTATTCAAATATATACATACTAATATATATATATATATATATATATATATATATATATATATATATATATATACATGAAAATGAACGTTTGGCGCCCCCCCCCCTCCGGCAGGAGATATGAACTGTGATATAATGACAGATTCCTTGAATTCTTATAGATATATGACTGTCATTTCAAATTTTGGCTTAAAATCAATAATTAATCAACCTACGAGAGTAACCAATAATAGCTCATATTGTATAGATCATATTTTTGTTAGGCAAAATTCTAATAGAAATGTCAAACTAAATTTTTTTGGGGAAGTTTTACATTTGATTATTTCAGACCATTCATTAACTAAATGTACTGTACACACTGACCATGAATGGAATAATGAAAATAAAATAAACTTCAAAATCGATATTGATAAACTTAATAACGAATTAGTTAATTATGATTGGACAAATATTTATACAGATCAGAATGTAAACACGGCATTTGAAAACCTTATAAAAATAATAACAACTCTTTTGGAGGAATGTAAATGTCCAATTATTAATCAAACTAAACTAAAACCTTTAGCACCATGGATAAATAATTATCTATGTACTAAAATTCGAACAAGAAAATATCTTTTTAAAATAATGAAATCTCAACCAAATAATCACAGATTAAAAGCGTATTATAATAGATATAGGAATTTCTTAAAAAATGAAATTAGACAATAAAAAGATCGTTACTATTATACTAAAATTGAGAGCCTAAATGGAAACATTAAAGGCCAATGGAATATGATAAATAAATTAATTGGTGATCCAGTTAAGAATGTAGCCATTAAAGAAATTAATTTAAATAATCAAATTATAACTAATAAGGCTACCATGACTTCAGAATTTAATAATTACTTTTTAAATATAGCAGATGATTTGAGAAAAGCCTCAAAGAAACCAAACTTAAATCATAACTATTACAATGCTGTATTTAAAGTTAAATATATAGGTAGAATCTTTTTTTGTAACACCAAAATCAACAGATGAAGTAAGAAATATTATTCTTAATTTAAAAAATGGAAAAGCTCCAAGATTTGATAATATCACGACTAAAATTATTAAACAAATTTTAGAAAACATTATTGAAGTATTAATGTACCTAATAAACACAAGCATAAAACAAGGAGTTTTCCCAGAATGTTTAAAACTTGATTTAGTTGTTCCCATATTTAAAAAAGGGAATCCTGAAACTATTTCAAATTACCGTCCAATATCTTTACTTCCAATATTATCTAAGACTTCCACATTCACCAAGATATAAATAATCAAATGTCATGTGGGGCAATATACCTTGATATCACTAAAACTTTTGATACCGTGGATCACAAAATTTTATTAGAGAAAATGTGGATGGCTGGAATAAGAGGTATGCCCTATAATTGGTTTTCAAGCTATTTAAATAACAGGAAACAAAAGTAAAAATTGAAAATTATTTAAGTGAAGAAGGTTTAATCACCTGTGGTGTCCCTCAAGGCTCTGTATTAGGCCCAATTCTCTTCCTTATATATATAAATGACTTTTGTGAGGCAAAATGTAATGGTTGTGTAACTGCTTTTGCTGATGACACAGCTTTTAAGTTATTCAAGTAATAATTATGACAATTTACACACCTTAATGCAACAAGATCTAAAATTGCTCAATATATGGTTTGCAATAAATGCCTTGACATTAAGTGAACAAACAAAGTATATGCTATTTAATATTAAAAGGGAAGTAAATTTTAATATAGATCTGTTTTATCATAAATTCGACTGTCTAATAAATTCTCAATGTAAAAATTGCATTAAAATTGAAAAAGTAAACAAGATAAAGTATCTAGGAGTAATAATAAATTCCAACCTTAATTGGAAGGACCATGTAAGCAAAACAAGAAATGTATACATCAATTAGAAAGTTTTATTATTTACAAAACCTCTGTCCACAAAAATTATTAATTAACCTTTATCATGCCCTTGTAGGAACAAGATTAGGATATGCATTATCATGTTGGGGAGGGACGTACATATCAACCTTAAGACCACTAATTACACTTCAAAAATGTATAATTAGAATAATACTAAAAAAATATAGATTGGAACATTGCTGGCCACTGTTCTCCCAATTACAAATATTACCAATTAGAAATTTGTATATTTATAAAGTTTTAAAAATATTTTTTGTGAGAAGTATTTCTAAAAGAGAACCCCTATTAAGACCCTACGGTTTAAGAAACAGACATGCTATCCAATTAACACAACCAAATTTGACGATATACCTTCATTTTTACACATACAATGCCCCAGGATTATATAGTTTAACTATAAATAATGTAATGAATGTTCAGATGAAACTAAAATTTAATTACCTAAAAGGGCTAAAAACTTGGCTTTTGGGAATTGAAAATGTTGAATTATTATTAAGGAGATAACCTATTTCAATATTTTATTTTTCAAATAGATTTATAAACCACTTGCCAAATTAGTATCAATATAAATATAAAAATATATACTATTAAACTAAACATTGCTTAAAAGAGAAAATTAAATATCAAATAATTATGAGCAACAATGATTTTGAATGAATTTTATTAATTTTGTTTTTTTTTACTAAGGTGACCCCTTATAGGCATTTGCCTAGGGGAACTTAATTATTCACCAGAGTTTTATTAAATTTCTGTTTTTATTTAAGAAAAAAAAATTTATTTACATATATTTATTCATAGATAATTATGATTCAGATGTAACATTCTAACAATGGTGAATAAAGTTATTATTTATTTATTTATTTATTTATTTATCTATTATTATTTAAAATAAAAGAAACATATAAAACAGAATTCATGTTTATTTAGATGTTTACTCTGCGAGTCCTACCAGCAAACTGATGTGTCGGTGGCGGTGCTGTGACCTCCCTTGAAATATCATGTGCAGCACGGAACATCTGCCGCACACCTGCCTTCCCCCACCACCATGAGAGACTCCTCGCAATTTTTGGATATGTGGTGTTAGTCGCACTGTAGCTCTTGTTGAGTGAACATGTCAGTATTAAACAATCGTTCTTAACTTTTGGTTTTAAAATATTTGCAATAAAATATCGTTTTTAACACTTATTTAACTTTGTACAAGTTACAATATTTTAAAGATGCTACTTTATTATATCACCTTGATACTTCTAAAAATATTTAGTTGCAGAAATGCAAAATAAACTACAGTTGCGATTAAATATAAACTTGGTTAAAAATCTAAAATTGGTTTCTGTGTTATAACTTTTACATTGTTGGTTAGATAACAAATGTTACCGAAGTTTTTTGTTTGTCTCATTATTCTGCGTTATTGAAGTACCCACATGATAGGGTTTGGAAACATATAAAGTAAAATATGAGATGTAGAAAAATATTTTTTTTACGTTTTTGCGTTATAACATTTATTCCGTTTGGTTTTATAAAAAATGTTACTGAACCTTTTTTGTTTGTCTTTTAATTCTACGTATATGTTCTACCTTTTTGTTCGTGTTTTTATTCCGTGTATTTTGAGTACTCATATGATAGGGCTTAGAAACGTATAAAGTAAAATATGATGTAATAAAAGAGAATACCGTTGGTTTAATTGAAAAATGTTACTGGACCTTTTTTGTTCGTCTTTTAATTCTGCGTATTTTGAGTACCTACATGATAGGGTTTGGAAACATATAAAATGATATATGATGTAAAGAAAGATAATTTTTTAGTTTTTGCGTTATAACTTCTATACCGTTGGTTTTATCAACAAATGTTACTGGACCTTTTTTGTTTGTCTTTTGATTCCGCGTAATTTGAGAACCCACATGATAGGGTTTTAAGCAACTTTGTACCCCCCCCCCCGCCGATCAACAAAACTGAGAACCCCCCCCCCGACCTACAAAACGGAGAAACCCCCCCTTTCAACCCCAACCCCAACCCCAACCCCTTTGGGACGTAGAGGTACGTAGACCCTTGTTAGTCACCAAGGGTCGAGGCTTTAGCGAAAGCCCAAATTTGAAAGTCTTAGGTTGGCCCTTAGAAGGACCGTTTTTGCCACCAAGGTGGACTTTGAAGGAGGGGAAGGAAAATGGGGTTTTAATCTGAAAGATTTATTTTTAGTTTGCCATTTTCTTTTACTATTTGTAGGTGTCGAGGGTTAAGGGGAATAGCAAGTTTTTTAGAAAGGTCGATAATATAGATCTTGGTTTTTTCCAAATTGAAAACGTAAAAGGAAGAAGAATCGTGTTTAAGGATTTGGTATTTTTGGTTATATTTGAGTTTTTTAGATGTATTTTTTGCTGGGGTACGTGTAAAGGCGAAAGAGGTCTTATAATAGTAGAAGGTTCAGTGGTAATTTTGCTGCCGGTAAAAATGTTTTTTCCAAATTGTTGAAACGGATTTTGAGCGATAGTAGATGTTACATCATAATAATTTTTATTATTGTTGGATTAAAGAATTCGTAACCTCAGCAGTTGTAAGTAGGAGGAATAATTGTTCCAAATGATAAAGTACTCGGAGCGGTTCATATTGAAGTAGGTGTTGTTAGGATGGTGGCAAGGCGGATAATGAGTTGTTGAGTGTAGAGTGTGTGAAGCAATCAAGGACTTGACCACCTGGTGTGTCAGCTGACGCAACAAGGTCGACGACTTGTATTGCCAACTGGTTCTAAGCGGAAGCGTGCGAGGTCACTAGAAGTAGAAAGCTGGCCCAGTAATGATGTAAAATAAAGTTGTCAGTTTTTGCGTAATAACATGTGTACCGTTGGTTTTATTGAAAAATGTTATTGGACTTTTTTTGTTTGTCTTTTTATTCTGTGTATTTTGAGTACTCACATGACAGGGCTTAGAAACATATAAAGTAAAATATGATGTAATAAAAGAGAATTTTTAGTTTTGTGTTATAACTTCCATACCGTTGGTTTTATTGAAAAATGTTACTGGACCTTTTTGTTTGTCTTTCAATTTCGCGTAATTTGAATACCCACACGATAGGGTTTTAATCAATTTTCCAAACCCCCCCCGAACAAAACGGAGACCCCCGCGAACAAAACGGAAACCCCCCGAACAAACGGAGACCCCCCCAAACAAAATAGCCCAGTCAATTTAGCTTTAAAATTTCTAAAGAAAAACAAAAAATGGTATAGTTTTGCAAATTTGCTTAAAATGTACGTTAAGGCTTCTAGTTTAACGTACTAAAAGTCCCCTAACGTGAGACTTGAGCTCGCGCCGCCATATTGGATTTTAGGTACAATTTTTTGTTTTTTCTTACTTATCTCTGTAAATATCAATATTTTACATACCATATATAATTACAAAATTAAAGTTCACAAAATTTGCAACAAAAAGTGTATTTACCATTTGAACGTAACCCAAACCGTTTCAAAGAAATATGCACTTAAATATGTAAATTTTTAGATTTTTAGGTACATTTTTCTTATTCTTCAAAATTATCTCAAAAACCATTAATATTTTACATACCATATGCAGGTACAAAATTAAAGTACACAAAATTTTCTACAAACGTGTATTTATTGTTTTTTTTGTAACACTACCCGTTCCAGAGAAACATGCAATTTAATAAGTTAATTAAAAATTCCGATCATTTTATACCATGCATTTTGGCTATTAAAAAGTTCACAAAAATGTTCTGTGTAAGTAATAAATTATATCCATTCATACTTTTGATACTCCTTATAAAATTGTCATCCTCCCTCTGGAACCATTTTCGATAGTTAGATTAACTGCTTATGGGACTATATTTTTGTTTTGTTTTAGCCATACAGACAAATTTAGTTTCCCTGTTGTCAACAAATAAAATCAGCACATTTTACTTCATATTTTGTCTTCTTTCATTTGGCATCTAGTGTTCTGTGTTGTTTTAAACATGCATATTTACTTAAAAACGATTTACAAAATGTAATGATAAATTGGGAACCATTAAAATGTGTTATTTGTGATCACAGTATAGTGAGCAGTGATAGTTAAAGTTGACCAGAATGGTTTGGCTGGTTCGGTAAAAGCAAGCAAAGAAAGGGTAGATGGAAATAAACTTTTTTTTGGTTGAGCTTACTTCAGTATATGTACAAACACACCGCCGTAAAATATATACCAGACCATCATCTATTGCAGCAGCCAAAACAAAGCATACTTCCTTGTACTCCTTGTAACGACGCCTTCTCAAGCACAACTCTAGAATCATCGCAAGCTAAATTTTATTTCAAAACAAAGTGTTTATAATGTTGAGATGTTACTGAGGATGAAAAAGGGAACCGTTGGCGAAGAGACGGAAAGTTTGGAAAACCGATTAACATCAAAATAGGTAGTGACAAATATTTTCAAGGATGTAACTATAATTGTATTTTTGAAACACTTCAAGAATTCTTGGACCATGAATTCTAAAGAAGCAATCAAATGATAACAGCTCAAAAGGTATATCGGCAGCTCATGCCAAAAATCAAAGCGGTCAGACCAAGATCAGTAATTTCACCTTTACAAGAAGGTTAACAATAGGTTTATATAGGAATTATGAGTCAAAGAACTTCTTAAATCTTCTCGCCAGTCTTGGGATTTTCTCCTCATACAACAATGTATAAACTTTAGAGTGGTCCGTCATTTAACATAGTGACTCTGAAATCATGGAAGTTCATTCTGTCAGTTTATTTTTGACAATGCTTATTTTAATGTTTCACCGATAGATGACTATAAGAAATTTCCTGTATGGGGGATATCAATACCGTTACTTTGTCATTAATTCTCAAAAGAAACGGAAAAATCAGAAAAATATAAAAACTTACAATTAAAACTTAGTGAAGGCAATGCTGACCTCCTCATTGTTAACACTGCTATTGAAATATAATTTTTCAACAATAATTTTGAAAAAACCTTAATTAGGTCATTGTCGGGGAACCTTTTAGTGTTGCTTGTGGGTTTAACACCACCAGAAAAAACGCACACATTTCTTTCAATCTATAGTAAACTCAAATCAGGGCCAAAAACATTCTCATCTATACAGCAGCTGCCACCGGGATTTCGTGAAAGATTCTTCTTACATGCTTTTAGTGGATGTACATCAGTGTTTAACAGTACTGGTAAAATGGTGTTTAAAATTTTAAAAATTAAATCAGAATATTCAGGATATCCCAGCAGTTTTTTCTAAATCCAAACTCGACTCATGAGGCTGTTGCTGAGGCAGGAAAACGATTTTTCCTTGCGTTTAAACAAATTTAAACTAAGGTAAGGTCATATACCGTTCCACTAACATTCCACTAGCCAGTCCATAAATGACGAAAATACCAGATATTACATTTAAACTTTTTTGATAGTTTATAACATACAAAATATATATAACTTACAATTTAAGTATTGTTAATTAAAACATTGTGGTGACTAGTTCAATGTAAGTAGTATTTAGTTTAACTTCGTCAATATATTTTGTATACAATCCTGAGTATGTTTGTGAATGAACTTCAAACAATATGATAAAAATAATTATGAACCTGCACTTAATCTAATAATGTATATTACCAAAAATGGTTCCAGAGGGAGGATAACAATTTTATTAGGAGTATCAAAAGTATGAATGGATATAATTTTTTGCTTACCTAGAACATTTTTATGAACTTTTTAATAGCCAAAGTGCACGGTATAAAATGATCGGAATTTTTAATTAACTTATTAAATTGCATGTTTCTCTGGAACGGGTAGTGTTACAAAAAACAATAAATACACGTTTGTAGAAAATGTTGTGTACTTTAATTTTGTAATTGCATATAGTATGTAAAATATTAATGGTTTTTGAGATAATTTTGAAAAATAAGAAAATTGTACCTAAAAATCTAAAAATTTACATATTTAAGTGCATATTTCTCGGAAACGGTTTGGCTTACGTTCAAATGGTAAATACACTTTTTGTTGCAAATTTTGTGTACTTTAATTTTGTAATTCTATATGGTATGTAAAATATTGATATTTACAGAGATAAGTAAGAAAAACCAAAAAATTGTACCTAAAATCCAATATGGCGACGCGAGCTCAAGTCTCACGTTAGGGGACTTTTAGTATGTTAAACTAGAAGCCTTAACGCACATTTTAAGCTAATTCGGAAAACTATACCATTTTTTGTATTTTCATAACATTAATTTGACTGGGCTAAAACGGAGACCCCCCCCCCCGAACAAAACGGAGACCCCCACTTCAAGCCCTTCAACCCCAACCCCATTAGCTCACCCTATGGGACTTAAGAGGTACGTGGACCCCTTGTTAGTCACCAAAGGTTGAGGCTTTAGCCAAAGCCCCCCGCCATTGACTTAACCTTTGGGACTTAGAGGTACGTAAACCTCTTGTTAGTCACCAAGGGTTAAGGCTTTAGCGAAAGCCTAAATTTGAAAGTCTTAGGGTGGCCCTTAGAAGGGCCGTTTTTGCCACCAGGGTGGACTTTGTTTCAGGAGGGGAAGGAAAAAAGGTTTAATTTAAGACATTTATTTTGCATTTTCCACCCTGTGCTGTTACTAGTAAAAATTTTGGATTTGTTGGGATAAATACTGGTTTGGTTTTAGGAGTGGTGAGAATATAAACTTTTGTCCTCTCCTCAATAAAAATAAAAATTTTGTTGCCTTCGATGTTTTGAATAAGATATTTTTTGTTCTTTTTTAATTGGTTCAATTTTATGTTTTTCCTCGAAATGTCTTTACTGGTGCGGGTTGAATTGGTTTGGGGGTTTCTTCGATTACTGGTGCGGGTTGAATTGGTTGGGGGTGGAAATTTCTTCGATTTGGGGGGTGGAAGTTTCTTCAAATGAAGGGGATATAGCACAAAGGCTTGTCCAATCTTCATTCATAGCGTCTTCATCAATTTGGGGTATGGGAATTTCTTCAATTTGGGGGGTGGGGGTTTCTTCAATTCGTGTGGGATGAATAAAATGAATAAATGAATAAATGATTTATTTCCACATAATAAACATAAGAATACATGGTACAAGAATGGTTGGAAATAAAACTGACCACTTAAACCAGTTGTGTGGTCAGGAAAAGAAAAACAATTTATTAGCCTAATTAATTATTTCGGTCTAGCTCAATATGTTAAGTTGCTCTCTATGATGCCTGCCCTATATTACTTAGTGAATAATTAAAACAATATTACTTACATCAAAAAGGTAAATCACATAACAATCTAGGTTACTACCTGTGCAACTTACTGAACATATTGCAAAACAAAATATATTTACCTTAGGATAGAAGAAAAAAATATAATCAAAAAACACCAGGACAAAATCAAACAAAGACTTGAAATTAAATTTTTAATGAAGTATTTTCAACATTTTTAAGGTTGAAGAAAATTTGTAGAGTGAGCAATTGAGAGGCCAACTTATAATATATCATCATACACACACACATACACGCGCACACGTCCACCGGAAGGACCCTCGACCCCAGATAGTCTGCTAAAAGGCAAGTACCACTGGAGTCGACGCTACCTCGCAACCGTGACCATCAGGCGGCTGTTAGCCCCTAATAATCATAGGGGCCGTCAAAGCTCTGTCCCTGTATGGCCAACCTGCGAGAAGTCTTACCAAACAGGAATCCTAATAGAATCATCCTAACATTCATACAGCATTCAAACCATTATGCTAATACCAAAAGCAAGTAACTTACGTCATTTTGTTCCAAAAGCGTCTAAATAGTTTTTTGCAGAAGAGTTTACTATTCTTAACTACCCTAATATTTTCTGGGACTTGATTATATAATTTTGGGCCAAGATATACTAAGGAACGCCTGAAGATTGCTTTTTTTACCTTGGGAAGTCTAAATAAGCCGTGTAAAACATTTCTTGTTGTGTAATACCTGTTATCGTCACCCTTGTTTCCACTTCGGATGTAAAAAATTCTTAATACTTTATATATGAATAGGTGTTGTATTGGTAAAATTTGTAATTCTTTATATAACGGATATGAGCTTTCCCTAACATTTTTATTTAAAATAATTCGTAAAAAAAAGTTTTGTGTTACTCCAAGTCTGTCAATCAAGGTTTTGTACGCCCCACCCCAACAAGTTATTCCGTATTCTAATCTAGAATTTACTAAAGCAAAATATAATGTGCGAAGAAGTGAAGTTTTACAAAAATTTTAAAAAAAATAAAACGTTCGGACCGAGGATCTTATTTTTCTATGCAATTCCGTAATATGACTTTCCCAGTTTAATTTTTCATCCAAGGTAACACCCAGATATTTAAAACTGGCTACTTTTTCAATAATTTGACAGTTACAGTTAATAGTGTCACAATTCAAAGTGTGATACTTAATATGACAAGGAAAAGTAAACCCTATAAGTCAAAATTTATATATTTTGTTTTACTTACATTTATCGCCATACAATTTTGTACGCACCAGTTCCTTAATAGGACTAAGTCGTATGCAATACTATCTTTTATTACATTCTCACGTTCGTGGGAATAAAATAAAGCAATGTCGTCGGCAAAAGCATTGATTTTTCCTCTGAATGGTAGTTTTAATAAATCGTTAATAAATATAAGAAACAAGGTAGCAGATGTTACTGATCCTTGTGGAACTCCAGAGTTAACCAATAGAGGATCACTAAGACAATTCCCTAACTTGACTCTTTGCGTTCTCTGATTAAAAAAACTTCTAAATCATTCCAAGGCAACTCCTCTAATGCCAGCTGCTTCTAACTTGTTTAAAAGAATGTTGTGGTTCACGAAGTCAAACGCTTTCTTAAAGTCAATAAAGAGACCCGTAGTTTTAAGGCTTAAATTGAAATTATTGTAAATCTGATTTGTGACTGTAATAAGAGCATCTTCTGTTGATTTTCCTTCGATAAAACCGTATTGCCTATCACTAAAAAACGTAAAGCTATTTAAATAGTTCAATAAGCGAATTTTAATTATTTTCTCTATTATTTTTGAAAAAATAGATAACAGGCTTATTGGTCTAAGATTATCGAGTTTTAAATTATTATTCTTCTTCCAAATTGGCACCACAATACTCAACTTTAATTTATCAGGAAAAACACCTTCGACAAAACTTAAATTTATTATATAGACTAAAGTCGGAGCAATTTCATCAACAATATGTTTTATAAGATCGACAGTAAAACTATCAAAGCCCGTTGATCGCTTGTTCTTTAAACTAGCAATAACTTTTTTTACTTCATCTACTGTTGTCGGTATACTAAAGAAAGAATGAGGATGATTGTAAAGCGACGGAAGTACACCATTAGCGACTGTACCTGTGTTGGTCACTTGACCAGACTGTACAGCGATAAGATGCTCATTGTTACTTTGAGCGACAATAACTGGATCTGTAACTATTCTACCGTCACCATTGATTTTACACATTCAATGGTCCATATTCAATGCCGTCACTTACCTCCACTTTGTCTACGTTATTATTGCTTACTCTACCTGTCAACCCATTAATTATTCTCCATTGCTGTGACGTATCCCCTTTACACCCGTCTATTTTATTTTCATAATATTGGTTTTTTGTACCGTCTATTTCATTACTCAGTTTAGTGCAATAACTTCTATAATAATTATTAAAATTGATATCATATGGCCTCTTTTTAAGGATTTTATATAATTTTTTTCTCTTTTCAATTTTACTTAAAATGTTTGATGTTATCCAAGGTGAAACACTCTTCGCCCTACTTAACTTACTGCTATATTTAGTATTTTTCTTAGAACTTTCTAATGCATGTGTTAATAAATTGTGGAATTTGTTATAACAGATATTAACATCTCTACTTTCATAAATAACATTCCAGTTAATTTCTCTTAACTTAGTTTTAACTAAATAAACATCATAAATACATTTTTCTATCTCATTTACATTTTATTTGACAAACCCATTATTATTTAACAAACTGTGATATATTTGAGTTGAGTTTTCCTTACTTAATAAATCTATATTGGCATCGCCTATGTAAATAACATTCCCTCTAATATTCTCTAACAATGTAGCTAACTCATTTGAAAATTCACCCTCAGAAAATTTATGCAATCTGTACAAACAAAATAACTTGAAAGCCATTTTATTTAATTTAATATTTAACAATAATATGTCGGCAGTTTTCATTTCAAATTGTAATTCATCAACAACAAAAGAGTCGTGTACAAAGCACAGAACACCACCCGCTCTATAACTATCATTACAGTTATAATGAATTTTATATCCAGGAATATTAAATAACTTAACCTCATCCGATCCCATCCATATTTCACTTAGAATAATAAATTGAACCTTGGCAGTAACTTTATGTAACTCTACTAAAAAATTATTGAAGTTCTTCCTCATACTTCTGATGTTGGCATATATTAAATTAAAATGCAACTTTTTCCCCTGGTCATAAAAAATGTATCTAAATTCAAGTTAGAAAAAGAAATCGAACTGTCAGTATTCATAAATAAAAATTATGTGGCAAAATAATCCTTATATGAATAAAGCTACATTTCCTACCCAGCTTATATTCACTTTCGACCTTTGTTTTATTTGATACCATTGAGATCATCATAACTATTTATTTTTTTACAGCTGTCCCCTGATGTTTTCCTGATAAAGAATTTGCCATCCCGGCACCATACATAACTATAGCCTAAGTCTTTACACTTCCTTTTCAGAGTCGCCAGGAACACTTTGTTTTCAGGTGACAAGTGCTCGTTGATGTATACTTTTTGAGGAGAAAATGAAGCATTTACCTCGTTCGCAGAAAGAGTTTTCTTTTCCTTGTACTTAGCCAACCACAACTCCTTTTCACTACGGGCGGTGAACTGCACAATGATTGACTGCTGACGGTCCTTCTTAAAGCTCGGGATTCTATGCGCAGCTGAGATCTGGCTGTCATACACCTCCAACCCCAGAACAGCTCCCACGTCCTTGATGATGCTGGAAATGTTCTCTTTCGGTGTGACAGGAATACCACTGATTTCAATGTTGTTCTTTCTTGTATATTGTTCCAATGTCCGCATTCTATCTTTCAGTATTCCTACCTCCAGTATGTTCAGCACACACCGCGTTCGACTATTGTGGGAGAGGTGCCCTTGTATAATAGTTGACCGCAATGGCAATCCAACTACCTTTCCATTTCCTGCGTGGTTTAATTGTCAGGGGTATTATTACGGCGAGGTGTGTGAGATGGCTTACGTCATGATCACACCGTAACTGTAATATTACATAGTATAAGATAGAATAGGGGGAACGTTAGGTAGGGGTTAGGTTATGATAGGGCGGTGAGGTGTGTGAGATGGCTTACGTCATGATCACACCGTAACCGTTGTATGTTAGCATTTAAGGGGTAGCATAAGTTATAATAAAGTAGTAGAGAATAAGGTAGGGACCACACGCTTCCCCACCCCCTTTGTTTATAATTTTTAAATGACCTTGACCTACTTTTGGTTGACCTACTTTCGGACTTAGAATTATTTTAAAAGACCTACTTTTTAGACTTAAATATTTTTGTAAAGGTTTTAAATAACCTAAAACTTTAGTTTTTGCGTTGTATCTTTGTATTGAATTATTATTTGTTTTTTTAACATTTGGGCTTTTGTAAATGTTTTAATCCCTGCTGGCTAACAAGAGGTCCACGTACCTCTAAGTCCCAAAGGGTGAGTCTAGTTTTCGCGTTGGTTTGATCAAATTATTATTGATATTTGGGTCTTTGTTAAAGCCTCAACCCTTGGTGACTAACAAGGGTCTACGTACCTCTAAGTCCCAAAGGGGTTGGGGGTTGAAGGGGGGACCTTGACCTTGACCTTGACCTTGAACCCCCCCGGGTTAACTAGGTCGGCATAGGAGGCCATCGCCTTGGGCTCACAGTATATATAAGGTGTGCTTTAGTCTTGTGGTTATATTCGTCATGGAATCCCTCATGATTTTTGGTGCTGTGCACAACTTTGAAGCCAAGAGAGTACTATGGTACATAAAAATCTTTCATAGTAATCTGAATTGTATCAGAGGAGTACTTGAAGCTGTTAAAGCAGACGGTACTAAAATCTGTTGCACTTCGGATTCTATGGATTACGAAGGACTCGAAACATGGGTCCTTCATTATGTACAGTTCTGTACTAAAATCTACATCAAAGTTGATACAGACTAAGGGGGTTTTCTAGGAAGAAAGAAAAGAACAGATACCAACAATGCATATTGGTAGCTATTCTTTTCATTCTTCCGCTAAGATTGAAATGACCTTGACCTACTTATGGACTTAGAAAATTTTCGCTAAGTTACAATTGACCTACAAAATAAGTAGGTCAAGGTCATTTAACTTTAAGCGGGAAAAAGAGAGGAACAGTTGTGCCGTGCGCGTCACTTTTATATATATAGCGCCAAACCAGGTACTGGCCATAATACCTGAGCAGAGGCCAGCCCACCTGAACCTTCTAGAAAGACAGAGGGAAATTTCGGATTTGAAAAGCCTGGTCTCGTCCCATTCGAAGACTAATCTGCAGGGCGGTTGGGTGTTTTGGATAAGTCTTAATGTTAAAAATTAGGTTCTTTTTATTAAATTAGTCTATATCAAACTAAAATGTGCTAGTTAGCTTGGTTTTGGGGTGCCCGGGGGGAAAATTCTGGTTGGGGATTTTGTAAGATGTGAATTTCTGGGGGTTTCGCCTCTCCAGAGGCGATACTTTCAATTTAATACAAATGTAGATTCATTAGGGGAAATTGCTTGTCATATTTATCTTGCCAACAATAAATCACTAGTTCAATAGTTCATTAAACCTTTATTCAGAATCATAGTAATCAGCGAATAGACAGTTATGCTTAATTTCAGACAGTTATTCCCAGTCACATGCTAGGTAGGCCCTTCTGGCGTTTAATAAGGTTGTACATGGAATTAATTACTTAATTACTGTTCATCAAAGCTGGCTTAGGTGACCATATGGCAATGGGTACGATCGGCCTCAGGGTAAACCTTCCACCTAGTTAAATTATCCTATTCATTTCATAGTTGTAATAGTTTGCTCTGATCAATCCTTTCCTGATAATACAGGATTACCTTATTGTACCACACACATCCACATTGATCCAAAATGTTCCACCCTGGTCCATATTTGGCTATTTCCAACAACCTATCTCTTCACCCGACAACCAACAACTCCAGCAGTTACAAATTGGTAGCAGATATAAAACCTTTGCCATATTGTGCCTTGAATAATTTAACTTAGCCAGATTTTTACAGCCTAAGTTGGTTTTCAACCTGAAAAGGTCCTTGTTAATTCCTGTTTTCTTTGCCATGTACAGCTTAAGCCAGCCTGCCACTGATAAATAGGCCTAAGCCTATGAATCTTAATTTGTTGGCTTTATTTTGTTCCAAATGTTTCCTTTGGGTAAAATTTTGTTGAAATTTGAATTTTCCAGTTCTGGGTTTAAATGAATTGGGCAATTGCTTTCATGATTTCAATAGCCTAGGCTAGCGGGTTTGCCAAATTGGTTAGGCTACTGAGCTATTGTCAATCTTATCTTGGTTCCGCTAGCCTATTCAAAAAGTCATTAGGCCTACTTTTCTTGGTATTTTATAGTTAAAGTTCTTCCGGATTTCCTTGGATTAGACATTTTACCTATTTGTAGTTAGAGTGGATCATTAAATCCTTTCCGGCAACCCATCACCAAGCTAACCTTTTATAAAATAGCTCATTAAAGTAAACAAGTCCTATTAATTTACTTAGCTCCGCTCCGCCAAGTGTAGGTAGGCTATGTTTGTTTGCTTTTGTTCTTCCAGAGCATCCAGGCTATTTCCAGATCATCGCCTTCTTGTGAGCACAAGTTATTAAATTATTAATTCCTTGCAAGTGGAAATTTTAAGTTAAATAAATGTTTTTTTTATTAAATAAATTATTAATATTTTTGGGTCCAGTGCAAGGTAAGTTTGTGCATTGAGTTGCACTCGCTGGAACCCAGTTTCAATTTTCATTTAATTTTGCATTTTTATATTCCAGTGCATTAAATTAATTGCAAATTACAGTGCCTTTTCAAAATTGTGTCTTATGGTGGTTATTCAGTGAACAGTGTAGTTTTAAGTTGTTTTTTAATTGTAATATTATTAAAACTGAATGCATATGGAATGTGCCAACCTTACTTTTACTCTTGGCCTATTTTATTGAATTTTTACTGTGCAACTTGCTCATTTTGTTAGTTTTAAGGCAACTTTTATGGTTATACTTGGCGGAGTTGGTTTTTTGTTTCCGATATAACAATTAGGCTGTTTGTTAGGCAATGCTTAGGGCAGGATTAGGTTATGGTAAAGAGATGTATGAACCTAGGCCCACTAGCCAAATGAAATCTCACTCTGCGAACAGTTTGCTTTTTTCATCAGTTTAAAAATAAATCTTGTCAGTTGAAACAATTTAGTCAAATCTCAAACTTGTTTTTTCTTCCCCCGGGAAACCTCAAATCACACTTTGCCTGGTGATTGAATATTTTTTAAAGCTTTTGAATATTTTACAAAATTTTCCCCCTGCAGAAATCTTTTTTGAAACTGAGTCCCAAATGGAATCACCACAAGTGACAGAGATTCAGGTGTTAGGCGACTCATTCGCAAAGCGATTTGTGACATTTTTAAATCGCCCCGAGCAATTAAATCAACCCTTCGGTCTTCGCTGCAGTTTTGGAGTGGGCATTTCAGGCGCAAAGGTTTGCGCAATCAAGATCCACATTAAGAATCAGCGCATAGTTTTCAACCATGTCAAGCCTCTTTTGTAATTTATAGGCACAAATGTTTTTTTTGGGCAGACACCGGAGTCAATATTTAAGAATGAATTTTTGTCCTTGATTCGTCTATTACGTCGAATGAATCCTGGCATTAGCTAATTTTGCTACCTCTTCCGAATTATCCTAGAGCGGGGTATACATCTTTAGATAGATTAAATAAGGTGAATTCCTTTTTTCAAACATTACAGGGAAAGCATTTGAGGGTAATTCAGTTAACTTCAGACTTCTCCCGCCCAGATTTTTTTCCTAAGAACTATGCCTACTCCCGTAGGCGGGACGGCATATATTTCAACGATTTTGCCCATAGAGCTTTGGGTCCTTTAGTAAAACAAGCAATAGGTTCCTTTTCTTAGAGAACATGCATTCAGGCCTAACTAGTTACAATTTTTTTTGTACAGTTTTTTTTTACAATTTACTCTATTCAACCCCTAGATTTAAACAAATCACATCTTGCCTCCTCTAGCTTTTGAACCTCGGTGCCCTTGCCTCTCATGAATTTTGATATAAATTGCGCTGAGAAATTTTGAAACAAATTCTTGTTGTTATTTATTTATTATTGTTGTTCTATTGTTGTTGTTAGAGTTCTAGCATTGTTATTTATTTGGAATTATTTATAATTGTTGTTTATTTAAGAATTTTGTTCTTGACAATTTTTTTTGGGTAGTAAGGGGTTTTCTTTGGGACCGTTGGCGATGCCGTCCAAGATATACCACCCTCGTGAATTGCCTTTGGGGACTTCATGGATTTATTTATTAAATGCCCCGGACGCAGTAACTCAATGCCAGATTTTTGGTCTGCAACCTGAAACAACGCTTTCCCGCAACCGGATAATGTTGTCGGAATTTCTCAATCGGCTTGAATTAAATGGGGGCACTCAACCTCTCCCCGAAAACAATCGACCTAACATAGATTTTGAAAACCGACCCGATGGCCCCGACCCGGACGGTGTTCAACTCGTTGACTTCACTGATGCCCCCACCATTCCCACAACTTCTGCCACGATCACACCCCGCCTGCCATTACTGACCTCAGCTCCCTCCATGCAGGCTCCTGTTTCTCTTCCAGTAACGACCAACCCTTTTGTGACTGCAACCACTCCAGCCCACAGTTGCATTAGTCACGTGTCACCTCCTCAGCCTACCAACATTTCCCCATCCTGGCAAGACGTGGTACATGCAATGGCTCAGTCCAGGGTCACCCCTGCCCCTTCTTCAAGCACCCCACAAGTTTTTTCTGAATTATTGAAAGCTCTACCTGTAGTATCCGGCGATGACTCAGATCAACTTCTTTCCTTTTTGGTTCAGGTTCAAAAAATCGAGCAATTGAAGCTCACATCTTCTGAAAATCTTATTATCAACGTTCTCCCACACACTTCCGGCCAACTTAGGACCTTTTGGTCTCAAGCTATCACTGATCGCACCTCACTCTTTGAATTGATCACAAAGCTGCTAAATGTTTTCGCCCCCCATCAATTGCGCCATTCAATGATTTCCAACCTCATTTACCGCCCCCAGGGTCCGCAGGAAACCTTGCCTGAATTTGCTGAAAAGCTTCGTGACTATGCCACTCTCCTGTTACCTACCTTGGGTGATAGGGAGCTTCTGGACATAGCTCTAAATGGTCTAAACAGGCAAACCCGTGCCCACTTGGCCGGTTTACCAGCTCTCACCTCCCTTCAGGACCTCCTGTCTCTGGCACCGCGTATTGAGGTTGTGCGCGACCTTGAGCGTAATGCCACGTCAGCTTACAATACTAGGACCTTCCACCAGGAAACAGCCTATCCTCATCAGACCCCAAGCAATCAGTTTCAGTCACCATCTCCCAGGCCCAACTACAATAACAATCGTCAACACAGAGCAAATAATCCGCAGAACTTCAGAAATTTCTCTGGTCAAAACCAAAACAGGTTCAATTCTTCCTTCAACCCTAGAGTACCTGAGTTTCCTTTTGCACATTTTGGGCTTCCTGACACCAGACAGCAGCGTTATCCACCCCCAGGTCCCCAACAGGGCAACAATCACAATTCTGGTTCCAATGGGCAGGGAAACTCCAGAGGAGGGAGGCATTAGGCGGTACCCCCCCTCCAAACAATCAATCCGCCATGTACGCTTCTTTCTTTATGTCTTACCTTCCCACTCAGCAGCATTATCCACCCCCAGGTTTCCCACAAGTCGACAACCCCGATTCTGGTTTCCATAACCAGGAAAACCCCTGAGGAGGGAGGTGTTAGGCGGAACCCCCCCTCCAAGCCATCAACCCGCCATTTGTGCTTATTCCAAAATTCCGTCAGCCACTCCCAAGAGAGCCCCAAGCATTCCCAAGCTCGAACTTTGTAAGGTCCCTTTGACTTTTGAGAATGTATTAAACATGTTATCACTTGTAGACACAGGGTCATCTTGTTGTATAATGTCCTTTCCAACCTTTCAGGAAATCAGAAGAAATAGTCATGCTATTTTTGCAACCCAGTCAACATCCTTTTCTGCGCTTTCAGCCTCTGGCGATAAGGTTTCTTTCAAATTTCAGGCCCCAGTTCATTTCAAGATCGGTTATCTCTCATGGACATTCACGTTTCAAATTGCTGAGCGGTTGCCCGTGCCCATCATCTTGGGTTCCGACTTTTTGACTAAGACCAAGGCTATCATCAACATGGCATCCCACACCTTAACATTTCCATATGGCACTCCAAAAGTTTTCACCTTGCTCTCACAGACTTCTCAGGATGATGCCAAACCCATAGCCATGGGAGAAAATCTTACTCCGGAACAAAAGGATCAAGTCACCCAATTGATCGCTGAATTTCCCGAAACCATCACAAAGAATCTAGGTCGCACCAATATTCTTGAATATCATATCAGGGTAAATTCTTCCAAAATCATCCGTAACAAGCCTTATCAGTATGCACCACCCAAGCTAGCACTCATGAGACAGCACATAGATGATCTTCTGAAAAAAGGCGTCATCAGACCATCGAGTTCTCCTTTTGCATCAGCTGCCTTCCTGGTTCCCAAGAAAGGTGGCAAAACTCGAATGGTGGTAGATTATCGCAATTTGAACCAGATCTTAGAACTTGACGCCACACCAATGCCAACAATAGAGTCAGCTTTCCAACATCTGGGTCAAGCCAGATGGTTCACACTTCTTGATCTCAATTCTGCATACAACCAAATCCCTCTTTCAGAACAGTCCAAGCCTTACACATCTTTTGTTGTTCCATGGGCTCAATACGAGTTCAACTATCTTCCATTTGGCTTGGCATCAGGAAGTATGGTCTTGACCTCTCTCATAGACAAGATTTTCGGGGATATCAAGTTCAAATACGTTTACAATTTCTTTGATGACCTTTGTGTATACAGCAACGGATCCTTTGGTGATCATCTTGTTAAGGTTCGTTCTGTGATCGAGAGACTGCGAGATGCTGGTCTCACAGTCAATCCTGAAAAGATTACAGTAGCTTCCAATCACATTCAGTTCCTTGGCCATATTTTCGCAAACCACTCAATATCTATTCATCCTGATCGCACTCAACCGATAGATAATTTCCCCGTTCCCAAGAATGTCAAGCAGCTTTCTAGGTTCCTGGGCATGACCGCCTTCTATGCTAGATTCATAAAGGATTATGCCATCATTTCTCAACCACTCAATCAACTGAAGCGCAAGGGTGTGGATTTCATTTTCGGTCCAGAACAACATAAGGCCTTTGAAGCTCTCAAGGCTGCTCTTGTATCTTCCCCCATCTTGCGGATGCCCGATTTCTCAAAAGAGTTTATAGTTCACACAGATGCATCTGGAACTGGAATTGGAAGTACCCTTTTCCAGGAGCATGATGGTCAACTCTTTCCTGTTTGTTATTCTTCTCGCGCACTCAACAAACATGAATTGAACTATTCCACCTTACAACTCGAGTGTCTTGCTATTGTTTTTGCTCTCCAGAAGTATCAGCAGTACCTCGAGCATAGGGAGTTTCAGTTGCACACAGATTGCTCCGCTTTAACATGGCTTTTGAACCACCCCCGTCAGGTTGGGAAAATAGCAAGATGGATATCCTTCATTAATTCTTTCAAGTTCCAAATCCATCATATTCGTGGGAAGGACAATTTGGTAGCTGACTGTCTCTCCCGCCTTTTTGAAAACACCGACCCTACTGAAGTCCCTCAGGAACCCTCTCCACCAGTAATGTCACTTTTTGGCATTCCTGAAATTTTCAAAGACATAGCCACACATCAACATGAAGATTCCGAACTTTCCAAACTCATCCGTAATCCCCGAAGGCCACCAAACTACACTGTGGTTAACGGTGTATTGATGCACCGTCTTCCCAATCAGAACAAACCAAGGGTGGTAGTTCCTGCCAAACTCTTTGATATGCTGTTCCGCTATTATCATGAATCCCCCAGTGCGGCTCATCTTGGTATCCGCAAAACTCTTGCCCGCATAGATCCTTTCTTTTGGGCAAAGGACCTCAGGCAAATTATCACCGATCGGGTAAGATCTTGTGTTCAGTGCCAACGTTGCAAACAAGCCCCCAACACCAATGTTGGCCATTTGGCTTCCGAGGTAGTTTGCAAACCTTGGGAGAAGATCTTTGTGGACCATATCGGCCCTTTGCCTAGATCTACAAAGGGCAACAAATACATTCTCACCATTGTAGGTGCGTTTTCCAAATTTGTAATCATGCTACCTGCCAAAAACACTCAAGCGTCAACTTCAGCATCCCTTCTTACAAAACATGTTTTTTAAATTTTTGGCCCTCTAAAGTATCTAGTTTCCGATAATGTTTCAAATTTTCGCTCCAAAGTATTCCAAGAGCTATGCTTGGGACTTGGAATACAGCACATTTTTACCAGTCCTTACTACCCCAATCCCTCTCATGCCGAGAGGGTCAACAAACAGATAAAAATAGCAATCAGGATCTTTCACAACCAGTATCAACAGTTTTGGGATCAGGATC
Organism: Flexamia atlantica; assembly: GCA_035578135.1. Lineage (NCBI taxonomy): Eukaryota > Metazoa > Arthropoda > Insecta > Hemiptera > Cicadellidae > Flexamia > Flexamia atlantica. The sequence continues at coordinate 113,525,801 of JAQJVK010000001.1, forward strand.
TTCACTGGTTCCAAATAGCCTTCAACTCTGCTGTGCATGAATCCACTCAGAATTCCCCATCACGTCTTTTTCTTGGCAGAACCCTATACCATCCCTTGGAACTCCAATGGAACCTTGACAGACTTGTCGATTCCCAAGTAACCGCTCCCTCTACCCAAGACGATTGGTCAAGAGCAATCGAAAGCCTCCGAAAAGCCAGAGCCAGCCGAGAGAGGAAATACAATCAAAACCGATCTTACAACACTTACAACCCTGGCGACTGGGTAATGTTCAGATTGAACCCCATCAGTAAGGCGATCGACCACATAAACCAAAAATTATTGCCTATGTGGTCGAAACCTTGTGTAATTGAAACCTTCACCTCCCCAGTCACTGTTCGCTTAGTCGACCCTGTCAATAATAAATTCATCCGGAAGGCTCATGTATCACAGCTCAAAAGATTTTTCCAACCAACAACATAAATAAATTTCATTCACTACCTAAGGTTACACCCTGAAAAAGATCGTTGCCCATTGCACATATGCACCTAGTGATATTAGGTTAAGCTTTTTTCTACTCTTCTCCTTCTCTTCCCTGGTATGAGCGGGGGGAGGTGAGAGTAGTAGTGAATGATTAATTCTAGGACAGGACGTATGAGACGTATGAGACGTATGAGACGTACGAGACGTATGAGCGCAAAGTCCAAGGTCATCGCTACGTCATTATTTCTCGCGCGCGCCACGAGTGCAAAGTCCAAGGTCATCGCTACGTCATTATTTCTCGCGCGCGCCACGAGCGCAAAGTCCAAGGTCATCGCTACGTCATTATTTCTCACGCGCGCCACCGCCGTTCGCTCGGCTAGAGCGCGCCGGTTCCTACTAGATTCTGCCGCCCTGATACTTCGGGAGAATAAAAACGGAATAATTCGATATTCGATCGTCGATTTCGATTTATCGAATCGTTTCGTTAATCGATTTTAAAGTTTCTACGGTATTCCACCCTCCTGATACATAAAAATCAATTTTGAAAGCCATTTTTTAAATTTTTTCAATAAATACAGTTGGGGACTTAGAAAATTTTCAATAGTCAACAAATATTTTTTCTTGACAACTTTTTTCGGAGTTAGAAAATTATTTTTCAGGAACGAAAAAAAATAAAAATAACGAGTATGATCGAAATAATAATAATAACGGGTATAATCGATTAAACGAATATTCACTCTCTCACGAACTTGATATCGTGTTTAAACATATCATTCGACATCGGGATCTTTCCGTGGTACACCACATACAACGGTTGCTCCGATTTCAATAGCGCGTTTATATTTTTCGTACTCATTCTCTCGTTCCAACTCTCGGGTAGTTGAAACCGCACATCATCGCATGTAACCAAAACTCTTACTCCGTAAGCGTAGTGCATTCTCTCTATGCTATTGACCAAATATTTTTTACCGATTTCTAAATCGCTTATCTTCGCGAAAGCGTTACCGTTCACTTCGTCGAGGATATCTTTATAATAATCCTTTTCCATTTCCATCTTTCTTCCGTCTATATATAAAAATATATTTTCACGGTCGAATAAAACATTGAGAGCGTTTCAAAAGATGTAATAAATCATCGCTTTTGACGAAAACTAATTCATATTTAATTCCGACTCATCGACTAGTTTTAAATAAATAATATAATCGGCCAGAGCGTTTCGCAGGGGAACTTTGTTTTCATCCGTCAGATAAATGTTGATTTCTCTTATCGTCTGCGTGTCGGGTTTGAGCGGCATGTAATTTAAAACGGACGGTTTCTCGTAAATTTTATCTCTGTGTTCTCGCGGACTCGAGTGATACAACAACGAGGAGTTATCGTGTCTGTGCCAATGCTCCGCGTGATTGATATACGAATGTTCGACTAAATCGCAATGCACTTCGATCATCTCGAACGGTCTGATTTGTAATTTACTCTCTTCTTCGTAAATTGATAAAATAGTTTCCGACTCGAACATCAATTCGAACGCGGTTTCATCTTTTTTCAATTCTGTAAACCCTAGAAACCGTCGTAGCTCGTTGTTCATATGGAACTTAACTGGAGATTTGATACATATCTTAGAATGTGGGTCTCGAAAAATCTTAAACTTTTCCACATCTATCGCCGGTGTGATCTTACCGATCCTCATGAATTCCCTGATTTCTCTCTGCATAGTTTTCAAATCCCAAAACTCCGCATCAAAAGTTAGTGTAGGTCGATCCTTCTCACTCTTAAAAAAGTAATCGAAGCCGGCTCTTTCAAGTTATAAAAATAGTTATGAAATGAAAACCCCGTGAGCGCGAGATAATAACGCACGCCCTCTTCCAAGTGTATGGGGTTTTCGAGCTTCAACTGCAGATGCGGTTTTCGACCGATCAATTTGAAGTACACCATTTTCTCTATATATACTTTTAAAACATTACGGTTACGATTATTTATTAAGAGCGGGGGGAGAAAAAAAATAAAATTATTCGAACCATCTCAAAAATGCGTATTTATCGTTTTGTAAAGCGCGTTCTATCGTATTGAAATCCTGTCCTCTGGAAAAACGCCGCAATACCTCCAAACACAAATGACCGCATATCGGGGGATCTTCGTAATCTTGATATCTCGCGTGGTTATAACAAATACCTTCGGGCATGTTTAGGTATTCCTTCAACTCCAAAGGCGGCGGCGCCTCGCCGAACGAATCGAAATATATGACATAATTATCTTTCTTCGTATAACAAGTCCAATGAGTGCCGCCCGACTCGGAATCGTCTAAATTTATAATAGCGCATTCGTTTTTGCGCGGGTTCTCGGGTAAACGCTCTCTCATGAAAACACCGCGAAAATCGTCAATTTTCAACTTATCCGCCCACGTCTCCAAATCGGACATTGTCAGCGGAACTAGTTTTTTTTAACCTCTCTCGCACCGTCGAGACACTTATTCAATTTACCGTATACACGTTTAGCCAGACCGGCGCCGCTCGCGTCTTTCTCCATCAATTCGTCCAACTCATCGTCTATCAACTTTTTAAGCCAAGGTACGAACTGATTTTTCAAGACGGGCGCGACTTTGGTTTTTATCAGCGGCGACACGAATTTCTTGACATAAGGGATATTTTGTTCGGCTATCTCGAGTACCTCCTTTAACAAGCCTCCGTCGATCATCTCTTTCAACTGCGAATAATCGAAAATCAATCGCAGCCCCCTGTTGTTTTTAACGCCTTTTCGATCTGTTTGTTTTGATCGCCGTCGAGCGTGACTTCGATATTACCGTTTTTCAATTGATCCTTAGTCAACGTTAACACGGCGCGTTTAAGCTTCTTATGAGCTAACCGCAGCTTATTCAGTTGACCCTTGGTCAAATTTATCTTCCTCTTATGACTCGCCATATCTATATATATACGAGAGGCATTATCGAATTTATAAAAAAAGTTCGAACTCGTCGAAAGTTCGTAACGTTTTCCTTCGAAGGAAATTTTAAATTCGCTAATGTAAGAGATGAATTCCTACTGTCGCACGTGTAAAACGCGAACGGCTTCGGAGAACGTGAAGACTGTGAAAACGAAAAATAAAAGATGGTCGGCGAGTTCCGATTGCGCGGTCTGCGGCCATATTCAACCCAATTTCCCGTCATTTCTCGATTTTCAAACTTAAAAAATAAATACAATTAATTTGAACAGTTTGATGTTTTTAATTTACAAATGCATGTTAATGATCGTTACAAGAAAAATCTGGCCTATATAGTTGGGCCCCGATTTGGGTCCCAACCAAATCTGAGCGGTACTATTAATATTTTTAAAGTATCGGTACCATCGCGGTACTAATGCGCCGTCGTAATAAAAGAACCATAATAAAATCAAAAGTACCGATACAGTACCATTTCTTATTTATTTCGAAATTATCGCGGCAATATTAAATCGGATTTTCTCATCGTCCGATATTATTAATTAGAGTCTCGTAGCTCGACATCGTATTTTTAAACAAGTCGAAATACCTAAAGTGCTTATATAGAACGACATGACTGACACGATTGACGTTTATCATACCGAGCTTACTTTTAAAAACCGTAATATCACGATAGTGCGCGGTGTTGATAAAATATGTTGGTTTAAAGCGAACGATATCACCCATATACTGGGATACAAGAACCCCAAAAAGGCGATTTACGATCATGTGAACGAAAAATATAAAACTACATATCGCGATTTAAAAGTCGATAATCCGAATTTACATCTAAAACGAACGCATCCCGATACGGTTTTCATAGACGAACCGGCGATCGGGGTTCTGTTGAACAAATGCGGGAAGGAAAGTGATGAGTTTCGGGAGTGGTTTTTCAAAGAACTCGAAAATATACATTCGGAACACGCCGACCGAAATATCGAGAATGACGAATCGAGCGAGTCGGAATCGGATTATGAATGGTTAGAAAGCGAGGATACCTCGGACGATCGTTTGAAAACGGAAAACGGATTATTCCGCGAGATGATAGATAGAACGCAAATACAACAAATTTTCGCTGTATCGAAGAGTGCGGATAATAACAAGGAATATAAATTCATAGACACGCAAAAACGCTCTTTTAAAAAAGCCGTCGAGGATTCCTGCGGATACGATTTATGTTTCGAAACGGAATACATAATTATCGACGAGGAGAATATGATAAAAAAGGTTTTGAGAAAAATAAATAAAGAGGGTGTGGAATACGAATATAACGGAAAGAGCAAATGTATAACGATTCGCGATGACGATTTCGACCTGATCGGCCTGGTTAAAAGAACGATGTCGGAAGTGATGTTGTGGTGAAATAAATACGTTTCCGATCGCGCGAACTATATGATTTTATTTTTTTATTTTTTCGATGGTAATAAAACATTGACGTTCGATCGGTCGTTTTTCTATAGTAGGTACGAAATGAATAACGATATTACGATCGATACGGGAATTACGCGTGATGAGATTTCCGACGAAAGTTCTTCATCGTCTCGTTCCTCCGACGACGAAAGTTCTTCATCGTCTTGTTCCTCCGATGCGACCGACACGGACGAGTACGACATGGAGTACGAGATGGAGGACGATATCGCGAGTAAATTCATTTTTAAAAATCAAAAGGTCACAGTGATTTTCGACGATGACGATAACTCGTGGTTTAAGGGTAAAGATGTGGCCGAAATATTGGGATATTCCAATCTGAAGAAGGTCTTACAGACGCACGTTAACGATCGTTATAAGAGAAATCTGGCCGATTTAGGTGGGCCCCGATTTGGGTCCCACCCCTTATCGCATAATAAAGGCTTAGAAGTATACATATCCGAGCCCGGATTATACGAATTGATATTTTCATCGAGGTTACCGTCGGCGAACGACTTCAAACGTTGGGTCTTCGAAGACGTTTTGCCTTCCATCCGTAAATACGGTGAGTACAAACTCAAAAATAAAATCGTAACGCTCATGGAATCGATCGATCGTATGGAAAATGAAAATCGTCGTTTAAACAATACGATAGAAAACATGAAACCTAAAGTAGCTTGTATGCCGCGAAACCCGAACCTAAGACACGTCTTCGCCGTCTTTAAACGATATTCTTATGTAGGACGTATTTATACATACTACTGCGTGAGAACCGAAGATCGGTATTTTTCTAAGGTTTTTAAAAAGAAAATCGACGAAGGTTATTCACTCTCGTTTTACGAAGAGGAAGTGCCGAACAGTATAAACGTTTTGAACTGCGTAAAAGATATCATGAGATGCCGCTATATAGCCTATAAATCGCGCAATAATGTTGTTATCACGCCGTATAATTTCATAGAATTAGTAGAAGAATTCTTCAAAGATTTGAGAAAATAAATAGTAAACATTTTCCCATCCTAATAAATTCTTATTTCTCGTAATTTATTTTATTTCTTTTCTTAACCGGTGCGTTATTTTTTTCCTCATAGAGAGTGATGGATATCGTCCCGTATTACGAAGAGAAGATCGAAGATAACCTTCTACCCCGACCGTTACGTTGTCTGATAGTAGGCTCCTCGGGCTGCGGAAAAACGAACTTGTTGTTGAATTTTATTTATAATCCTCGCGGTCTCGTGTTTAGAAATTTATACGTGTTCAGTAAGTCTATAGAGCAGCCGGCTTATGTAGAATTACGCGAAAAGTACATCGATGCTGAAAACAAGTTGAATAAGAAGATAGCATACTTTTTTAACAATTGCGAAGATTTACCCCCGCTGGACGAGTGCGAGAAAAACTCCCTCGTGGTGTTCGACGACTGTCTGATGGAAAAACAAGAAGCGATAAAAGACTACTTCATCAGAGGTAGACATAAAAAACTGTCCTGCGTCTACCTCAGTCAGAGCTACGGTAAAGTCGACATGCAAGTGATACGGAACAACGTCAACCTGCTATGCGTCTTCAAACAAAACAAACACTACACGAAACGTATTTATGACGATTTCGTAGGATCGGACATGACGATCGATGAATTCGAAAAGATGTGTCAAAAGTGTTGGAGCGAACCGTTCGGATTTTTGACAATAAACACCGCTAAGAAAGCGCACAACGGAAAATACATGTTCAAGTTAAAAGACGAGTTAAACGATGTTATCGAACGATAATCGATGTGTATGCATCGTTTTTAATAAACGATTCGTATACGTTATTTTATAAAAACCACGTGTAAGCATCGTTTTTAATAAACGATTCGTATACGTTATTTTATAAAAACCACGTGTACGCATCGTTTTTAATAAACGATTCGTATACATAATATTTTATAAAAACAACGTGTACGCATCGTTTTAGATTTTTATTTAAATTTATTTTTTTTCTTTATTTTTGAAAAGCGAAACTCCGGACCCTAAACCTATATATATAGATAATACGATGAAGAGGAAAAGCGATGATAAGGAGATCATCGGCACGCTGGTGAAAAAACAGAAGATGGCCGATAAGATGTGGCCGGACGATGGCGACGTACGAATGGCTAAAAAATATGAAAAGTTACAAGAAAAATGGCTAGAAGACAGTAAGAAAAATCAGATACGCGAAGCTGAGGAGAGGAGAAAGCTTTTCAGTTCACACCCCGTGTTGTTAGCTAAACCGAAAGAACAATTGTTAGCGCCTCCTCCTCCGCGTGAAAACAAACCGATTACCGTCGCGGAGGCTAAGAGGTTGGATAAATTGGAAGATCGATTAAAGAGCGAATTCGACACGTCTAGAAGAGCGGAAGTCGAAAAGGTGCGCGAACAGGAGAAGCGACACGAACCCGTAGTTAAAGCTATAAAAGAACAGACGGAAACTTTAAAGACGGAGAAAAAACCCCGTGTCATTTTGAGAAGACCCATCCCCACTGTCGGACAGTTCAGACCTAGAACGTCGAGCACACCCGGTAGACCTGTAGGTAAAGTGGACAAAACACCCGGTAGACCGGTAGATAAAGCGGACGAAACGATAACTCCAATCGAGGACGCAGACGTATTCGACGCGTCTACAGTTTTATCACCGCCGCAAACTTCGCAGGAATTACAGAATCGTTCTATCCGCGAATTCACCGAAAACGAGGAAATTGGTGATATCGCAAAGCAATACCTCTCGAACTGCAACGATATGAGTTTCGGCGTTTATTACGATTTCGCGAATAGCAAACTCGCGATCGGATCGCAAACCATATCCATCGAAAACGACGATATCATACTGGACAGAACTATGGACAGATATATCGGCACCGAGGGACTGTGGTCGCTCTTGACCAGAGCGGAGATTCACGGCGTACAATCCACAGCCGCGGTCGGTACGACACCGAAGGAGAGACTCATAAGTATAGGCGCGTTCACTTCTCAGGACTTTGAAAAATATAAAGATATTTTAATCAAAACACACGCTCTACATCATAACAACGATCCCACCTCGCCCAGACCCAAGGCGAGCGGTGGTTGGAAATGGAAGAATTTAATAAGTGACATATGGAAAGAACTCAAACAAAAGCCGTCTTCGTCCGGCAGCGGTCTACTCGTGGATACGAACAACGCCGTGGAATATAAATATATAGACGATTACGACGAGTTGTCGGAGAGAATAAAGTTTATACAAGCCGAGGAGGAAGCGGGAAATAATAATTTTAATAACGAAAAAATCGGGATCGTCAAGTTTATAAATAACGAGATCGAAAAACTGATCACTCGGCCGGAAGGTGTTAAACGGTAAAGTCGGTGTTTGTCCGCGTTGAAGGAAAAGGAAGGCGGTAAATTGACTAACACCGCGGATGTTAAGTTTCGCGTAGATAAATTGGGTTTGGATAGGAAGAAACGTATGCGCATGTTCGGTAGGAGATGAATATTTTATTCATCCGAAAATTTTAAAAGTATATTTTTCATTAAGTTCGAATCGCGTTTTTTATTTTTTTATTCGAAACCGAAAACTTAAAATCTATATATAGATATGGAGAAGTATTACGAGGAAGCGTCCGACAAGATAGAACGGTACGAATTCCATACCGTCGAACCGGTGTCCGATCTGAATTTCAATTCGCCCAATCAGATGATCACGTTCAGATTAGACGGCGGAGACGTTTTTTACGATAAGGAAATATATTTTCACATACGAGGCGAAGTGTTGAAAAAAGCGAATGGCGCGAAGTACGAGGCGACAGACCCGATCAAGTTGGTCGATAATTTCCCGGCGTTTTTATTTAAGAGAATCGAATTGAAAAAACACGGTCAGTTGATAGACTTCGTCGACGAAGTCGGTATCACGAGTACGATCAAAGCTCTGACGACATACGGCAAATCGAGCGAGAGCACTTTTCACACGAGCGGATTCAAATCTAAATTCGATAAAGGAGTCGGCAAGTTCGAAGCTTACGGCCCCTTGTCGCATCTCGGTTTAGGGTTTTTCGACGCGCTGAAATATCCGATGTACAGAGGAGGATTCCAAATAATTTTTACACGCAGCGAAGATAACGACGCGATATACCGTTGGAAGGAGGGTAGCGGCGCTAACGAGAAAACTGCGGACGAGGGAAAGATACAAATCACGAGGTTCGATTTAAAAGTGCCCCTGGTCGAGTATGACGCTGTGAAAAAAGTGCCGCTCATAGAGGGACTGAGACGATTGAGTACGAAGGGCGATTTGACATACAACTATTACCAGTGGCAGTGTATCGAGAAGTTCGGGGTGTCGGGGTCTTCGTTCAGTTTCGACTTATCCGGCTTATTCGGGAATATATCCGATCCGCTGTTCGTAATCATAGGTCTACAGACCAACCTCAAAAACAATCAAGAGAAGGATCCGAGCCGATTCAACGCTATAAACATAAAAAACTACCGCGTCAAAATCAATGGACTAGGGTATCCGAATGAGCCGCAGAATTTGTCTATAAACGATAAGGCGTACGGTATTTTATACACGAGTTATTGCTCGATCAGGCGGGTGTTATTCGGAGACGAAGACGTTTATTTAAGCGATATCGATTTTATAGACAAGTATCCGTTGATGGTCGTCGACACGCATCACCATCCGTTCTCCAGCGATAATAGGCAAAAAGATATTAAAATAGAATTGGAATTTACGAACCCCGTCGCCAGTCCGGTCTCGGATCAGGGGACGACCGCTTATGCTGTAGTCGTTTCGGAGAAAGGTTTCACTTACGATTTGGAGAGGAATAGAATTACAATGTTTTGAGATATTTTTTAATGTGGAGACGATGATAAACCGTCTACAGCATAGACGGTTGAAAATTGTTTTCGTTTTTTTTGAATATAATTATATGTTAACTTTTTACACGCGAGAATCAATTTTTTTTTCAAAGTGTGTAGTTTAAAGTGAGGAACGAAACGTTCCCTTTATAAAAAAAAGAAAAGAAAAAAAAAAGGATTTTTAAATAATAAGTCGGTTATGTATTTATTATCTTTTTTTTAATCCGTGTAAAAGTCGAGTGTGACATTTAGTTTAATTATTCCGTAGACGAATTAGCATCAAGTTCTAAAGCGGACTCTCACGGTATCTTGTAGTGCCCCCAAGGGAGAGTGGTGATGCCGTCTTCTAAAATAAACCTTTTTTCGTCACTCGCCGATAATGCTTTCTTGTGCTGTTCTACACTATACAATTCATGCTTCTTACTTCTTATCATATTCATACATCTATACACGTCTCTCTGTTCGAGCAAGCATTCCTTGTAGTCTTTAAAAGTAATTTTAGTTTCCACAACCGATTTCTTAATTCCTTTCGCTTTTTTAAATGCTTTCCCCTCAAAATCATCATACGAACTTAACCGATTGGAGTACATCTTAGCTCTGAGTCCCACATATTCGGATAATGGATCACCCCGCATTTCATCCTTAAATGTGCCGAGTATTTTTTCTCGATATAAGTCATATCTTTTATCATGTTTCCTCATATCCGAGTAGAAATCCGGAGTTTCTATTAGGTATTCCAAACTGTCCGTGTCCGTATACTGCAATTTCGCTTTTTCTCCGTATTCTTTTTTAATATAATTATAATGAAAGTCGTACATCTGCGTTTTAGCGATGTCCAATATACACATTCCAATATATATGGGTTTGTTAAATAATAAACTAGTTTTTCTCATGTGAACGGCGGAAAGATCTTCACAAAATATAGTTCTATGCTTAAAAATCGGTTTCGCCACCCATTTCTCGATCTGTTTAGTCTGCGTAGCGAGTCGTATGTCCACTCTATTTCTGACATTTTCGATGGTTTTACCGAACACTGAATTGTTTAGAAGCTTGTAAAATTGCTTTTCGGGTTTATTAGTAGCGTTTTTCCAACGGCGTACATTTTTATTGATAAAATCCGACATCCAATAACTCTGACTGAAACTCAGAATTCTATGTATTTTTTTTAGTTTCAACCCTAACGAAAGATATAATTTTAACGCTTTGTAATGAACGACATATTTTTCTTTATCGTACAACGTGGTCAAGAGTTTGATCTTCTTTGAACCGGGGGGTGCCCGTCTTTCGACCGCTAGCGGTAGCTCGGAATGTAAATCGTGTAATTCTCGAGGATATTCTAAATCCACTTCGAATATATATCCTACGTTGCCATTATCGCGTATCCGCATTACATCGATTTCCTCTTCGACCCATTTAAAATTACCCGTAGGCATTTTGTGTTTAGACATCGCCCAACCGTATTGGTTCACGGCGTCCAAGTACATGAGATACGTTATAGGCTTACTCTCATCATACCCATCGACATGCGGGTTATTGGCTTTCGCGTGTCTGTTCGTCACTTGAGCTAAACCGCCTCTAATCCCCCTCGTGATCATGAGTATCATTTCGTAGTCGTACAAATAGTCTAAAACCGCTCCGCTTTCTTTTAATAATATGCTCCACGCCAGACCCGGCGTTGTAAAGTACCACGCTAAATCCAATCCGTATGATCCCAAAGAAATATTTCTAAAATATTCCATCACATCGGCTAGTAATAAAACATCGAGTCTGTTATAAAACAGTGTATATTCTTTCATATTCTTTATTTTAAATGTTTTCCAAACCAGTTCCGCGTGTTCATAATCCATCAGATTAATACCTTTTTCGTTCAACTCATTATAAAATTTTTCTATCGGTGGTAAACTAGTCTCGAGATATTTTTCATCATCGTCCATATAATCGTACGGATAAACCCCTTTTCTAAATAATAACTTCATCGGATCGGGATTTCTATATTCATGTAAAAATAAATCAAATTTCATTTGAAATTCTATACTCGATTTATATTTATCCAACCCAGCATCGATTAGATCACCGAATTTTTTCTCTTGTAAAAATTCATAATATTTTTTTTGATGGTCGGACCAATTATTCATATCTTTATCTTTGAAAGAGTCTTCAAAAAATCCTCCATTATCCGAATCGGAATCTGAACTGGAATCTGAATCGGAATCATTTTGCGACTTTCTCGATCTATTATACTTTTTGATATCATTATATTTATTTTTTATCTCATCTCTCTCTTTTAACCATCTCGTATAATACTCTTTTTGTTCCTCGGACATTCCATACTTTTTTACATTTATAAAGTCATATTCACTCAATCCCTTAGTTAAATCGTCTAACGAATAAAGTGTAAACTTATACGAGTCTAAAAATCTCCCTTTTATTCCGATCCCGAAATCGACAGTATACGAGATATATCTCTCTTCGTTATTCGGAATGATATCGATACGCGTATTTTCATCTAATCTCAACATTTTTATTATTAAATGCGTATCATAACCGCTCAAGTTATGGATAAATATGGGAATAAACGTCGGAATTTTAAAGTTCAAATTACAAGACTGGTGCGCCGCACCTCTATACTTTCCGGTCAGATGACAATGATCGCGAACGCGGATATCCTTTTTTCCATGATCAAGACGAATAAAGCGATAAGTGAATAAGTTAGCGATATCCCGTTTATCAATCATTTTTTTCATCAAAATCATTTTTTTCATCGGTTTCGAATTCATTCCCGCATATGTGACATATTTTAGCATCTGAAAAATCTTTTTCTTGTTCAGCGGTTAGAGGAAGCATGGGTTTTTCGTTGTTTTCATAATAATCTTTAATCGCTTGCAATTCAGATTTAAGCGTTTTAGCAAACTGTTTCCCAGCGTCGGTCCCGTAGTATAAAATCGGTTCTTTATACTCGCCGAAGGTATAAACCGTGTAGAGACAGAAGGATCTCGCCACATGATGTTGATATGTGTCGGTGTAAGAAACATATTTCGCATACCCCTCGGGTGTTCTTATAGTGTTAGGCGGTTGACACGTAGCTTCGTTTTCAGCGACATTTTTGATTAATTTCATCTTCGGCGGTCTACGCCTCTCTACATTTTCTAATAAACACTCAAAATCCGCGTACATAACGAAAGGAAGTTTCATCCGACATTTGTAATCTTTAAATTTTATAACTTCCCCTTTTCCCGGTATATTTACTTTTACAGAGTCGTGTTCTTTACAATACTCTTTGTGTCTAATCAATAAATCTTCTCTACCGAAATATTGCAGGCATCGTTTGCATATGTAGATTTTATTACGTCTTTTCGTCATCTGAATATGTACCAGTTTTTCCAGATCTTTAATATAACAATAATGCGATTTTTTTCCTTTTTTAATATATAAAAGATCGATATGCGTATCCTTTTCTTCATCTGTCACAATCAGGGGATATATATTATAGTTACTATTGTAACCGTAAACGTTTATCGATATTCCGCTTCGCTTTACGAATTTTTTTACATCGTCCAAGGCGACTGGAAACTCTATGTCTTTCATCACATCGACAAACTCGTTTTCATATCGTTTATATTTTTTAACTCTTTCAGCATGTTGATTAACGGGGTGTAAAGCGGATAAAATCGACCACAAAAAACATTTTTCATCTTTGTTTTTTACATTTATTATAGCTTTTTTATTTTTTATTTTATCCGGAAGATCGATGTAACTCGATCCTCTAAAAGGCGAGTATCTGTTAATCGCTAAATCTAGTCCTTCGATTTCATAAAGGCTCCATCCGGATCCTCTCGCTTCAAACTCCTCCATATTCGTACATATTGTATCTCTCATCATCCTCAATGTTTGTTTCAAATCGGTAGTACTGTATGCTCTAAAATTTTCAGTGCTAAAAAACATCTTCTCTATTTCACATTTGTCACTCACATTACGCTTATACTTAGCGATAAAAGTCAAATTAAACTTAATATTATGTTTTGCGAGATAATCTTCTATGAACTTTATGATCGTATCGATAAATCTATTAATAAAAACTTTCGGATCTTTTATTCCGTGAATATTTTTAAAGTGATATGTAATTAACCTACTTTCAAAAGCCGTTTCTTTTAAAATAATCTCATTTTCAGTAACGGGTGGAAGTTTATCGCTTTTTACAGGCTTCACTAGATTAATAATCGTGCTCATCGCTAACAATGCGGCGCCGTGTAAAACGTTAAAAACGGAATTATTTTTATTAGTAGTAGTAGTAGGTCGTATATCGAGTCTGGGTTGTTTGGCTGAAGTCGGTCCATCTTCAACATCATCGTGTCTCTCGATATCCGTTTTAGCAGTCGAAGTCCGAGCCGGGGCGTACTGAATAACTGAAGGTCTGCTTTGATAATCTCGAGGATTGAAATTTTCGATAGGAATCAAGTCGGGTACGGGCCGCTTTAATCTATTGATCCCACTCGTACTCGGTTTAGCTAAATCATTCGCATTACATTTTTTCATGTGTCGACTAAAATGTAAACTTGTGATTTCTTTTCCACATTTATCACACGTCTTCTTCTTATTATCTCGTTCTGGATTCGTTGAACATCTTTTTACATGGTGGGATAAGTTCGTCTTCGATATCAGTTTACCGCAGAAACCACATTCAATTTTGGAAGTCATTTTTTTTCACCTATAACAGAAAATAAAAAGATTAGTTATCAATAAAAAATTAAATTCGAATGCATTCTTACAAAAAATATTTATTTAAAAAATATTTATCGAAAAATTTTACAAGTCTAAAAAAGTCGACTACTGAAAATTTTCAGTCTCAAAAAATATTTATCGAAAAATTTTACAAGTCAAAAAAAGTTGACTAACGAAAATTTTCAAAGTCCCGAAAAAATATTTATCGAAAAATTTTACAAGTCCAAAAATGTTGACTATCGAAAATTTTCAAAGTCCCGAAAAAATATTTATCGAAAAATTTTACAAGTCCAAAAAGTATTTTTCGAAAAATTTTACAAGTCCAAAAATGTTGACTATCGAAAATTTTCTAAGTCACAAAAAATATTTATCGAAAAATTTTACAAGTCCAAAAAAGTATTTTTCGAAAAATTTTACAAGTCCGAAAAAGTTGACTAACGAAAATTTTCAAAGTCCCGAAAAAATATTTATCGAAAAATTTTACAAGTCCGAAAAAGTTGACTATCGAAAATTTTCAGTCTCGAAAAAATATTTATCGAAAAATTTTACAAGTCCAAAAATGTTGACTACTGAAAATTTTCAAAGTCCCCGAAAAGTATTTTTTGAAAAATTTTACAAGTCCAAAAATGTTGACTGCTGAAAATTTTCAAAGTCCGAAAAGTATTTTTTCGAAAAATTTTACAAGTCTAAAAACGTTGACTCCCAACAATTTTCAAAGTCTCATGATATATTTATTGAAAATTTACAAGTCTTAAACTGAGCAAAAATATTCTAAGTCCAAACAGTATTTACTGAAAAATTTACAAGTCCTAAACTTGCTAAAAATTTTCTAAGTCCAAACAGTATTTATTGAAAAATTTACAAAGTTCTAAACTGAGCGAAAATTTTCTAAGTCCAAACAGCATTTATTGAAAAATTTACAAGTCCGAAACTGAGTGAAAATTTTCTAAGTCCAAACTGCATTTATTGAAAAATTTACAAGTCGTATAGTGAAACTTGCTAAAAATTTTCTAAGTCCAAACAGTATTTATTGAAAAATTTACAAGTTCTAAACTGAGCGAAAATTTTCTAAGTCCAAACAGCATTTATTGAAAAATTTACAAGTCCGAAACTGGCTGAAAATTTTCTAAGTCCAAACAGTATTTATTGAAAAATTTACAAGTCGTAAAAATGTTAAAGTCTTAATAAACCAAAGTCGGCACTTACCTCGGGAACTGTCGAGACGATCTTCAAAACACAACTGGTCAAACTCAAAATCGGACCGGTATATATACCCGGAAAATCACGTGGCTCACGTGTAAAGTTGCGCGTGCTCTTAGGGGCAAAGTCAGCTTTCAACGTGATCAAAATTTTCCATTGAAAACCGTTTAAAATTACAAATTTTTAAGAGAAAATAATTCAAAATTGATTTTTATGTATCAGGAGGGCAGAATACCGTAGAAACATTAAAATCGATTAACGAAACGATTAGATAAATCGAAATCGACAATCGAATATCGAATTATTCAGTTTTTTATTCTCCCGAAGTATCAGGGCGGCAGAATCTAGTAGGAACCGGCGCGCTCGAGCCGAGCGAACGGCGCAACGGTGGTGGCGCGCGCGAGAAATAATGACGTGGCGATGACCTTGGACTTTGCGCTCGTGGCGCGCGCGAGAAATAATGACGTAGCGATGACCTTGGACTTTGCGCTCGTGGCGCGCGCGAGAAATAATGACGTAGCGATGACCTTGGACTTTGCGCTCATACGTCTCGTACGTCTCATACGTCTCATACGTCTCATACGTCTCATACGTCCTGTCCTAGAATTAATCATTCACTACTACTGGTGAGTCTAAGGTTTCATCTTCCTCTGAATGGGTGAACCTACACTATTCCTCTCCGCTCATATTGAGGTAAACCCTCCCTTCTTCGTCACCTCGTTGCACGGGAGATACGTTTGCGTTTGGGTTTTTCCTTTAAAACAAAATTTTTTCAATATAATATAACCTTACTGTTTGACCTTAATTTTATTTTAATTTTTTTATCTTTTATGGTCAACCAGTGAGGGCCCATGCGCAGGGTATCCTGGAACGACAAGTTGCTAGCTACAATTTGTCGAGCACCGAGTGACACTTAGTAAATTCTCTCATTTTCTTTCCTATTCTCCTCATTTCTAGTCTTCCTTTATGGTCGACCATCCACAAAATCTAGTCATAAGTGTATAGTTAGTGTAGGGCACATCAGGAAAAATGTCTAGGTAGACGACAGTATCAATCATTAGAATAAGCCAATATCTTTTAGTTTTGCCTAAAAGGTTAAGTAATATGGAAAGGATTGTCCCACTATAGTTTATAAGTTGAAAAAGGGTATTCAAAGAAAAATAATTTGAATATTTAATCTTCAAGTGCATTTCTGATTTAGGGCAAGCGCCTCTCGTGCGTAAAATTTAAATGGCCTTTTTTTCAAATGCGCCAAACCCTTAAATTTTCCTTCATTTTGTGTTTCCATGTATACCACTACCTTTATATTTGTATAGTTACTAACATTCTTTTAGGGAATTGCTGCAAAAATTGGTTTCCTCCATTTCAGATATAGGTTGGGTTCCATGGCACCTGGTGTGGTATCTTCGAGCCCACATCGGTCAGTCTCGCCGGACTGATCACCCTAAAATGTCGTATTGTCAGCGATCGGTCTACCCTGCACTAATTTTGGGGTAAATCTTACATAATATAGTCAGGACCAACACTTCGGTTTCACAAGCATTTTTTTTTTAAGTCAGTCCCTATTTACAAACTAGTCATTACCAAATAACTGCACAATCAAAAAAAAAAGGCCAGCTTGCAATCACCTTGAAAAAGGGCAATTCACCACATTGAATCAAAAGCCACAATCAGTCAAATCCTGAAATAGCTTCAACTACAACCACCTTCAACAATAGACATCTTCAGTCAACTCCGAACTTCAGCAGCAAACAAATCCTGAAATAGCTTCAACTACCACCACCTTCAACAATAGACATCTTCAGTCAACTCCGAACTTCAGCAGCAGTCAAATCCTGAAATAGCTTCAACTACAACCACCTTCAACAATAGACATCTTCAGTCAACTCCGAACTTCAGCAGCAGTCATATCCTGAAATAGCTTCAACTACAACCACCTTCAACAATAGACATCTTCAGTCAACTCCGAACTTCACCAGACATCTTCAGTTAACTTCGATCTTCAGCAACAATCACCACCTGAAATGACCAGCTTTAACAACAGCCATCTTCCGTAACAATTAGTTTCAACAAGACTCACCGATAATCACCATCGCCAGCTTGCATCTTGCAACAGCCTACAAGAGTATGTTTATGATTGCAACAATTCTGAGAAAAACAACACAAGACTTCGGTTTATACCAATCTCAGATAAAAACAAAATATAAGGCCTAAAATTAAATAAAAAAAGAGAAAAAAAGATAAAAAAAATAAATAAAAAAATAAAATAAATTGTGCGTGCAGTTATCCCCGTTTCATTGAAATTGAGTTCTCTTAGTAGGGAAGAAACCAAGTGTAGAGTCCTTGAGGCCTCAAGCATCGAATTTTTCCGCTGGGGGGGGAGGAGCCCGATCGCTGACCAAACAGCTCGCAACCTTCAACTGAAGAAGAATCAAAAGTCTCAGGCGGAGGTGCCAGCGCGTTGGGAGCCCTCAGGTTCCACCTATTCTGAGTGGAGATGAGCCGGAACCCCAAAGACACCAATCGGTTCTTGCAACTTCAACACCGCCGTGATTCGCTTTTTCAAGAGCCCGCAATCCGAATTTTTCTGGTGTCAATTGTGGGTAGGCGCTGCAACCTTGCAGACCAAATTTTGGTTGTTTTAGGGAATCAACCCCAACTAACCCTCTGGAACCAACGATGACCTTACCACCCCACCAAGTCCCAGCGCAATGTTTTTGGCCGAAGGGGGCGTGGTTGTGCCGTGCGCGTCACTTTTATATATATAGCGCCAAACCAGGTACTGGCCATAATACCTGAGCAGAGGCCAGCCCACCTGAACCTTCTAGAAAGACAGAGGGAAATTTCGGATTTGAAAAGCCTGGTCTCGTCCCATTCGAAGACTAATCTGCAGGGCGGTTGGGTGTTTTGGATAAGTATTAATGTTAAAAATTAGGTTCTTTTTATTAAATTAGTCTATATCAAACTAAAATGTGCTAGTTAGCTTGGTTTTGGGGTGCCCGGGGGGAAAATTCTGGTTGGGGATTTTGTAAGATGTGAATTTCTGTGGTTTTCGTCTCTCCAGAGGCGATACTTTCAATTTAATACAAATGTAGATTCATTAGGGGAAATTGCTTGTCATATTTATCTTGCCAACAATAAATCACTAGTTCAATAGTTCATTAAACCTTTATTCAGAATCATAGTAATCAGCGAATAGACAGTTATGCTTAATTTCAGACAGTTATTCCCAGTCACATGCTAGGTAGGCCCTTCTGGCGTTTAATAAGGTTGTACATGGAATTAATTACTTAATTATTGTTCATCAAAGCTGGCTTAGGTGACCATATGGCAATGGGTACGATCGGCCTCAGGGTAAACCTTCCACCTAGTTAAATTATCCTATTCATTTCATAGTTGTAATAGTTTGCTCTGATCAATCCTTTCCTGATAATACAGGATTACCTTATTGTACCACACACATCCACATTGATCCAAAATGTTCCACCCTGGTCCATATTTGGCTATTTCCAACAACCTATCTCTTCACCCGACAACCAACAACTCCAGCAGTTACACAGTGTTATCAATTAACACTGTTCCTCTCTTTTTTCCTAAAGGGCAGGGGGAGAAGTTCCGTTAATGTCTACTTTTATGTGACAGAATCATATCCATCATCATCTGATTCGTTTTGAAAGTTGATGTAATCAACATCCACCCAAAGATGATGGTATCCTTGTTCAAAAGCCATAGTATCAATATATGTTTCCACTGTTGAAAACCAATTTGGATCTACTAAAGGGTCGATTGTAACCAATCAAGTTTCTATTGATAAATTTACCCATCTTTCTCCAATTACATCAATTGCAACAAAATTAACATTCTGAAGAGCATGGATTAAATTTAACATAAACTGAACATGTTGTTCAGGAGTGCAATCAACATTGTAAAACATCCGGAAACTTTCCATGGTGATCAGGGAAGTGTTGTCTTTTCACATAATCCGCGGTTTATATATGCATTTCCCCCACCATAAAGTTTTAAAAGTGGGTCAAGGTCATCTGAAGATACCCTATGAACGGGGAACAGAGCAGTAAGTGGTTAAACCACAAACTGCTCTGTTCCCCGCTCCTATTTAATTTCTTGTATTGATATGTGTTTATAAACACATAATATATGTTTATATAACACATACATTTAATTTCATATTTTGCCAGGGGGAAAAACCACAGAGCTGGCACAATTCTTGAGGTCTCGGCGTTTCTAGTTTGTATCCTATAATGCCATATTCATATCTAAAGCGCCTGTACAATTCTTGTCCTGGTTCGGCCGAAGGAAGAGCCTAAAAACATTATTAATTTAAAGACATTTAATAAAATAATATATTTTAAATAGACAAAAACAATGCAGTAAATGAAAACGTACCCAGTCACATAGGCACATATTTTGTCGCAATCTGGCATTTCAAACCAAATTTTGGTTTTGTACACACAACGTCTTTTTTGCTCATAAATGAGCTCGCCTTGCAAGATTTGCGGCAGCGGCTCAGACACCTCCCTGATATGCCGGAGCATAGGGTTATCTGAGCAGATCCGCTGCAAACACAACTCGTACAAGGAGCTCATAGTTATGGACTGGCTATGCAAACCTGGCTATGGACATCCCCCCCACTTCTTTTCTCCTTCCCATTACCTTGGGTTTCCAGTATATATTGAGCGGATAAGAGCTTTATAGAATTAATAGTTTGCCACATTTTGAATCAACAAAAGGTTATAGAATCTTTCCAAAAAAAACCCGATTGATAAAAAATTAAGAAGAAATAGGAGGGAAAGAGCAAGAACACATAAATTGAGGAAGGCCTTTGAAAAATTAAAATTTGGTTACCGGAAAGTCAAAACACAAAACAAATTGGCAAACAACAAATAGTACAAAACGCTATAAATTACATCAAAAAATTGGAAGAAGATTTGAAATCACCGAAATCCAACTTAGAACAACAAGAATTCGAACAATTCGAACAGAACTTTGTACAGGAAATAGAAGAATATCTTCAAACTTCACAAAATTTAAACCAAGACATTTATGAAATTTTGAATCAACTTTTACCTTTTGAAATTGTTTCCTTGCCAGTGTTAGAAAACTTGGATGAATATTTTTTTGAGCTCGAAAAGTAGAGGGGGTAAGTGGGTGGGGGGCGTTTATAAGATCAGAGTAAACAGAGTAATCTTTACTTTCATAGGATCCAGCGACATGGCAGGTACTTCTTCGTCATCCAGATCTTCCTCCTCCTCATCATCATCATCATCTGTTGTTTCAATTGTAAAAAAATCTCCTCCAAAAAAGTCTTCTTCTCCGAAAAAAATCTTCTCCAAACAAAATTTCAGAAAAACTGCAAAAACTTCAACGATTAAGGAAATCGTGTTTCAAAAGAGAACAGTGTACTCATATTTTTTAAAAAAAAGTAGCAAAGGTGAAAGGTGTGTGAAATTATGTAGTGTAAATGAAAAATTGTGTAGTCTGCATAACAAACGTGAACCTTCCAAAATTCAACCTTCCGAAAAAGTTAAAATTCAACCTTCCAAACGTGAACTGCCAGAAAAAATGGAGAACTATAGAAGAATTAGAATCAACAGATTGAAATTAAACCACAAATATGTTTAAGTAAAAAAGGATCAGTAATGAGGATGTTGTTGTTAGATGTTGTGATGAACTCTACATGCTCAAATTACCAGTAAATCTTCAAAATTCCAAATATCAGTAATATTCATTATTATTTAGTAAGAAAATCTCCATCTGATAAAGTTAAATGGTTAAAGTAAACACAAGTGGAAAAAGACAAAAAAATTGGAGCGGGGGAATAGTCCACTTTGTAATTCCAAAAGAATTACTTAGCGGTCTATTCCCCCGCTCATAGGGTATTTTTTGAATGACCTTGACCTACTTTCAAAATATATAGTGGAGGGGTAATATCTTATTAAAGCGGGATAACAGAATGGCTTTTTACGTTTTAGGATCCAGCAACATGACAGGTTCTTCATCATCATCCAGTTTAAGAAAAGAACAATGTTTATAAATTTTTAAAAAAGGACCGAAAAAGGTAAAAGATGTGTAAGGATGTGTTGTGTGAATCAAACATTATGCAGTGTGCACAACAAATATCTCCATTTGTTAAAATTGTGAGGTTAATGTAAAAAATGAAATAAAAAAATAGGAGCGGGGGAATAGACCACTTTGTAACTCCAAAAGAATTACTTAGCGGTCTATTCCCCCGCTCATAGGGTATTTTTTGGTGACCTTGACCTACTTTCAGACTTAGAACTTTTCGCTAACTCTCCTGTTCCCCTTGAAAAATAAATAGGTCAAGGTCATTCAATAATTAAAAAGAAAATGGGGTGTACGGTTTTACAGAACCGTACACCCCCAGAAACCTAACCGAAGAAAAGCTAAATACAACTTACATAAAAATGACCTTGAGACTTAGAAATTTTTGCCAACTCTTTTGTTGACCTTGAAAATAAGTAGGTCTAGGTCATTCAATAATTAAAAAGAAAATGGGGGTGTACGGTTTTACAGAACCGTACACCCCCGGAAACCTAATAGAAGAAAAGCTAATTTACAATACAAGCTGCCTAGAGTTTAACAATTAATAAAAATAAAAAAAGGAAAAATAAAATTAAGTTAAAAAAAATAAAAAGTAAAAATAAGTAAAAAATAGCTAAACAGCCCAACGCTGCACATCATGATTACGGTGTGATCATGACGTAAGCCATCTCACACACCTCACCATAAGCGCACAACGCTAAGCTAAAACAAAAAAATTTTATTTTGAAAAAGCAAGTTGCTCAATTAAATTAAAAAAAATGTTATGCAAATATGTTTTTTATTTCCTAACACTAAAGGAGCCAGCGACTCGCCATTAGCGACGCAGTACAACTGAGGTCTAGCGAAACTCCGGAGGTAGGCGAACTACCCATCCAGCACGTATAGAGGTTGTAAGTGACCCGGTTTGATGGCCGTGATCACCACAAACGCGGGAGTCGGCTTACCATAAATTAATTGGTTACCAAATACTCCAAAAGAAGGAAGGAAAAAAGGAAAGGAAATTGGAATTGAAAGGTGTCCCTAACTAAAAAGGAGTACAGGACAAGAGAGGGAATGCCCTCAACATGCTTGTTGGAAAAAGGAAGTTGGAATAGAAAGGTATTAAAAACATATCATATAACATTCTTAAAAAATATTACTTTAAACTTTAACTCTCCACCACTTTAAACTTAAACACTCCAGGCAAAATATATTGTAAGTAAAGAAAGATTTTAAATTAATACTAACTACCAAACCAGCAAACTAAAAACAAACTACAAACCCTTTTATCTACAAGCACAAACAACTACCATGCTTAAACTACCATGCCTTAAAATTAATCAGTCCTACGTCAAGATGTTATTATACAAATAACACCAAGATATTTTCACTAAACATGAAAAATGATAAAATGTTCAGGACGCCTTCTGAACATGCTTCCACCTCACTGTCTAGCGAGCAACTGATGCCGAAACACAAGTGCGGACCCCCTTTTGTCAACTCGGCTCAAGGTCATCCCCCCTCCTTGCGTACCCCCTCCCAAACCACAGGAGCCTTGCTGCGGGTTTAGCTTTCATCATTCTTTCACCACTGTTCCAACAGGCAACAACACTTCTTTCTTTATTTTACTTTACATTGGACTTGAAAAATTTTTAAGTGTTGAAACTTCCCAACAATTAATATTTTAGTACTTAGAAAATTTTTCAAACTCATCATTCTTTTGCCATTGTTCCAACAGGCAACAAAACTTCTTTCTTTATTTTACTTTACATTGGACTTGTAAAAATTTTAAGTGTTAAAACTTCCTAATATTTAATTCTTTAGGTCTCAGAAATTTTTCAAACATTTGCTTCAACATTTATTTTACAATATCAAGTTTCTTTTAGAATGCCTCCAACAGACAACAATTTTCCTGCTGGACTTGCAATCTTAGAAAAAATATACAAATCGGTTGAGCCAGAAGATTTAACGGATGAGGAAAGTACTTTTGAAAATAGTTTGATTTCAGTTGAAGATACATCTGATGCTACAACTGATGAGGAAAATATTTTGGAAGAACCAGTAATAATAGGAGAAGAAACGCTAGAGAGTGAAAATGATGTTAACGAAACACCGTTAACACATGTAACAATCGACTATGACCCAGAACAATTTATATATGCTCTTGTTCGTCGTCGTTTGTTTCCATCAGACACGGAGGAAGATGAAAGCGATTTGGAAATAGAATATTTGGACAACACCGATGATGATCATAGTTACAACGAATAATATGTATTTTCTAAACTTACATTATTTAACCTTGGCACTAAAAATTTCTTTTCAACCTATATTATTTGACCTTGACACTTAGGTTTTTTTTTTAAACTTGCATTATTTTACCTTGACACTTAGATTTTTTTTTTAAACTTACATTGGATGATTTTAATACTAAGGGATTTTGAAATATAAGAAATTTAACTGTTATTTACACTTTTTCTGTTTATTACAGGAAAAAAAGTGGTGGGGGTAATGCTATAAATAGGGGTAGTTATAGAGTGGTTTTCATTGTTACGGCAACTTTTGTGGAGAGCACACCTACGTCATGTATTACTGCATCAGTTGCGAAGAATCTTTTGAAGATGAAATTTTACTAAAAATACACCAAGAAGTTTACCATAACAACAAAACAAACCAAGAAACGAAGAACAATGCAGAAAAAGAAGAAGAAGAAGATTTGGAAGATTTAGATCAAATGCTAGCTACCCATCAACAAAAACTAAATTCAAGACCAATTGTTATTCAGTACGCACCCGGACCATCTTTGGATGTGGAATTATACGCCCGAGCTTTACCAGGTAGTGTAGTAACTCATTTTAAGATTGACAATGCCCAATTGCAACTAGCACAATTTATATCGAAAGCAAAAACATTAGTAACAGAAATATTGAACAATGAACTAAGAATATTAAATTTTATAAAGTTTGGAATATTATTAGATACTGTATTTACAAATGTTCAGAATGAAACATCACCAAGAGAATTTTTAACTAAAAACAAAACCATCATGTTTGCATCGGATATAAGCTCAATTGTGGATGAATGTTTTGATGAACTTTTAACAAAATTACAAGAACATGAAGGAAGAGATTCTGGATGGAGTTTGTGAAGTATAACAAGCTTAGATGTAAGAGTTCATAAACATGGATATGGAATGAGTGGTAGTAGTTTTATAGCTTTGCCAAAGAAGATTCGAGTAACCAAATCTTGTGTTAACGTACAAAATTAAGATGCTGAATGTTTCAAGTATGCAATGCTTGCAAAATTTGTAACAGATAATGTAGTACGACCGAGTAGAGCATATGATGAAGTTTGCTATAAGTATAACTTTCAAGGCATGACTTATCCTGTTGCAATTCAAGACATATCAAAATTTGAAAAGAAAAATCCTTTTGCATCTGTAAACTTATTTGGCTTAGATTCATCCAACAATGTCTACCCCTTACGTATAACACCCACCGAACGTAGAGATCATACAGATTTATTATTTATAACTAAAGGTGATATTTCACATTATGTATATATTAAAGATTTTGAAGCTCTAGTTTGCAAACAGTTATCAAAACGTGAACAACCAAAAACAACTTGTAAAAGATGTTTCTGTTTTGTAAACAAACCTTTAAGAAGACCGTTAACCGTTAACCGTTAACCGTTCAGAATGGTTAACAGAACATAAAAGATTATGCAATAGAAACTATGAAGTAAGAATTAAATTACCACACCCTAGCAGATCACAGGTAAAATTCGACAAAGTTATCCAACAATACAGAATTCCCGTTGTAGTGTATGCAGATTTTGAATCTTCATTGCTTCCACTTCAACAAGAAGAAGGAGAGGAAATTACAAGCAGAACAAAGTATCAACTTCACAAACCAAACAGCTACTGTTTAATAGTAAAATCCACTCTGCCTGAAGAACATCTCGAACAATAAGGTTTGTCATCTACACCAAAGATTTATCGTGGTGAAGAAGCAGCTCGATACTTTGTTGATGATCCAACATCGCTGGAAAAGTGGAAGCAATGTATAGCAATGTAGTTCCTATGTCACCTATGACACCGGAAGAACTTTATCTTTATGATTTGGCAACAACATGCTATTTGTGTAACAATCAATTTACAGAAACTAAAATTAAAGTTCGTGACCATGACCACCTGACAGGAGCCTACAGAGGTGCAGCTTGCAACGGATGTAACATCAACTACAAACTACCATCTTTTATTCCTGTGGTTTTTCACAATCTTAGCGGATACGATGGACATTTTTTCATTCCCGAATCAGCAAGAGACAACGGTGAAATAGACGTTTTGGCACAAACTATGGAAAAATTTATAAGCTTTTCAAAAAAGGTGGGCAAAATTAAACTTAGATTTGTAGATTCTTTTAGATCTATGCCTTCTAGTCTTATGAAACTGTCTGAAAATTTAAGAAGACAAAATTTAATAGAAACAAGCAAAATCGTACCTACAGAAAAAATGGATTTGGTTCTTCGGAAAGGAGTCTTCCCGTATGATTACATCGATGGACTACATAAATT
Source organism: Flexamia atlantica (assembly GCA_035578135.1). NCBI lineage: Eukaryota > Metazoa > Arthropoda > Insecta > Hemiptera > Cicadellidae > Flexamia > Flexamia atlantica. Next base: position 113,552,025 of record JAQJVK010000001.1, read on the forward strand.
TCAAGATTTGGAGAAATCACTTCCTCCATCAGAAGCATTTAAAAGTAAACTTACCGATTCGGACATTTCACCTGAGGACTAACAACATGCATGCAGAGTTTGGGACGAATTGGAAATGAACACTCTGGGAGATTATTCTGACTTTTATGTAAAACTTGATGTGACCCTTCTCTGCGATGTGATGGAAGAATTTAGAAACACCTGTTTTGAAGCTTACGGATTAGACCCTCTTTATTCTTATACCTCTCCAGGACTAGCTTGGCAAGCTATGCTAAAAATAAACAAAGTGCAACCTTCAATTATTAACAGATATTGACATGGTGTTGATGATCGAATCGGGCGTTAGAGTGGATTAACCCAAAGTGTTACTAGAAATGTTAAAGCTAACAACAAATATCTTCCAGACTACGATGAAGAAAAACCATCAGTGTTCTTGGGATATTTCGATGCTAACAATTTATGCGGATGGGCCATGTCTAATCCACCTCCTTTTGGTAACTTTGAATGGGTTAATCCAGACTATTGGTGATATTTTACAAATTTCAAAAAGACGGAGACACCGGATACATATTGGACTGTGATTTTGAATATCCAGAACACTTGCATGATCTTCATTACGATCTTCCGCTCCTTGCAAAAACACAAGTTTCACCAATTGGCAAACATCCAAAATTAATGATGACTCTTGAAAATAAACAAAGATACGTAGCTCACTTTTGGGTTGTTAAACAAGCACTCCAATTGGGTTTACGTATAACCAAAATTCATAGTTTTAAAATTTTCCCAATCGTGCTGGTTAAAACCGTTCATTGATTCAAACACCAGAAGAAGAGCAGCTGCAACATAAACATTTCAAAATGACTTTTTTTAATTAATGAATGATGCGATATTTGGCAAAACATTGGAAAACAAAAGAAAACACAAAACTGTTAAATTAGTTACAGATCCAATAAAACTAGAAAAAACTTGTACAAAAACCAAACTTTGGAACATCCGTTATCATCAATGAAAACCTTGTGGCAGTATCTATGAAGAAGACAAGCGTGAAAATGGATCGTCCGTTGTACGTTGGAATGTCAATCTTGGATATTTCCAAAACTCCCATGTATGATTTCCACTACAACAAAATGGTCGCCTTCTACGGTAGAAATAACATAGGAATCGCCCATATGGACACGGACGCTTTCATCTATTGGATTCTTACTGAAGATATGTATTTGGATCTTCGAACATTTGTTCACAAAGATGAATTTGATTTTAGTGATTATCCAAAAGATCATTTAAATTATGACAATGATCGAAACAAAAAGAAACTTGGAAAATTTAAAGACGAAGCAAATGGAATTTTACTGGAAGAACTTATTGCACTAATGTCAAAATTGTATTCACTACAATTGCATAAAGAAGAAAATAATGTTATTAAAAAAGCTAAAGGTGTAAAAAGTTTGTATCTTAAGAAGAATGTAAATTTTGAACACTACAAAAAATGCTTATTTAAGAAACGACTATAACTGCAAAAATTCAACACTATCAGAAGTTTTAACCATCAACTGTACAGCGTAACAAAAGTGAAAAAAGCACTCTGCTGCAATGATGACAAACGGCACATTCTTCCAGACAAAATTCACACTCTACCATACGCCAATACTCTCTCAATCTTATTGATGAGTAAACCCGTTCATCAATTAATTAAAAAAAAGGGAAATCACAGCATGCTCGCTGTGATTTCCCCTTTTTTTAAACAGTTGAAATGACCTTGAACTATAAAATCGGATGCAAAAAAAGAAACATTCAATACTAACTTGACTATGTTAGTAAAAACATCATGACAGAGTTAAAGGAGAAAGTTGTAAATGAACTTCATTAACCTGCAAGAATAAGGTTTCCACGAAGAAACACTGTTGTAAAAGGAATAAATGATTTATATCAAGCAGATTTAATTGAAATGCAACCGCATAGTAGAATAAATAAAGGGTTTAAATACATACTTACCATTATTAATTGTTTTACTATAGTTGCAGATGCTTTGCCATTAAAAGACAAAACCGGTAACAGCATAACAAAAGCTATGGAAGTAGCTATAAAAAGAGATAAAAATAAAATTAAACATTTACAAACTGATGATGGGAAAGAATTTTTTAATAAACCTTTTGCCCTGTTAATGAAAAAATATAAGATAAACCATTATTCCTCAAATTCTGAGAAAAAGGCAGCTATAATTGAAAGATTTAATAGAACCTTAAAAGGTGCAATGTATAAAATGTTTTCGAAAAGAGGTTCTTACGTATGGGTTGATATTTTACCAAAATTAATAAGCGAGTACAACAACAAAGAACAAAGAAAACCAAGAAAATTTAATGTAAATGATAAAGTTCGAATTAGTAAATACAAAGGAGTGTTTACTAAAAAATACCTGCCCAATTGGACAAACGAAGTTTTTACAGTGTACAAAGTACAACCTACTGTACCGGAAACTTATATTTTAAAAGATAACAAAGGACATTTGTTACAAGGCGGTTTTTACGGACATGAAGTGTTAAAGTCAACAGTAGGCGATGTCTATCTTGTTGAAAAGGTGTTGCAAAGGAAAAAAGACCAAGTTAAAGTACGTTGGTTGGGGTTTGACAAAACTGAAGATTCGTGGATACCTATAAAAGATTTGATTTAGTTTTAAATAAACTTATTTACTCTTCTGCCTTTGAATAAGATGGAGATTGTTCACCATAAAGATAAATTTAATATCAATAACATTGATGATTTAACTGTAGATAACGTTAAAATCAACAATGGTAAACACGGCAGTTTATTTCCAAACACTGTACGATGTATAGTAAGCGGTCCTTCAAACTGTGGCAAGACTAACGTTGTGTTTAACTTAATCACAAACACAAAAGGATTGCGATTTAATAACCTATATATTTTTGCAAAGTCCTTACATCAACCAAAGTATCAATTGTTGGAAAAGATCCTGACTGATGTGCCTGATGTTAACTATTACAAATTTAACGCTTGCGACAGTGTTATGCAACCAGACCAGGCTAAGCCGTATTCTGTATTTGTATTTGATGATGTATCTAGTGAAAATCATGATACTATTAGAAACTATCTTGCCATGGGAAGACATAATAGTATATATATAGCATATATATCGGACAAACATATAGCAAAATTCTGAAACAACTAATTAGAGACAATGCAAATATTTTAGTTTTATTCAAACAAGACTATACAAACCTAAAACATGTATGTAAATGCTGATATGACATTTGAAAAATTCAAAGAGCTTTGTGGAAAAGCTTGGGCGGAAAAATACGGATTTTTGGTAATTATGAAAGATAAAGCTACAACAGATGGTCGTTACCGCATAGGTTTTGATAAAATTTGTTTTAATACGTTAATTAACAACATTATTGTACAAGTCTTCATGGAGTAAACATGGTTAATCAGGAAAAGCTATTAAAAGAAATAAAATCACTTAGTGATTCTAATAGACATAAAAACAGAGCGTTAAGATTAGGAATAAGTGAAAGAGAGAAATGTCTGGAATCAACATTTAAACCTATTACTGAGCCATTAAAACAATCGGGGCAAAATGTTAAAACTTCAACATTTAATTTTTCCGGAGATGCTATTTTACCCATTTCAAAATTTGAACAAAAAGAAGAATATGAAGGTGATACAAGTTTTACGCAACAAGCAGAAACAACTGAAGAAGAAAGCGAACAAGGTGAAGAAGCGGATGTTTTAACAGAAAAAGAAGGTCTTTCTACAAGAGAAGAACAACAAGAAGAAGAAGAGTCTATTAATCCGTCCAACTTGAGCAAATTGGGCTCGGATATTGCGTATAAAGGGCCGCTTGCAAGACAATTTGTATTAAAAATGTTACATTCTGCACAACCAACTCGAAAGTATCATACTTTTGGTGCTAGGATAGAAGAAAATGGCCTAATGATTGGAGATAGCAAGCTTGATGTAGACGAACATGACAATAATATTATAAATAATAAACAATACAAGGGTACAAAAGGATTGTTTAAACTTATTTTTAAACCGAAACCTAATAAATATACTAAAAAGGATTTAAATATTTTTAAACGAATATTGGAGGATACAAATGCGCATAAGAAAAATTATTCTAAAAAATTCAATGTTCATAGAAATACATCAGAAAAATATAAAACTATTATTGCTAAACTTTTCCCACCAAAAAGAAGGGAACCCATAAAAAGAACATCATTATCTTCTGCTGAAATATATATTTTACATAAAAGGAGAAAAACAAATCAATCAAGTTTATCAGGAAAAGGATTATTGAAAAACTTGTATGATACTAATATAATATACTAAACGAAGTTTGTAAATGATCCAAAAGATGATAATGATGCAGTAAATTTCAAAACTTTAAAAAGTGAAACATTACCTAGCTTAAAGCTTCAAAATGAAGTGTATAACGCTAATTTTTATAGAATTACAAATCTTCAAAAACCAATAGATAAGAATGAATCGGTAAATAAAGAATATTTAATGTGGTACATAAACCAAACCTTAAGATATGATCCTAAAAGTAATAATAAAGTATTTTATGCAAAAGATCTTAGAATAGCCAATATAGCAGATCCTGTTAATGATCAAGATTCAGTTACCAAAACGTATTTACATTCAGTCATCCCTGAAAAAACAGATAAATTTTCCTTTTACAACTTTGTAATACACGATATTGGAGACCCTAAAGATATGAAAGATGCTGTAAACCTTCAATATCTTACAGGTCATTGCATTACACATGATATTAATACAATTGATTGCAAAAATAAAGTGTTAACTAACGTTAAGGAAGGAACTGATAAATCAGATGCAGCTACAATAAGTCAATTAATGAAATTAAACAATAAGAAATGGGATGCGGATGCAAAAATAGTTACTAATGTTAAAAAAGGGTCGGATGAAATTGATGTAGCAACAATTGGACAAGTTCCTGTATTACAAGAATATAAAGCAGGCAGCCGACAAGCAAAGGGAGTCCACTGACCAATGATGGAACAGGAATAGGAGACAGTGATGCAGTTACAGTAGAAGAATGGCGTAAAAGAAGCCTAAGAAAAGATAGACATAAGGAGTATTTTAATTGTGAACACTTGCGATTAAACGCCTTAGATGACCCTCACAACGTTAATGATGCTGTTAATGTAAATTACATTGTAAGACTCTTAAGTGTAGTATTATATGATGTGTATAACACAATAAACCCCATAAAATCTGATCAAAAACTACATTGGGTTAAGCAAAATATTATGGAAAAATGTTTTTTAAATAAGGAAACAAATAGTTTAAGATCTTCTAAAAATAATGAAAGAAGATACAATCATACCGCAAGGCTGGAGAACAATTTATTACCCATAAAGAAAATACTTATACATGTTTATTATAAATAAACAATGTCAAAGGATAAATGCATCATTCGTTATAAAGCATTTATAAAATAAACAAGTATTGACATTTCTTTTCACTATAAAAGACCATGTTGAAAGTTCAACGCATCAGTCATAATCGTCACGTTATAAGGAGAGGAAGAGGAATAGCATCAACAGCACTTTCTCTTATTACTAAGCCGGTTGGAGCTTTAGTTAATAAAGCTATCGACTATTTATTACCTGTAGAACTACATTTACCCGGAGGTTATCAATATTGTGGTCCTGGAACAAAATTGAAATAAAGACTTGCTAGAGGAGATCTTGGAATAAATAAACTTGATCAAGCCTGCAAACAACACGATATAGCATATTCAAAGTTTGCAGATACTAAAAATAGATCAATAGCGGATAGAGCACTTGCTGAAAAAGCTTGGCAAAGAGTAACATCCAGTGACGCTAGTATCGGTGAAAAAGCAGCAGCCTTAGCGGTATCAGCAGCAATGAAGGGTAAAACGATGTTTGGAGGTGGAAAGAAGAAAGGAGATGGAAAAAGGAGGAGAAAGCCTGCAAAGAAACGTGGGGGAATGTAAGAAGAAAACGACGATCCACCGCAGGTTAAAATAAAAAGAAACCAACAATATGGTCAATGATAAAAAAGAAGGAGGATTATACCTAAGACCGGATCGTGTGTATTAAACAGAAAAAAATTACTAATTCCAAATAAATAATCAACAGATAAAGAATTAATTACTTATGTTTCTTGTTTAAAAATTCCATTTTTTAGAGGAGTGTTTATGAAAGATGCATTACCTGCTAAAATTTGGAAAAATGAAACCTGAATAGTAAATTTGGATGATAGTAAAGGATCAGGCACTCATTGGGTATGTTATAAGAAACTAGGATCAACTATTTACTACTTTGATAGTTTTGGTAATCTTCCACCACCAAAAGAACTACAATATTACTTTAAAACAGCTAACAATGTACTTTACAATTATAAAAGAGAGCAACCTGATGATACGGTAATCTGTGGACATTTATGTTTAGATTTTTTAACAAAAAGCGTTAGTCAACTTTAAGATGTCTTCCTATACAGTATCATTAACTGGAACTTCATCTACTTTGCGAAGTGTTCTTTTTCCTGCGTTACGTTTGGAAAAAGATAAATTATGGGAAGCCGCATTATTAGATATAACAACTTATAATTCTATTCCCAACGTTACTGAAAATGTTAGTAACAAAATACATTATTTCAAAACAAAAGATAAAGATACAAACAAATACTCAGATATACAAGTATTTAGTTTACCCACTGGAGCATATGAAATTGATGATATAAATGAAGCGATACAAAATCATATGGGAAAAGATAATATAACAATAAAAGGAAATAACAATACTATGAAAGCTGAAATCAAATCTAATTTTTATATAGATTTCACGCAAGAACATTCAATTGGTAGTTTTTTTTTGTAGTAAAAACAACGGAAATTTTAAAACTTAATACTAACGATTCAGGTGCTAGAACTGTGACAATAATGAAAGTTAACAGTATAGATGTTACATGTAATATTATACATGGTTCTTATAGAGATGGTGAAAATACTCATATATTGCACACATTCTATCCAACGGTCGCTCCGGGTTTTAAAATTGTGGAAAAGCCACAAAACTTAGTGTACCTACCGTTAAACACCAGTTTTATTTCAGACATTGTGGTGAACATACTACATCAAGACGGAAATCATATTGATTTTAGAGAGGAACCTATAACTATACGAATACATATAAAATCAACCGCATAACAATGGGGTTATCTTTTAAAAAGAAAGAGCTGACTGGTAAACAAGTCAGTAGCACGTCAGCTATAGAAGGATTAACAAGTGATAACATTCCTTTTCTAGAAGAAATTGGATTAAAACTTATTAATAATGGAAATATTGGATATAGCGCAGGGTCCGACATTCGACGAAACCTTATGGGAAAAGGAATATCATACGCACAACCCTTACCCTTCGTCAAAATTAAATAATAATGATGAAATTAGAATTCCCATACAACAACAAGATATTTATACACTTCCGTGTGAAAGTTATTAGTATATTGAAGGAAGAGTAACAAAAAGGGATGGATCCACTGCAAGTACTGTTCAGTTCATAAATAACCCCATGGCATATTTGTTTGATGAAATAAGATATGAAATTTCCGGAGTTACAGTAGATTCAACAAAAAAGGTGGGAATTACATGTACATTAAAAGGATTAGCATCTTTAACGCCGAGTGAAAAAAATATGCTGGCCGCCGCAGGATGGGTAGCACCCGATTCCAGTACAATCACTCCAAACAGTTCAGGCAATTTTGACTTTTACATTCCTTTAAGATTACTTTTAGGCTTTGCCGAAGATTACCGAAAAATAATAATAAACGTAAAACAAGAATTAGTTTTGTTAAGATCATCAAACGACAATGATATTATTATGGCGCCTGATGGAACAACGGAAGCTACTTTAGAATGGAAAATGCAATTAGACAAAATTGTTTGGAGAGTACCGCATGTACGGATAAATGATCAAAATAGAATTGCATTATTGAGAACTTTAAAATCAGATTGGGAGTTTCATGAATATCCGGTTTTACCGGAAACACAACGTCATACATGGACTGTAAAAATTTCTACTCATTTGGAAAAGGCAAGATATGTAATATTTGGATTACAAACAAAAAGAAGAAATGAAATAACTAAACATGCTGGTGAATTTGATCATTGCAAACTTACAAATTTTAAGGTGTTTCTAAACTCGCAATTCCTTCCATACGACAACTTCAACATAAACTTTACAAAAGAGAGGTTTAGCGTTTTGTACGATATGTACGCAAGATTCCAAAATTCATATTATGGAAAAACAAACACACCTTTATTAACGCCAAACCAATTTAAATCTACCTATCCGATTGTTGTAGTTGATTGTTCCAAACAAAATGAATCTGTAAAATCTTCCAGTGTAGATATAAAAATAGAAATGGAATTCGAACAAAATATACCCAAAGATACATCTGCTTATTGTTTAATTTTACATGATAAAATTGTTACATATACACCTTTAACCGGTATTGTAAAAGCAGTTTTGTAAAATGAAAAGAAAAAAATATACTCCCACCACTCGGTTATAAAAGCAGGAGCGGGAACGCAAATTGTTTAGTTGACTGTCTACAGTTGAATGGGTAACATCGTCTACAGCATTATAAACAAAATGAGTTCTTTATCAGTTGTACAAGGCGTTCCCGAAACAGCACCTTTATTGGTGTTGTTAAAATGTTGATGATAAACATTTTGAAGAAAATGTTGTAAAGGAAATTGATGACTTTTTAAAGTTTGGAAAACAAAATAAAAAGTTGGAAAAATAATAGAACAAACGTAAGAAGGAAAAGAAAACTTGAAGAAAATATCCCACCAAACATTTTAACTGAAGTTTTCCTTCGCATCTTTTATCCTATTTCATCTTGCATTAGTAAAAGTGTGTCGATAGGATTGGTAAAATCATTAGACTACTCTCCCGCAGTAATACTGAGCCATGGTACAAAGATGGATTTATTTTCAGAAAATGCTTGGGATTCCTTTTTAAAACATCTACATCTTATTGAATTTTATTTAGCCAACAGTTTCTTTGGAAGAAAAACTAACATTCGACTTTTGGATTGTGACGATGAAATTGACATTATTAAACATCGTAGTCAACAACAAGTAAGAATTAGAGACTCGACACAATTTGAAAATAAAATTCTACTAACACGTGAAGAATTCTACATTTTAAATTATGCAACATCACCTATTACCAGGTATATTAAACAATTAGTATTTTCAAGCTCTGTTATTAAGGAATATCTGGTAGATGCATGCGAAAAACAACCTGACAGCACTTTACAATACGGACCAATAGATACATCCATCTTTAATAGAATACCTTACGAAGTGGAAATGTGGAGGTAGTTGAGAAACTTTGAACCTTTTACTGAAATTGCAACGGAAGCTACAGAAGAATAAACCAACAACAACAACAATACAGAAGAAGAAACCAACAACAACAGTACAGAAGAAGAAAGTTTGCTAGTTCAAAAAACTACAATGTAATTTAACAAAAGAATAAACCGTGGGGTAGGCCTACCGGGGACGGTGCCCACGTTAAACATACACCAACGCGCCTACAACTGTACGGCCTGGTTTATATAACTAACCTACCGTGGTGTGGAAAACAGTTGATCGGCAGAAACCGTGATAAGCAGACTGGTTGAAGAAATGGCAGCAGAACCTTGTGTAATTGAATTTCAAGCATTTCGCGGAAACGATGATAGATTTATCATAAAAGAATTGGTAATTTTAGATTTGCTCACACAATTGGCGTACCCGTCCTTATTTGAAGACCGTGTTCTGTCCATGAACTAAAATCGAAAGCTAAAATAACAAACAGATGGCTAAAGGATAATTTTCATCATATCCATTGGTTTGAGGGTTTTCTACCGTACAACAATGTACACAAAATTACGTTCCATTTCTGCAAACAATTAACGCACATATACACCAGAGGATTGGAAAAAAAGAATTGGATACAACAGTGCACAAACAAAGAAGTTTTAAACATAAAAGTGGACAAAACATTTCACTTTGATGCTAGAAATATTTGCGTTTCTACAATAGATCCGAAACACAATCACAATGCGCGTTACAAAACGCATATCACTTGGCTACTTACTTACAACAAACGGAAGAATGTGGTGGGGGTTCCGAAGGTTATAAAAACGAGGAGGCAACACACCCCGAGTATCACTCTCACTCCATACTCCGAACAGACAACAACTCCAATGAAGAAGATGCAGGGGCGGATCCAGGATTTACATTTGGGGGGGGGTCACCACCGGGGGGTATGGAATACCCCCTAAGTAAAGGGGGTCCGGGGGCCCTCCCCCGGGAAAAATTGTAACTTAAAACCCCTTTTTTGTCATATTTTAGTGAGTTTTAATGCTTAATTAAACCTTTTTTAATGTAATGCTATTTATTATTATTGGTCTTTAATTTTAGTTAACTAAATGATGCCCACAGTATGTGTCGCTTGGGGTTGCACTTGTTGAGTTCTTTTCCCCCATGTTTAGTTATGGGAGGAAAGAAGTAACCGTACCCAGGAGTAATGAATTACAAAGTACGTAATAATAAGTTTTTATTAATACTCTTCAAATATGAAAATAATACTTTCTACTTGTACATTTCTTCATAGGAACTTCAAAGATATTTTCTCTTATGTTTTTGAGCGTAAACGTCCAACACTTCTTCAGCCTTCAGTATGCTGGATATATCCTGATGGGTAAAGCAAGGCCATTTAGTCCTTCTTCAGTCATTGTGCTGCACAGATATGTTTTTAAGCGACGCAAAGCTCAAAAAGTTCTCTCCGCTGTACTGGTAGTTACAGGAAAAGTGCACAACAGCTGAAGTAACACTCGGATGTTTGGCAGACAATCTGCGAACTTATAAGCTTGCGCTGGATGCTTAGGCATCTTATTTCCGGAAGAAGATTTGCTTTCAAATCATCAGCTCACCTTTCAAGGCAGAAAAACAAGGGATATCATCTTTATATTTGATTGCCTCTTGAAGAATATCACTAATTTTTGTATCATCTAAATCTGGTCTTAACAGGTGTTGAAGTTTCCAACGCAATCCATCTCCTTCTTGGGGAATCTTGCCGTCAATTCATTAATGACGAAGTCAAGAAACAGAATGTAGACTGCCATGCGATAGCAGTCCTCAGCTGACACTGCAAGAGGACTGGACCGGTTTGTTTGCCGGGCTGCTATCCTTGGTATTTGGATTGTGGTGCCCATTTCCTCTGCCAAGATGGCGGCTTTGCTAAAAAGCTCATTGAAGATGTTAGTGTTGTTATCTCGTTTTTCCTGAATGCTCTGTATTGTAGCCTCTACAAGCTGAGAGGCTTTGAGAACATCCATGTACTCTGCTTGGAGTTTGCGAGCTAAGGGCAAAGTTACTCCAAGTATCTCAGCCAAGACTACGACACTAATTAAAAACTCTGAGGACAGAGTAGAGTGCATGAAAGCAAATGCATTACTTCCTTTACCTTCTAGTGAATTAGCAATACCTTCTAGAAGAGCGGGGAGTGCAGGTAGGTGTTCCATGAACGTCAACACAGCTTCATCCCTTTCTATCCACCTTGTTTCACGTAGTCTCTTCAAACCATGTTTTCCTGGCTTAAGATCATGATTTTCTCGCATTTCTTCTTCCAAAGCTTTAAATCTTGCAGCAGAGTCGCGGAAAAAGTTTGCCACCGAAGAGATGACTCCCAGGGCATTTCTGATGCAGGCAACAGAGCAAGGTTTGCTTATAGTCAAGTTCAGCCTGTGGTTTGCACAATGGCTGTAGACAGCAAGAGGTTGAATCTTGTTAATTCTGGCTTGGGCACCCTTAAATATGCTGCTCATATTGGATGATTCGTCAAAAGCTTGACCACGGCAATTAGCCAAATCAAGGCCAAGATTACCGAGCTCCTGCAAAATTGAGCAAGCTAAGTTTCCTCCACTTAGATCTAGCACATCAACAAACTTGATGAAATCTTCTTCAATCTTGTATTCTTTGGTGTCAAAATACCTTATACAAATTGTGAGTTGTTCCTTGACAGACAAATCTGTTGTCTCATCTGCCATTATTGTAAAAAACTTAGATTCTTTAATTTAGTTACAATCTTGTCAGTGATGACTTCGCCACAACATTCAATTAATTCATTCTGTGTGGTTTTGCTGATGTAACTGGCATTCCTTCCACAACTTTGTATGTGTGAGGCTAGAACTTCATCACCATCATCAATTCTGAAGTTTAGTAACGCTTTGAAATTTCTTTAACCGAAACAGCTCCCAGTTGTCTCTATAATACCATCGTCTCTGTGCCCCCTCAATGGAATGTGTTGGACACCACATAAAATCACCGTTTTGATGATTGGAATAAGTTTCCGTCGGTTTTCTTCAATCGTCTTTCTTTCTTCTGCATTTATTCTGGCTAATACAGTGTTTGCCTTGCCCTCATGAGTCATAAAAAAATTGTGATAGAGTGCTGCATTTCGTTTATGATATTCAGTATTTGAACGGTTGTTCAAAATTTCTATTGCTTTCTTATAAGTAACCATCGGCTCGGCCACTAACTTTCCAAGTTTAACATCGTTATTTCCACCTTCACGACGACCAAAAATTACACAAAATTTGCACAGTCCTCCATTTAATTCTTTTGTGTACGTCAACCATTCATAAGTTTTCAACCATCTGTGCTGAAAATAACGATTCTTTTTACCTTCCGAAACCATGGGAAATTTGTAGTTTTCACGTGGTACCCAAGGTTTTTCAGCCATTGGTATTTCTCATCATCCGTCATGGATGAAAAGACATCCTGCCTCTTCAAAAGTTTGCCGAAATCACGATCTTGATAAAGGAAGTCATTTATAGAATTGTCAGTGTTACCTTCCGATGAATTTAAAGCGGTGTTATTTGTGTCCAATTCTTGATCTGCCAAAAAATTTGTATCTTGCATAGTGCCATTTTCAATAACAGTATCTGCTCCTGATCTCTGCTTTTCTTGTTCAGAATGTAAAAGGTTCACCTCCACCTGTAAATAGGCAGAGGTGGAACCTACCTATCAGTTTCTCAAGCGCGTTATTTACAAGCGTTTGATTTTGATATAACTACAAAATAACAAAACTAAGTAATAGTAAAGTAAGTAATAGTAAACTTTCAAAATTCGACCGAAGTGCTAACGCCGCCGGCAGTGAGCGCATGAGAGCGATGTCTCTGGGCTGAGGCGTGTAGCTTTGAGTTTACTGCGCCTCTCCCCTCTCACTACCCTTGCCGCTGCGAACTGTCTCGACTATTCAGAGCAGCAACTTCTAATCCTCAACGCCAGGAGCGCTACTGCGTTGAGGATGTGCTAAGTAGACAGTAGTTCAAGTGAAATTTCGCTAGAGTCACTGGCGCGCTTGTAAAAACTACGAGCGACAAATTATTGAAAAATGGCGAATGGCGATGGTGTTGGAGAGTCGTGCCATGTTAAGTCAATTATATTACACAATACACCAAACGCCTAAGTAAAATCATAAATTACTACAGAAACAACTGAGTAACAGTCTTAAATATAACACTAGTAGAGAACTGTTTCCAGACTACGCAATACAAATTGAACTCATAATTGGTCATAAGTAAATACCTAAAGTTCATATTATGTATTTGGCTTACCTTGGATTTCTTAGAAAAGAATGATTGTAGGTTTGTTTGTCTTTTTTCCCTCCATTACCACTCATTTCGCAACGGCACAAATACACAATTCGTAGGTTCTTTTTACTTTGACACAGGTCACAAAAACTGTACGAACAAAGACACTGAAGCTCACATTCTCCATACAGCGGTGCAACTGATGAAGACGCCGATGACAGACGATTTAAAGATGGCGGTCATTACTCTAGTACTGCTCCTGGCGGAGAACTTTAAAAGCAGGACCCCAACGTAAGCGCGGGCTTGGTACTTGCCGCACGTTTCACACAAAGCAACTATGATAATGCAAATGATCAATATTTAGACTCATGCTATTATTTATTTTAGTAATTAATCTTCTGTAACGTAAAAACCCATTTAAAGCTATATTTCAGATTTAAAAAATCTATTTCGGTCATACATTATTTCCTAATCGTCCATTTTTTTCTCATCATAACTAGTGTATTTTTCAATAGTCTAGGGTGGCCCGTGCCCCCGTGCCCCCCCCCCTAGATCCGCCCCTGAGAAGATGGCATCGCAACAGTTTCTCCAATGTTTAGTTGAACAATTCAACTCGCATTCAAAATCAAATACTCTAATTATCAAGAAATGTTCAGAACTAAAAGAACACAAACATTATATTGTTCATGAAATGAAGAAAGTTGATACAACGCATGGAGACGCAGTCGTCGCGTCTTTATCCGATGCACCATTTACACCAGGTGATGAACCAAAATTTCAAGTATATCTTCCAAAACGATTCGTCGAGTTGCTGCAAAATGAAGATCTGCGGGAAATTCAGCCAGGATAATTATATTTGGTGTCACACGGAATGAGCGGCAACAACTTTATGGAACTCACTCTGCACATCACACAAAATAATAGATTAAAATAACATCGTAAATATTGTATTGTAAAAGTTTTTGAAATAAAAAAATAAAAAAACAACATATCAGTATATGTTTTTATATACTGATATGTTGTATTTTTTTAAATCTGAAACGGATGACCTTGAACTTTTATTCGATAGTATTATTCGATAATTTTATTCGATAGTTTTATTCGAATACTTTACATAAATACGAAACCCCAACGTTCACAGACTCAGTTCTGTTTAAGACAAGCTACAACCAATATGTCATCCAAAAGAAATAATCTACCACTTTTATCTTATTGTTGCAAAGGAAAATGTTTTAAAATACCTGAAGATCAAGTTGACGGAAAAGCTTGTAATAAATGTAATTCTTTCTGCTACTGTAAATGTAGTTACAAAACATATCAAAAGGACCGGTTGGATAAACTAGAAGAATTGCAACATCGACTCGGTCTATTGTGGCAGCGATTAAATTCAAAGTAAATAAACAAACGCCTACCATTTTTTATCCCCACCACTACCCCCACCACTACCCCCACTACTATCGGAGGTACCCGCAGCACCGGCTTTGCAATAATCATTCCTGCTACACCTCTAGTCGAGTAAACAACTCTTGTCATGTCTCTCAACATTCGCGGGATCCAATACAACACTATCAATCTTACAACCTACAAGGATTTGGAAATTTTTAGTGAAAAACTAAAACAACTTATAGCCACTGGGTTCGGCTTATCTTTGGAACTTTATGCAACAAACAATCAAAACGAAAAATGTGTTTTTTCCAACTTAAATCAAGAAGAATGAAAATAAGCAAGAAACTTCAGCACCGACAACAAACTACTTTTCAAATTTGGGAACAAACTTTTCAAACTTAATGAAAAATAATACTTTTGTAAAAATAAAAAAATAAAAAATAAATATATTGCATTTTCGGATTTCCTGAAAATGCAAGAACTTTTTTAAAAACGACCCAAGCCAACCTTGACCCACTTCCGGACATTTAAACGTTAAATACCAACCCACCTCACACGTCACAGCTACGTCACAGCTGATGACGTCACCCGACCGGAAGTAGCTGTCAAATTTGATTTATGCAAAAGTGAGCCAGAAACGCCACTTCCCCACTACTCATGGTGGTGCTGAAGGTGCGGTGGGGAACGTGTTAACACATTGACTATCGACCGTCACAGTGCAGGGTACATGGTGGTGCTGAAGGTGCGGTAGGGAACGTGTTAACACGTTGACTATCGACCGTCATAGTGCAGGGTACTTGGTGGTGCTGAAGGTGCGGTAGGGAACGTGTTAACACATTGACCATCGACCGTCACAGTGCAGGGTACATCGTGGTGCTGAAGGTGCGGTAGGGAACGTGTTAACACATTGACCATCGACCGTCACAGTGCAGGGTACATGGTGGTGCTGAAGGGGCGGTAGGGAACGTGTTAACACATTGACTATCGACCGTCACAGTGCAGGGTACGGTAGGGAACGTGTTAACACATTGACTATCGACCATCACAGTGCAGGGTACATGGTGGTGCTGAAGGTGCGGTAGGGAACGTGTTAACACATTGACTATCGACCGTCACAGTGCAGGGTACATGGTGGTGCTGAAGGTGCGGTAGGGAACGTGTTAACACATTGACCATCGACCGTCACAGTGCAGGGTACATGGTGGTGCTGAAGGTGCGGTAGGGAACATGTTAACACATTGACTATCGACCGTCACAGTGCACGGTACGGTAGGGAACGTGTTAACACATTGACTATCGACCATCACAGTGCAGGGTACATGGTGGTGCTGAAGGTGCGGTAGGGAACGTGTTAACACATTGACTATCGACCGTAACAGTGCAGGGTACATGGTGGTGCTGAAGGTGCGGTAGGGAACGTGTTAACACATTGACCATCGACCGTTACAGTGCAGGGTACATGGTGGTGCTGAAGGTGCGGTAGGGAACGTGTTAACACATTGACTATCGACCGTCACAGTGCAGGGTACGGTAGGGAACGTGTTAACACATTGACTATCGACCATCACAGTGCAGGGTACATGGTGGTGCTGAAGGTGCGGTAGGGAACGTGTTAACACATTGACCATCGACCGTCACAGTACAGGGTACATGGTGGTGCTGAAGGTGCGGTAGGCAACGTGTTAACACATTGACTATCGACCATCACAGTGCAGGGTACATGGTGGTGCTGAAGGTGCGGTAGGGAACGTGTTAACACATTGACTATCGACCGTCACAGTGCAGGGTAGGTAGGGAACGTGTTAACACATTGACTATCGACCATCACAGTGCAGGGTACATGGTGGTGCTGAAGGTGCGGTAGGGAAAGTGTTAACACATTGACCATCGACCGTCACAGTGCAGGGTACATGGTGGTGCTGAAGGTGCGGTAGGGAACGTGTTAATACATTGACTATCGACCGTCACAGTGCAGGGTACGGTAGGGAACGTGTTAACACATTGACTATCGACCATCACAGTGCAGGGTACATGGTGGTACTGAAGGGGCGGTAGGGAACGTGTTAACACATTGACTATCGACCATCACAGTGCAGGGTACATGGTGGTGCTGAAGGTGCGGTAGGGAACGTGTTAACACATTGACTATCGACCGTCACAGTGCAGGGGTACATGGTGGTGCTGAAGGTGCGGTAGGGAACGTGTTAACACATTGACTATCGACCGTCACAGTGCAGGGTACATGGTGGTGCTGAAGGTGCGGTAGGGAACGTGTTAACACATTGACCATCGACCGTCACAGTGCAGGGTACATGGTAGTGCTGAAGGTGCGGTAGGGAACGTGTTAACACATTGTCTATCGACCGTCACAGTGCAGGGTACGGTAGGGAACGTGTTAACACATTGACTATCGACCATCACAGTGCAAGGTACATGGTGGTGCTGAAGGTGCGGTAGGGAACGTGTTAACACATTGACCATCGACCGTCACAGTGCAGGGTACATGGTGGTGCTGAAGGTGCGGTAGGGAACGTGTTAACACATTGACTATCGACCGTCACAGTGCAGGGTACGGTAGGGAACGTGTTAACACATTGACTATCGACCGTCACAGTGCAGGGTACGGTAGGGAACGTGTTAACACATTGACTATCGACCATCACAGTGCAAGGTACATGGTGGTGCTGAAGGTGCGGTAGGGAACGTGTTAACACATTGACTATCGACCGTCACAGTGCAGGGTACATGGTGGTGCTGAAGGTGCGGTAGGGAACGTGTTAACACATTGACCATCGACCGTCACAGTGCAGGGTACATGGTAGTGCTGAAGGTGCGGTAGGGAACGTGTTAACACATTGTCTATCGACCGTCACAGTGCAGGGTACGGTAGGGAACGTGTTAACACACTGACCATCGACCGTCACAGTGCAGGGTACATGGTAGTGCTGAAGGTGCGGTAGGGAACGTGTTAACACATTGTCTATCGACCGTCACAGTGCAGGGTACGGTAGGGAACGTGTTAACACATTGACTATCGACCATCACAGTGCAAGGTACATGGTGGTGCTGAAGGTGCGGTAGGGAACGTGTTAACACATTGACCATCGACCGTCACAGTGCAGGGTACATGGTGGTGCTGAAGGTGCGGTAGGGAACGTGTTAACACATTGACTATCGACCGTCACAGTGCAGGGTACGGTAGGGAACGTGTTAACACATTGACTATCGACCATCACAGTGCAGGGTACATGGTGGTGCTGAAGGTGCGGTGGGGAACGTGTTAACACAATGACTATCGACCATCACAGTACAGGGTACATGGTGGTGCTGAAGGTGCGGTAGGGAACGTGTTAACACATTGACTATCGACCATCACAGTGCAGGGTACATGGTGGTGCTGAAGGTGCGGTAGGGAACGTGTTAACACATTGACTATCGACCGTCACAGTGCAGGGTACATGGTGGTGCTGAAGGTGCGGTAGGGAACGTGTTAACACATTGACCATCGACCGTTACAGTGCAGGGTACATGGTGGTGCTGAAGGTGCGGTAGGGAACGTGTTAACACATTGACTATCGACCGTCACAGTGCAGGGTAGGTAGGGAACGTGTTAACACATTGACTATCGACCATCACAGTGCAGGGTACATGGTGGTGCTGAAGGTGCGGTAGGGAAAGTGTTAACACATTGACCATCGACCGTCACAGTGCAGGGTACATGGTGGTGCTGAAGGTGCGGTAGGGAACGTGTTAATACATTGACTATCGACCGTCACAGTGCAGGGTACGGTAGGGAACGTGTTAACACATTGACTATCGACCATCACAGTGCAGGGTACATGGTGGTGCTGAAGGTGCGGTAGGGAACGTGTTAACACATTGACTATCGACCATGACAGTGCAGGGTACATGGTGGTGCTGAAGGTGCGGTAGGGAACGTGTTAACACATTGACTATCGACCGTCACAGTGCAGGGTACATGGTGGTGCTGAAGGTGCGGTAGGGAACGTGTTAACACATTGACTATCGACCATCACAGTGCAGGGTACATGGTGGTGCTGAAGGTGCGGTAGGGAACGTGTTAACACATTGACTATCGACCATCACAGTGCAAGGTACATGGTGGTGCTGAAGGTGCGGTAGGGAACGTGTTAACACATTGACCATCGACCGTCACAGTGCAGGGTACATGGTAGTGCTGAAGGTGCGGTAGGGAACGTGTTAACACATTGTCTATCGACCGTCACAGTGCAGGGTACGGTAGGGAACGTGTTAACACATTGACTATCGACCATCACAGTGCAAGGTACATGGTGGTGCTGAAGGTGCGGTAGGGAACGTGTTAACACATTGACCATCGACCGTCACAGTGCAGGGTACATGGTGGTGCTGAAGGTGCGGTAGGGAACGTGTTAACACATTGACTATCGACCGTCACAGTGCAGGGTACGGTAGGGAACGTGTTAACACATTGACTATCGACCGTCACAGTGCAGGGTACGGTAGGGAACGTGTTAACACATTGACTATCGACCATCACAGTGCAGGGTACATGGTGGTGCTGAAGGTGCGGTAGGGAACGTGTTAACACATTGACTATCGACCGTCACAGTGCAGGGTACATGGTGGTGCTGAAGGTGCGGTAGGGAACGTGTTAACACATTGACTATCGACCATCACAGTGCAGGGTACATGGTAGTGCTGAAGGTGCGGTAGGGAACGTGTTAACACATTGTCTATCGACCGTCACAGTGCAGGGTACGGTAGGGAACGTGTTAACACATTGACTATCGACCATCACAGTGCAAGGTACATGGTGGTGCTGAAGGTGCGGTAGGGAACGTGTTAACACATTGACCATCGACCGTCACAGTGCAGGGTACATGGTGGTGCTGAAGGTGCGGTAGGGAACGTGTTAACACATTGACTATCGACCGTCACAGTGCAGGGTACGGTAGGGAACGTGTTAACACATTGACTATCGACCGTCACAGTGCAGGGTACGGTAGGGAACGTGTTAACACATTGACTATCGACCATCACAGTGCAAGGTACATGGTGGTGCTGAAGGTGCGGTAGGGAACGTGTTAACACATTGACCATCGACCGTCACAGTGCAGGGTACATGGTGGTGCTGAAGGTGCGGTAGGGAACGTGTTAACACATTGACTATCGACCGTCACAGTGCAGGGTACATGGTAGTGCTGAAGGTGCGGTAGGGAACGTGTTAACACATTGTCTATCGACCGTCACAGTGCAGGGTACGGTAGGGAACGTGTTAACACATTGACCATCGACCGTCACAGTGCAGGGTACATGGTAGTGCTGAAGGTGCGGTAGGGAACGTGTTAACACATTGTCTATCGACCGTCACAGTGCAGGGTACGGTAGGGAACGTGTTAACACATTGACTATCGTCCATCACAGTGCAAGGTACATGGTGGTGCTGAAGGTGCGGTAGGGAACGTGTTAACACATTGACCATCGACCGTCACAGTGCAGGGTACATGGTGGTGCTGAAGGTGCGGTAGGGAACGTGTTAACACATTGACTATCGACCGTCACAGTGCAGGGTACGGTAGGGAACGTGTTAACACATTGACTATCGACCATCACAGTGCAGGGTACATGGTGGTGCTGAAGGTGCG
Source organism: Flexamia atlantica (assembly GCA_035578135.1). NCBI lineage: Eukaryota > Metazoa > Arthropoda > Insecta > Hemiptera > Cicadellidae > Flexamia > Flexamia atlantica. The sequence goes on from JAQJVK010000001.1 coordinate 113,572,720, forward strand.
GTGGGGAACGTGTTAACACATTGACCATCGACCGTCACAGTACAGGGTACATGGTGGTGCTGAAGGTGCGGTAGAGAACGTGTTAATACTCATTTTTATTTTAAGCACTTTTTGAGCTTTACCATGGTGCAGGAAACGTAAAAGCATCAAAGATATAGTAATGACAATGACAAAACTTCTGATGATTAAAAATACCCCTGAGTAGATGTGGTTGGATTAGTATAGATCAGCTGACACCGGCAAAATGTCGTAATTGTGACGTAATGGTGTTGTAATTGTGACGTATGGGTGACGTGTTTTTGACGTATTGGTGACGTATTTGAAGACGGATGTGTTACGTAGTGATGATGTCACTGAGGCGATGACGTGTAGGTTTAAAGCTGTGGGTTTTGAAGTGACGATGTCGGGGTGGACGTCGCGACGACGCCGCCGAGAGGCCGGTGCGACGGGGGACGGGACACGCCGAGAGGACGGTGCACAGCGCTGCGCGCCGGCGGTGCAGTGCGGCCGGGGTCACCGGTCGTACTGTGAGTGGCCAGGTCGGTTATAAATAGATGGTTTTTACGTAAAGTCGTATTTTCGAAGTGTTGCGATGTTGCTTAATAAAGTATGAAATATAGTCGAAATAGTGTTATTTTTAGTTTTTAATGCATACCGTAGCGTCGTCGCCAAAATAGTACTGAAACTTCCCGAGGACTCTAAATGAAATATATATTTCCGTATACGTACTATTGCGTGCTCGCACGTAAGAGTCTTAGTGCGTTAAACATGGTGTTACGTTGAGTTTTGATGCAAACCGTAGCGTCGTCGGCGACAATTATACAAATCGTAGTCTCGTACTAATCGTACTAATAAATGTAACTTTCGAATACGCGAAAATTAAATATATGTTTACTATATACGCACTTGTGCATGCTCGCACTTAAAGTCTTTGGGGGTTTAATGTAGCGACGGCGTGAAATAGTGATAGGTAAATTTATTGTATTAACAAAATAAAACACCCAAACGATTATTGTTTTAGAAACATGTTTGTAACATACTTGCTTCAAACATATACAAGGGCTCCCGCAGGATATTTTCCCAGGGGGGGGTAAACAGTTTTTTTCCTGGGGTTTTATTGGGATGAGGAAAATATCTCGGGATCCCTTATTGGGCCCGCAACCCTCTTCTGGAGAAACAGTAGAATAAAAGTACTTGAAAACGTATTGTTACCGGACGGCCGGTAACGGTAGGTACCGGAGTTACCTTTCAAAACATTTCAAACATACTCATTTGTTTCTTCAATCATGATACCAATTTTTAGTTTGTTTGTAAATTTAATTTAAAAGTCTCAAGTTCTTTACTTTTGTAAATGTTGTTACTTATTTATGAAAAATAATCATTCTTTCAGCTGGGATTCAATTACATCCTGAATTAGTTTAGGAAATTGAATCAATAGGCAAAACCAGTGCCATATTGCAAATTATTATTATCTAGCCGACCATTATGAGGCCAATAATATGAACAATCATAACTGTCATTCACTGTCACGCCTTCTAGCAAGGTATTTCTGTCGATCAACCGCTATTAGGGCATACATAAGAAGATTGGTTTTCACACACGATTGGGAGTTCGCAATGGTACATTTTTGTCGTTTATCAGCGATAGGCAAATACCGCCGATCGCGTGTTTCGAAAAGCAACATCGGCCGTTTATCCGTAATTGGCAAATACGCGGCTGTTCGCGAATTTCGCAAAGCTAGATTCTCCGTTTGTTCGCGATCGGCAAATACGCGCGACCGTTTACAACGGCCGATCGCGAGTTTCGTAAAGCTACATTGGCCGTTTATCCGCGATCGGGAGATACGCGCTAGCATATTTCATGGACGTTCGCGAATAGCGTAAAGCGATTTTTGCCAATTATCAGCGACTGGCAAATACACGTGATGGGTTTAGCGGCCGATCACAAGGTTTGCAAAGCTTCAATGGCCGTTTATTTGCGATCGGCTAATACGCACGACAGTTTTAGCGGAAGATCGCGCTAACCTGGATCTGCTGTTTATTTGTGATCGGTAAACGGCAAATACGCGAGTTCGTTTTCCGCGGCCGGTATCGAGTTTTGCGAAGCTACACTCGCTTTTTAGCTGCGATCGCTAAAACGATCTCGTCCCGAAAATTTCTCGAAGTGGATAAAAATCCCGCCCAAAAATCGGGAATTCAATTTTCCCGAAGTTTTGGGACCCGACCATCCCTGATTAAAGTCACGGAGATTAACTTTGTTTGGTCAACTTGAACAAACATAAAAGCTTCATGTATTTTTAAATATATTTTCCTTTTCTCAGGGGGGGCAACTGCCCCCCCTGGCCCCCCCCTGCGGGCGCCCATGAACATATATTATATATCCCTAGGGATACAGATAACAGTAGGTATTTTTTAATGAGCAAAATAGGCCTCCACATTTAATTTGATCGGTGAATTTCCGACAGTAAATTCATCCAGTCAATTGTGACGTGTTTTCCGTTTTGCCCACCCCTTTTACGCCGACCAAACTGGATCAATTTATCATCGGAATTCACCGATCAAATTTAGGTCTCCAGTGACAGGTTTTGAACCAACCAACACTCACACTTACACTCTTGGCCAGAGAGTGCCAGTGCGGTAGCGATATAGCTACAGAGACCTGTGAGATAAGGAAGAAACTGTCTCATTTAACATGCAGTTATCGTGACAGACAACATTATCTACATGCTTGGAAGCACATCGTTGCGCATTCTGGTAGCGGCAGCGTACAACATGTGTCCAACTTGTTGGTGTCACTGTTTAGCAGTGTAATGTTTCTTTATATGTTTTGTAGTTCATATTTCAATCATTTGATTCCAAATACAAAGAAGAAAATATTTATTATGTAAAGGAATATAAAACTGGTTTTACAAGATAGGAAAGAATGAAAAAGTAAAAGTAAACAAACAAGAGAAACATGTGATAAATATTTTTGAATTAAAAATAAATAACACATGTAATGTTATATGCTACAGCCACATACTCCCCTCCCAGTGGCAATGAGAGGAATAAATTAAAGAATGAACTAGCGAACGCTGCCTTAATTTTCCATCCTTCTAGTGATCTTCCTTTGATTCTTATGGTCGATGCATCGAATTTTGGAATTGGTGCCTTGCTCCAACAGGTGAGAGGGAATATACCTGAACCCATAGGCTTCTTTTCTAAAATCCTCAATAAAACTCAACAAAACTATAGTACTTACGATCTTGAACTTCTGGCTGCTTACGAAGCTGTTCGTTACTTCAAGCACTATTTAGAAGGTCGTCATTTCACTATTTTAACTGACCATAAACCTCTCAGTTATGCCTTTGAACAACGACCGGACAAAGCAACTCCTAGACAACTTAGACACCTTGACTACATAGGTCAATTCACTACTGATATCCGGTACATACCGGGTAAGCAGAACTACTCTGCGGATGCTTGTTCACGAATATCCGAAATTACCATCTCTTCTGCAGTATCTCTCAGCGATTTATCTAATGCCCAATGCAAATGCGAGGAATTACAACACTTAAAGAATTCGAATCAAGAAACATATTCGTTTAAAATCATGACTCTTGATAATGGACTTGAACTTATTTGTGACTCTTCGACCGGGAAACTTCGCCCTTTCATCCCTCGTCAATATCGTAGAGCTATATACGATTCAATACTCAACTGATCCCATCCTGGTATAGCCGCATCAGTGAAAATGCTCCAAGAGATGTTCTGTTGGCCTTCATTGAAGCGTGATGTTGCGTTATGGGCCAAAACTTGCATTCCATGTCAAAGTTGCAAAACGTGGCGACACACCTCCAGTAATTTAGATTACTACCCATCTGTACACAAACGTTTCTCACACATCAACGTAGATATCGTAGGACCATTACCTCCCTCAAGAGGATGCCGATACCTCCTGATAATAATCGACAGGTTTTCCAGGTGGACTGAAGCAATTCCCATCACTTGTATAACTGCAGAAGAAGTAGTCAATACTATTCTTCAATCCTGGATATCCCGCTTTGGTGTCCCTCGCTTAATCACAACTGATAGAGGTAGACAGTTCGACTGTGAGTTATTTTCTTGTTTAACATCTACACTGAGTGTGAAACATATCAAGACCACAGCTTACCACCCGGCTACTAACGGAGCCATAGAAAGGTGGCATCGTTCTCTGAAATCAGCTCTAAAATCACAATTATCTGCAGACTGGGTTCCAAAACTCCCATTGGTTTTACTTGGTCTTCATTCACAAATAATGCCTGAAACTGGAGTTTCACCCGCTCAAATTGTCTATGGAGAACCAATCACACTTCCAGCCGACTTATTTGAAGACTCTGAACTTTCTTGTGAAGTACCTACATTAGTTTCACAACCCCGTGAATATACAAGGTCAATCCGTCTAGTCCCGTTTCAACACCGTCATAAAAAATCTATTTTTATTCATCCTGATCTCATGACTTCATCTCATGTTTTCGTCCGACAAGATGCTGCAAAGAAACCACTTCAACCTACTTACAACGGACCCTTTAAAGTGGTATCAACAAATGAAAAAGTCTTTAAGCTGGAACATCCGACAGGTGAAGACTCGGTTTCGATCGACAGACTTAAACCAGCATTCCTTCTGCAAGAACAATCTGAAGGATACCACACGTACCAATCAAAGTTGAAGCCAACAAACGAAGAGAAAACTTCCCCCACACTTCAAAATGACATCCCGATAAAACCTCCACATCCCGATAAAACACCAAGACGGACTCGATTCGGACGTGTTTTAAGAATTCCTGCACGATTTGAAACTTGATTCCTCTCATTGCCACTGGGAGGGGAGTATGTGGCTGTAGCATATAACATTACATGTGTTATTTATTTTTAATTCAAAAATATTTATCACATGTTTCTCTTGTTTGTTTACTTTTACTTTTTCATTCTTTCCTATCTTGTAAAACCAGTTTTATATTCCTTTACATAATAAATATTTTCTTCTTTGTATTTGGAATCAAATGATTGAAATATGAACTACAAAACATATAAAGAAACATTACACTGCTAAACAGTGACACCAACAAGTTGGACACATGTTGTACGCTGCCGCTACCAGAATGCGCAACGATGTGCTTCCAAGCATGTAGATAATGTTGTCTGTCACGATAACTGCATGTTAAATGAGACAGTTTCTTCCTTATCTCACAGGTCTCTGTAGCTATATCGCTACCGCACTGGCACTCTCTGGCCAAGAGTGTAAGTGTGAGTGTTGGTTGGTTCAAAACCTGTCACTGGAGACCTAAATTTGATCGGTGAATTCCGATGATAAATTGATCCAGTTTGGTCGGCGTAAAAGGGGTGGGCAAAACGGAAAACACGTCACAATTGACTGGATGAATTTACTGTCGGAAATTCACCGATCAAATTAAATGTGGAGGCCTATTTTGCTCATTAAAAAATACCTACTGTTATCTGTATCCCTAGGGATAAATAATATATGTTCATGGGCGCCCGCAGGGGGGGGCCAGGGGGGGCAGTTGCCCCCCCTGAGAAAAGGAAAATATATTTAAAAATACATGAAGCTTTTATGTTTGTTCAAGTTGACCAAACAAAGTTAATCTCCGTGACTTTAATCAGGGATGGTCGGGTCCCAAAACTTCGGGAAAATTGAATTCCCGATTTTTGGGCGGGATTTTTATCCACTTCGAGAAATTTTCGGGACGAGATCGTTTTAGCGATCGCAGCTAAAAAGCGAGTGTAGCTTCGCAAAACTCGATACCGGCCGCGGAAAACGAACTCGCGTATTTGCCGTTTACCGATCACAAATAAACAGCAGATCCAGGTTAGCGCGATCTTCCGCTAAAACTGTCGTGCGTATTAGCCGATCGCAAATAAACGGCCATTGAAGCTTTGCAAACCTTGTGATCGGCCGCTAAACCCATCACGTGTATTTGCCAGTCGCTGATAATTGGCAAAAATCGCTTTACGCTATTCGCGAACGTCCATGAAATATGCTAGCGCGTATCTCCCGATCGCGGATAAACGGCCAATGTAGCTTTACGAAACTCGCGATCGGCCGTTGTAAACGGTCGCGCGTATTTGCCGATCGCGAACAAACGGAGAATCTAGCTTTGCGAAATTCGCGAACAGCCGCGTATTTGCCAATTACGGATAAACGGCCGATGTTGCTTTTCGAAACACGCGATCGGCGGTATTTGCCTATCGCTGATAAACGACAAAAATGTACCATTGCGAACTCCCAATCGTGTGTGAAAACCAATCTTCTTATGTATGCCCTAATAGCGGTTGATCGACAGAAATACCTTGCTAGAAGGCGTGACAGTGAATGACAGTTATGATTGTTCATATTATTGGCCTCATAATGGTCGGCTAGATAATAATAATTTGCAATATGGCACTGGTTTTGCCTATTGATTCAATTTCCTAAACTAATTCAGGATGTAATTGAATCCCAGCTGAAAGAATGATTATTTTTCATAAATAAGTAACAACATTTACAAAAGTAAAGAACTTGAGACTTTTAAATTAAATTTACAAACAAACTAAAAATTGGTATCATGATTGAAGAAACAAATGAGTATGTTTGAAATGTTTTGAAAGGTAACTCCGGTACCTACCGTTACCGGCCGTCCGGTAACAATACGTTTTCAAGTACTTTTATTCTACTGTTTCTCCAGAAGAGGGTTGCGGGCCCAATAAGGGATCCCGAGATATTTTCCTCATCCCAATAAAACCCCAGGAAAAAAACTGTTTACCCCCCCTGGGAAAATATCCTGCGGGAGCCCTTGTATATGTTTGAAGCAAGTATGTTACAAACATGTTTCTAAAACAATAATCGTTTGGGTGTTTTATTTTGTTAATACAATAAATTTACCTATCACTATTTCACGCCGTCGCTACATTAAACCCCCAAAGACTTTAAGTGCGAGCATGCACAAGTGCGTATATAGTAAACATATATTTAATTTTCGCGTATTCGAAAGTTACATTTATTAGTACGATTAGTACGAGACTACGATTTGTATAATTGTCGCCGACGACGCTACGGTTTGCATCAAAACTCAACGTAACACCATGTTTAACGCACTAAGACTCTTACGTGCGAGCACGCAATAGTACGTATACGGAAATATATATTTCATTTAGAGTCCTCGGGAAGTTTCAGTACTATTTTGGCGACGACGCTACGGTATGCATTAAAAACTAAAAATAACACTATTTCGACTATATTTCATACTTTATTAAGCAACATCGCAACACTTCGAAAATACGACTTTACGTAAAAACCATCTATTTATAACCGACCTGGCCACTCACAGTACGACCGGTGACCCAGGCCGCACTGCACCGCCGGCGCGCAGCGCTGTGCACCGTCCTCTCGGCGTGTCCCGTCCCCCGTCGCACCGGCCTCTCGGCGGCGTCTTCGCGACGTCCACCCCGACATCGTCACTTCAAAACCCACAGCTTTAAACCTACACGTCATCGCCTCAGTGACATCATCACTACGTAACACATCCGTCTTCAAATACGTCACCAATACGTCAAAAACACGTCACCCATACGTCACAATTACAACACCATTACGTCACAATCACAAGACAGTAGTAAAACAGTGTCTTACTACGGAGCTTTTGAGGGCTCCGTAGTAAGACACTATCGAGTAAGGAATAACAGTACTCTCGATTTAGACACATTTTTGGCACGAGTGAAGACTCTTATTCTAGAACGATTGCAGTATGAGCGTAATCGATTACATTTTATGAAATTCGGATTGCTCTTGGATACTACTTTTAATAACATCGATGGAGAGGAATCTAACAGGGGCTTTATTTATAGAAATCGAAATGTTATTTAAATCACTGATTTGTCTGAAGTTGTGGAAGAATGCATCCAGGAAATAATTCTTAAAATAACGGAGCACGAAGCACGTGGTTCAGGATGGCCCTTGTCAACCGTAAACAGTTTGGATTTGCGAGTGCGTAAACATGGATACGGAGATCGTGGGAGTAGTTACATCCCCTTACCCAAGAAGATAAAGAGTACTCATTCATGCATTAATGTTCAAAATAACGATAACGAATGTTTCCGATATTCAATGCTGGTAAAATTCGTATTAAATGACCATGAACTTAACGTAAACAGGCCAAATGTAAGATTCCAAGTTTATAATAATAGATACAACTTCAACGGTCTGACCTATCCTGTATCTCTGGCAGATATTAAGCGATTTGAAAAAAAGAATCCAGGTGTTTCAGTAAATGTTTTCGGGCTAGATGATGGTAACAATGTATACCCCTTGAAAATTGTTCCTCAGGAGTTAGCCGATCACACTGATTTGCTGTTAATTACCAGTGATAAGGTTTCGCATTTTGTGTACATCAAAGATTTTAACAAACTCGTGCATAAACAGTTAACGAAAAGAACTAATTCAATTACTGTTTGCAAAAGATGTTTCTGTTTAAAAGTAACGATAGGGGAAGTCGTAGATGGTTGTCAGAACACAAAAGACTTTGTGGAAACCATTCTGCCGTAAAGGTTGTACTACCTGCAAGAGAGAGATCGATATTAAAATTTAACAAAGTACATAACCAATACAAGATCCCAATTGTTATTTACGCAGACTTTGAGTCTTTTCTAATTCCCATGGAAAATGAAGATCCTGACGCACCAGACAACGGAAAATACCAAAAACATGAACCAAACAGCTACTGTATTCTGGTTAAATCGACCGTTTCGAATGATCATCTTGAACAATTCAACATTCCAACAGAACCTATACTTTATCGTGGTCAAGAAGCTGCAAAGAGATTCGTAATTGACCTTTACAGTATAGCTGAAAAAGTATCATCGTTGTACAGTGTCATTGTTCCAATGAAAGACCTTACGGATCTACAAGAACTATCTCACCAAGTTTCTGACACTTGTTACTTATGCGGACATGAATTTACTGATAACAACATTAAAGTCTACGAGCGCGATCATTTGACAGGAGACTACAGAGGAGCGGCTTGCAACGCTTGTAATATTAACTATAAATTACCTAAATTCGTTCCTGTAGTGTTGCATAATTTAAGTGGATATGATGCGCACTTTATTATACCGAAACTTGGGGAGGAAAATGGTCGTATTGACGTACTGGCCTTGACAACAGAAAAATTTAGTTTCGAAATGTGTGTATGTCGACTTATGGACTAGATTGCTTTTATTACTATACCTCTCCAGGATTAGCATGGCAAGCTATGATGAAAGAGACGAAATGTGAACTTCAACTTCTGCCTGATATTGACATGGTTCTCATGGTGGAAGCCGGAGTTCGAGGTGGTCTTACGAATGCTATTACTCAATATGTTAAAGCGAATAATAAGGATCTTCCGAATTACAAACCCAACGAAGAGTCAGTCTATATAGGTTACTTCGATGCAAATAACCTGTACGGTCTTAGCATGTGCCAGCCACTTCCACACGGTGGCTTTTGTTGGGTAGATCCTGATAATTCAGGGGACATTCTTAGCATTCCTAAATATGGTGATGTAGGGTATATTTTGGACTTTGACTTTAAATACCCTGAACATCTTCACGACGAACATTATGATTTGCCCCTACTACCGAGGTCAGAAATTCCTCCTACGGGAAAGCATCAAAAACCTTTGACCACAGTAGAAAACAAGAACAATTATATTGCTCACTACTGGACCGTGCAACAAGCTATAGATTTAGGAATAAGAATTGTGAAGGTTGATCGGGTACTTTAATTTTCACAGAGCTGTTGGCTGAAGAAATACATTGATTCAAACACCTCTAGAAGAGCAGCTGCAACGTCAAATTTTCAAAAGGAATTCTTCAAGCTTATGAACAACAGCGTCTATGGAAAATTTCTAGAGAACAAATCACATGAATTTAAGACTCGTTAATGACAAAAAGAGATTTTTGAAATTAGTTCAAAAAGCAAACTTCAAAACATCTATTATTATAAATGACTTTCTCGTGGCTGTATGCATGAATAAGACAAATATTGTGTTGGATAGACCTCTCTACGTTGGCACATGTATGATTTTCATTATAACAAGATGGTAAAATTTTACGAAAGAGATCGAATTGGTATCAGCTATATGGACACAGACGGAATCATTTATTGGATAAAGACTCTGGACTTATACGAAGATCTGAGGACCTTCCCTTACAGGGGTGATTTCGACTTTTTCGACTATCCGACTGATCATAAAAAATACGATAATCAGTCAACAAGAAAGTTCTTGGGAAGTTTAAGGATGAGACATGTGGAATACCCCTGGAAGAGGTTGTAGCACTCATGTCCAAAATGTATGCGTTAAAACTATTTATCAATGATACGTCAACTTCGAGACAAGTGGACGACGAAGAGAGAGGAGTAGTCAAAAAAGCAAAAGGAGTAAAGAAGTCATATCTTACAAGAAATGTTAAATTCGAACACTACTACAACTGTCTCTTCAGAGGGACTGAGTACAATGCAACGTTCAACACAATTCGGAGCTTCAACCACAATCTATTTAGTATCACAGTGACTACAAAATCACTCTCAGCAAACGACGACAAGCGAGTGATCCTTCGCGATAACATTCGCATTCTTCCTTACGGTCATTATTCACTGAGAGAAATTCATTGAAAATTTTGAAGAAAAAACACTGTTTGATACCCTCTTAATGCCCTACTTGCTAAATACCACCATAAAAATGGTCTTTCTCAAGGCCAACAAAAGTCACTCGTATAAGACTCACTTAAGCCACTATGAAAGGCCTTAAAATCATACCACCCTCTGACAGTTTTGCCATTACGCTTTCGTTGTAAATAAGAGTAGTACGATGGATAATAGAAATCTTATTATTGAAGAATTGCACAAACCTGCCCGAAAAAACTTTCCTAGACGACAGACAGCCTTGAAAGGTATAAACGATCTATACCGAGGAGATCTCGTGGAATTAAAACCTCACAGCAGAGAAAATAAAGGATTCAAATATATCTTAACCGTTCTTAATTGTTTTACGAAGGTAGCTTATGCTGTTCCTCTGAAAGATAAAAAAGGACAAAAAATTACCAATGCAATGGAGGAGGTATTGAAAAAAATTGAGGGACGTATTTTGAATCTTCAAACAGATGATGGGAAGGAGTTTTTCAATAAAGACTTTTCACGGTTAATGAAAAATATAAAATAAACCATTACTCGACCTTTAGTAAAAAAAGGCTGCTATTGTAGAACGCTTCAATCGCACTTTAAAAACTGCAATGTACAAGACGTTTTCAAAACGAGGATCGTACGTATGGTATGATATCCTCCCTATGCTGATAAATGACTACAATGAAAGAAAACACCGTACAATCGGGATGAAACCTATTGAAGTAAAGAAAAAACACGAGTCTGACTTGATAAAGCGCATTAAAAATAAAACCAAACCAGCCGTTGGCAAAAGAAAACCTCCCAAATTTGCTATAGGGGATAAAGTAAGATTGAGCAAATATAAACACGTGTTCGCTAAAGGATATCTTCCGAATTGGACAAACGAAGTATTTACCGTTTACAGAGTGCAACCTACTATCCCTGAAACATATATACTTAAAGATAGTAAAGGTGAAATTTTACAGGGAGGAATGTACGGTCATGAAATGTTGAAATCAAGATCAGGAAATGTTTATTTAGTGGAAAAGATTTTAAAAAGGAAAGGAGATCGAATTTTGGTCCGTTGGTTAGGATTTAACAAATCGGAAAATTCGTGGATAAACAAAAAGGACTAGCTTTAATATTTTGTTATCAGTAACAAAGTGACACTCGATCGAGCAATTACAAGTTTCATTGTGAAATGGAGAAGGCAAAATGAAAAACTTGATATTAATAACATAGATCATTTGACTCCAGATAGCTTTAATAATGCTGTAAGTAAGCACGGAGCTTTGTTTCCAGACTCGGTTAGGTGTATTATCAGCGGACCATCAAACTGTGGAAAGACTAATGTAGTTTTTAATTTGATAACTAAACAAAATGGACTAAGTTTCGATAATATATATATATTTTTTTTTCGAAGTCTTTAAATCAACCAAAATACCTATTATTACAGAGGATTTTAGATGATGTACCAGACGTTTCATTTCACAAGTTTGATGCTAGCAGTGAGATTATGGAACCAAATTAAGCTAAGCCGCACTCAATTTTTATTTTCGACGATGTTTCAAGTGAGAACCACGAAAGAATAAGATCGTATTTTTCAATGGGTAGACGTAATCAAATCGATTCCATTTACATAGGACAAACGTATAGCAAGATACCCAAACAGTTAATCAGAGACACTGTAAACTTTTTAATTGTTTTCAAGCAGGGTGAGAAAAATCTTAAACATGTTTACAATGATCACGTTGGAGCTGACATGAGTTTTGAGAAACTTCATGAAATTTGGAAAAGCTTGGAAAGAAAAATAGGGGTTTATCGTTATCGACAAAGAAAGGCCAATGGATAAAGGTCGCTAGAGGATTGGATTCGATCACTTTGTAATTGTACATTAAAAGTATATAAGTACATTTAACCTTTAGTATATCTTTCGAACTCTTGGAGTAAAGAGGACAACAATCATGACGGGTCGAAAGGAGTTGCTAAGTGAAATAAAAGCGCTAAGTGACTCAATACGAAAGAAACGTCAAGCATTAAAAGTAGGACTTACGGAAAGAAACCGGTTTTTAGAAGAAACATTTAAACCGATTGTCGACCCTCTTAACAAATTTAATGAAACGTTAAAAAAACCTTCTCTATTGACAGATGAAATATCAGCTAAAAAGAACTTAAGACAACAGAAACGGAAAGTTCTGCTAATGATACAGAATCGTTTAGTAAATCAAGTGACATTATAGAAGAGGAGGAGGAGGAGGATGGTAAAGAAGGGAACCTAACAGAAGAGGGACATCATGAACATTCTGAAGATCAACCTGAATCACCAACAAACATCAGTATTTTGAGTCAGGAAATCGGGAATAAAGGACCATTGTCAAGAAAATATATATTAAAAATGTTACACAGTGGTTGTAAAAGTGCAAAATATCACGTGTACGGTGCACGTCTAGAAAACGATGGACTCAGGATAGGTGATAGTAACTTATCTGTCGATGATAAAGGTAATATGATTATAAAAGGCCAAACATTTAAAGGCACGGCTGGGTTGTTTGAGTTAATATTCAAACCTATTCCTACAAAGTACTCGAGAAATGATTTAAATAACTTCAAAAAGATTTGTATACTAACAAATTCTCATAGGAAGGCGTACTCTCCTTCCACTCCTATACACAGGAACAGATCTGAAAAGTACAGAAACATAATTGCAAAGCTGTTTTCTAAATATAGAGGTAAAAGTCGTTCCGTTAAAGGTAAGGGGATGAGGATGAAATCAATGTACGATACTAATATAATTTATTATAACGATGTGAACAAACTGGTTGATAGAATGCGGTTGTTGTATGAATCAATTCAGGCTGGACACAATGGATTAGATAGTGAAATGGTAGCATTAACAGAGGAGTTGAAAAGTAGGGGGTTTATAGTGTAAACACCCAGTCTTGAAATGAGTGTGGATAAGTTCGGTCGCCACGAGTCCTCTGTTGCTCGTGAAGTTTTGAGAGGTCCTCCTGGTGAAGGATTCCATTTAACGGAGGACGGCCATTATTACCTGAAACGGAAACGTTTTTGCAATTTAGCAGATGCTATTGATAGTGAAGAAGCCGTAAACCTGAAAACTATCCGTACAATTCCCTTACATTGTGACAGTGACAATGGCATGTTTGATGCTAAAAACAAATTAATAAAAACGTAGCTACTGCCGTAAATGACACGGACGCTGTAAATTTTGCACTTCTTTCTCAAGAAATAAACAAACTAAAATAAGACCTATACGATAAACCTGAAAAATTGTCATCTATAGTTCCACTTACCATTAGTTCCGTTGCTAAAAGTGACAAAGAATACTCGAACAATATATATTACGCATATAATGTTACAAATGAGACAAATGACGCATTACCTCTTCCGCATTCACATGAAAAGCCTCACGTTAATCTTATAGTATAATATACAATGATAAACGACAATAGATTAATTTGTTGTTCAACTCCCATGAGAAGAGGAGGAAGACTCACTAGTTCTGCAGTTTCTATTTTCAAAAAAGCCATTGACACTTTACCAACAGGAAATCTTGTGAACACAGCTATCGACGCTTTGCCAATAGAACTTCATATCCCGGGTGGATATCAGTATTGTGGACCAGGGACCAAATTACGTCAGCGATTGGCTCGTGGGGACCCTGGTATTAATAAATTGGACGAGGCCCGCAAGGAACACGATATAGCATATTCGAATTACACCGATACCGAAAGAAGAGCGATTGCTGACAGGGCTTTAGCCGAGAGAGTTTGGCAAAGAGTTAAGTGTAGTGACGCTAGTCTTGGTGAACGAGCAGCCACTCTAGCGGTAACAGCAGCTATGAAAGCAAAGACTGCAGTGGGAGGTGGACCGAGAAGGAGAAAACAAAATGTACGAAAAAAAAGTTTCTGGAGGAGGCAAGAGAGCTAAAAATACTAATTCCCATGGCAAGCGAAAGAGAAAAAGATCCTGTAAATGCTCTAAAAAAGGTAAACGGAAAAGGCTTGTATTTAAAACCTTACCGTGTATACTGAGGGAGAAACATAAGTTAATAGTACCAAATAAAGCATTGAGCAACACGGATTTGGAAAGATACGCATTTTGTCTAAAAATTCCATTTTTAGGGGGGTGTTTATGCGCAATTACTTGCCAAAGAATATTTGGAAAAACGAAACTGCAATTATAAATCTTGATGATGCCAACGGTGTTGGTACACACTGGGTCTGTTACAAAAAAAATCATGGATTCTGTTTATTATTTTGACAGTTTAGGAAATCTTCCCCCTCCAATAGAGCTAAAGCAATATTTCGGTGAAGGATCTAAAATATTTTACAACTACGATCAAAAGCAAAGCAGAGACTCGTCGGTTTGTGGACATTTATGTTTGGAGTTGCTAGCTACTAGCGTTAGTCAACTTCATGATGGCGTCTTGTACAGTAACCATTAATGGTTGTTCGTCAACTTTACGGAGCACCCTTTTCCCACCATTGCAACTGACACCTAACAGACAGTGGGAAGTTGCACTGTTGGATTTTTCTACATATAATTCAATTCCCAACATAATAGAAGGAGTCAACAATAAGCTTCACTACATTCGTAATAAAAATAGTCAAGATTCGTATGGAGAGGCTGAGGTTGTTGAGATTACAACCGGTTCATATGAAATTACAGACATTAATAAAGAATTCCAGAACCGTCAGGAACAAGTTGCGTAAATTCTGTTTTATTTTTTCACGTATAAATAAATTACTTCCTCCAGATTTATTAAAAACTGTTTATTATGCTTACGTCCAATCGTTGTTGCAGTATGGAATTTTAGCATGGGGCGGTTGTTTTCAATCTGTGTTATCACCCCTAGAAACTGTTCAAAAATCCATAATAAAAATTGCACTCCAAAAAGATCGTCGCTACCCTTCTGAGATTTTGTTTGATGATTTTAAAGTATTTAATATTTCTCAGTTGTTTATAAAAACCTTAATTCTGTATATTTTCAAAAATAAAGATAGTATTTTTCAACATATTACGCATTCATACTCAACGAGATCATCGGTAAATTTTGGAATTGTTACTCCAAGATTATCAAAAACAATAAATACTACGTCGTCTT
Source organism: Flexamia atlantica (assembly GCA_035578135.1). Lineage (NCBI taxonomy): Eukaryota > Metazoa > Arthropoda > Insecta > Hemiptera > Cicadellidae > Flexamia > Flexamia atlantica. Next base: position 113,588,501 of record JAQJVK010000001.1, read on the forward strand.
TTTATCTTGCGAACATTATTTATCCACAACTTCCAACTATTATAAAATCACCACCTATTTGCAGTCTTCGTACTTACAAAAAAATTATTGACAAATGGTTGCTGGAAATTGGTCGACTAATAATTCGAGATTATATCACTTCCCGATACGTTTGAATTCTTGACAATGTCAAGGAAGTACAGGTTTTGAGCGTGCGTGTGGGGGTGGGGAGGGGAGTGAGTGTGTGTGTTGTGTGCGTGCGTGAGAGAGAGAGAGAGAGAGAGAGAGAGAGAGAGAGAGAGAGAGAGAGAGAGAGAGAGAGAGAGAGAGAGAGAGAGAGTGGTGGTACGACGGACGTTTGTTTCTGTTGTTTCCTTGTGCGTCTGTATTTGCATGTGTGAGCGACTGGGCCAAGTTTTCAGTTGAACTATCAAACATAAAGTTTCAGGGACACATAATTTTGTAATTAGCGAATTGTTTATCATATGCATGCATCTACTTTTCTAGTTTATTTTCTTTTATTTTCTTAGTTTTGTTTGTACCTTAAAATCGTTATTTATAACAGAATCATGGACTGTCGACTCGTCCCCAACCACAGGCGAAAGCCCATTTGGGGACTAATTTCCAATTTTTATTTTTTGTAATATGTATTATTGTATATTGTAATTTTTTTTTGAAATAAATTATTCATTCATTAATTCATTCAATGATGTTATTGAACTGCGAGCTAATAACAACAACTTAAGAAGTGAAATTAAGTGCAAATATTTCATCGACTTTACTCAACCGGCTTCGATCGGTTCCTTGTTGGATTTCCACCCTTTTCATCAATACTTGAACCAAACGTTTATCACACAAGTCCAAAAACTGTAAATATTGTTAAAGTTAACGTAATCAATATTACCTGCAACATAGTTCAAGGGGCTTATAAGGATGGGTCAAATCAGCATATATTGCATTCGTTTTACCCAACTGTACCGCCAGGATTTAAGATAGTTGAAAAACCACATAACCTAATTTATCTCCCATTAAACACCAGTCACATATCGGACATCGTGCTGAACGTACGAGATCAAGACGGAGACGAAGTAGATTTTATAGGAGAAGTCATAACTATACGCCTACATATGAGACAAGTTTTGTTAGGTAACAATGGGTCTTAATTTCGCATATAATACCAACGAAACTTCGGAGAAGTTCAGTACCATTCGGAACGAGGAGGGACTAAGTAGAGAGAACGTGCAATTTCTGGAAAGACTTGGATTTACAGTTAACAAATATGGACATACTGGACATAAAAATGGTCCTGTTTTCGACGAAACGTTATGGGAGAAGGAGTATCACACACACAACCCTTACGCTTCATCGAAACTGGGAAACGATGATGAGATACGAATTCCAATACAACATCAAGATGCTTATACATTGCCTTGTGAAAGCTATATTTATATCGAAGGAAGAGTACAACAATAATATAGCTAAAGCAAAACTAATGGATGTGAATTGGTTGGAACTTAGACAATACTGCCACCCGCAGGAACTTTGTGAAAACATTTTTAAAATATTTCATAGGATATTCGAGCAAAGTAAGTCTTACATCAAAAAGCCAAATCAAAATTATACCCAATCATTAAAGAAACCGTGGATGACAAAATGTTACTTGATGAAGTTAAGAAAAAAGATAAATTATTTAGAAAATGGAAAAGTGCACCAACTAACAATGCATATAAAAAAGAATACGCCCAGCATCGTAATAGAGTTAATAAACTTATAAGGAATAGGAAGACAGAGTACATAGCTTTTGAATTTGCTGCGGCTCAAAACAATATGAAGAAATACTTGGCCTGCATAAAGAACCTTATTGGAAACAGAAAAAAACCAAATCCAGACGCTCAAATAATGAAGGCTTTTGATGCATCTTCCCCGTCAATACAGAATAATTTTGTTGACTTTTTTAAAAATAGTGTAGAACAAATCAGACATGACTGCGTGATAAATCTCTCTAACAACCCTGGAAACAACGTGTCTGACTCTTGCTTTTATATTCCAGCAGCAAATAAAGAAAATATTACTAAAATAGTCAATAGTCTAAACATGAAAAAATCTCCTGGAATTGATGGAATCCGAGTGATCGATACTCAATGTGTGAGTAAAAACATTAATGAGATTTTGGCCTTGCTAATTAACTCTTCACTTAAAACTGGCTTATTTCCAGATCTGTTAAAACCATCCATCATAAGACCGATCTACAAATCTGGACCAAGAAATTTGTTATCAAACTATCGTCCAATTGCTATTCTCTCTGTAATTGAAAAGGTATTTGAAAAATACGTAACATCTCATTTAAATAAATATCTTTCAGAGAACAACATAATTTGTAAAAATCAGTATGGGTTCCAAAAGGGCAAGGGTACAGAAATGCTTTTATTAGATTTTAATGACTACGTTAATAAATGCCTAAATCAAAGACATCATATAATCGCAGCATTTGTAGATTACTCCAAAGCATTTGACACCTTAGATCATAGTATACTTTTAAAAGAGCTCGAAAATATTGGTATAAAGGGCAATCTCTAAAATGGTTCGCAAGTTATTTAAAAGATAGACCTATATTTGTTAAAATTAATAACATCTTAAGTTCTAGTAAAGTCATAAACCAGGGTGTACCGCAAGGTAGCGTTTTAGGACCTATCCTGTTCAACATATATGTTAACAGTCTAGCAACGTGTGGGTTTAAGGGAAAAATTTTTATGTATGCCGATGACACTGTTTTAATCACTTCACACAAAGATTTCAATATTGCAGAAAAGACACTCCAAAAAGACTTCGATGTTCTAAATAGTTGGGCTCGTGATAAAAAACTTGTAATAAATGCTAAAAAAACTGTTGTAATGAATTTTCATTCCGCCCATAATATTCCACCACGCGCTCCAGACATTCGAAGTCATTTTTGTCAATGTCTCCTAAATCGGGATTTCATAAATTGCCAATGTCCAAAGTTAAACTCTGTTAGTGAAACTAAATATTTAGGATTAATAATTGATCTTAAGTTAAAATGGGAACACCATATAAATTATGTTGTAAATAAACTCAAACCAATTACTGCTAAATTGTTTTATTTGAGAAAAACATTACCTTACGAAGCTCATGACATAATTTACAAATCAATGTTTGAATCAATAATTCGGTACGGGATAGACATTTGGGGCACGGCACCAAAATGTTTTTTAAGACGAATAGAAGCCTTGCAAACCAAAACGCTAATAATGATTTCCAAACAAAAATGTCCAGAAACTAACTCACTTGTCAGTACCTTCAAAATGTATAACACCCTCTACCCGGAGGATTTTTATAAGTATAAAATTATTAAACTTTTTTATAATAAGTGCACTTTCAAACAACCAAATGTAAAAGAGCAATATTCCTTTAGAAGTCTAGAAAAATACAAATTACCGAGATATTGCAACACCTATGGTAAGAACTCGCTCAGTCACGTGGTTCCAAAACTGTTCAATGAACTGCCTTTTAATTTAGAAAATGCAAGACGTTTTGATATTATAAAATTAGATTTGATTTCTTGGTTACTAAACAAAAGCCACACACAATATAATAATTAAAAAGGAAAATAATGTGTGAGTCAGTGAGTGATTGCCATTGTTAAGCTAGTAGGCAGTTTTCAGTCTTGATTTTGATCTTGTACTCTTAATTACTAAGTAGTAATCTGTATTTGTGGGTAACTGTGTATGGTTTCTTTTGTGTTCTTTTTATTTTCAAACTTAGTGCATCATACGACCTTTTACGTAAACTTATGCTGAGTTCATTATTATATATTTTTGTTTTTTTTTTAATATCATACCATATATTGATTAAAATTATTGGTTCTCCTTGAGATAATCGCTTCCTAGTTTAAATACGTTGCAATGTTTTGAGTTTAACCAGTAGGTAGAAATATATAGTTCGTTTGTGCACCGCCACCTGAGCGCTGTGTTAATTTTTGTATATTTTTAGTTTTACGTTTCTGTATCTCTATGTAATTATGAGCACCCAACGACAAATCATGTGGTTTGTTGGGACTCGAAGATTGTATGTTTTTATGGAAATAAATATTCTGATTCTGATTTTGAGTAACAACGACAAATCGGGACGCTGGATCAAAAGTTCCTTTCACTAACAATCCCATGGCTTTTTTATTTGAATAAATTCGATACGAATTATCAGGGATCGTTGTTGACTCCACAAAGAAAGTTGGAGTTAGCAGTGTACAATAAAAGGATTGGTTTCACTGTCACCAATTGAATCAAACTCATTGATAACAAGTGGATGGGTATTGCCAAGTGAAACGAAATTAGCACCAAATAAAAATGGTTATTTAGATTTTTGCGTTCCTTTGAGACTTTTATTAGGATTTGCTGAAGACTACAAAAGGATAATTAATTAATAATTAATGTTAAGCAAGAATTGGTTTTATTGCGATCATCCTGCGATTCGGATGTGATAGTTGCTGACTCTGGAACATCCACAACAACACTTGATTGGAAGCTAACTTTAGATAAAGTTGTTTGGAGAGTGCCGCATGTACGATTGGCTGACGAACGGAGAGTAGGACTATTACAGATGCTCAATTCTGACAGAGATATAGTTGTCCCTTTTAGAAATTGGGAAATGCATGAATGGCCAATACCACCGACAACACAGCGTCAGACCTGGGCTGTAAACTAACAAAAAGTCAAATATCACAGCTAACGCAGGTAGTTTTGACCATTGTAAACTTACAAATGTCAAGTTGTTCCTAAATTCACAATTCTTTCCTTACGACAACTTAAACGTTATGTTTTCAAAGGATAGATTTGGAATTTTGTATGATATGTACGCCAGATTCCAATCATCATATTATGGAAGAACGAATTCGCCTCTTCTGAACCCCAAAATGTTTAAGGACATTGCACCTATTGTAGTAATAGACTGTTCAAGACAAAACGAGTCTGTTAAAACGTCTACAGTTGATATTCGGATAGAATTTGAGTTGGAGGAAAACATTCCTGAACAGACAACAGCATATTGCTTGATACTTCATGATACAATCATAACGTATACCCCCTTGACAGGAGTTGTAAGGAGAATGTTATAGAGTTCATGATTCCCCCCCCCCCCACCATCAACACCAAGCTCATAAAAGCGAAGACAATCAATCGTAGACACATTAGTTTACCTTCTGTCAGCAGTGTGGTAACATCGCATCTAAAATAATGGATAATACGTCGTTAGATAATGCAAAGGAAATCTTAACCGAAAAAACCTTGGAGCCGACCATAACATCCACTGGAAATACGATGAGTCGTGATCCTAGAAAAATTGAAGCGGTCGCAAGTTTGAATGAAAATGTTGATAATACAGACACTGAAGCTCCTTCTACAATGACAGTTTTGGAAAACAAGTCTACCGAGGAACTCAACGTAAACAATGATACAAGATCTTCAAAAGAAATCAAAGAGGAACTTCTAGAGTTTATAAAGTTTAATGAAAATAATCCTCCTCCAAAAAAGAAGAGATTTGAAGATGAAGATCATTTAATGTTAACAACGGGTATATTTCTTCGAGCTATGTACCCGTTGAACGAAAACATGGATAAGACTATCACAGCTGGAGTATTTAAATCGTTGAATTTTAAACCCGCGGTTCTTCTTCACCAAAGTGGAAAAACATCTATAGTGCTTACCGTTGAAATGTGGGATAGATTTACCAAATACATCTCCATTATTGAAGCATATCTTTTCAACAATTTGTCAGGGAGAAAAACAGCCAGGGTTTGACGAATCAGACTTGGAAATCGACAATATCCGACTCAGAGGAACCCAATATGTGAGATTCAGGGACTTGTCCAGACACAACAAAAAGATACTTTTGACTTATGAGGAATTTTGTATCCTCTCCAATCTGACACCTGTAATAATCAGATACTTACAACAGCTCACGTCATACAGTTCGATTATCTTTGACTATCTCGATAGTTGTATAATCAGAAACCCTAAAGTTCCATTGCTCTACGGGCCGTTGGATAGCTCTGTATACAACCGCTTGCCTCAAGAAGTGTCGTTTTACAGAAAAACAGACATTTTGCGCAATCAGCTCAAGAGCGAAATCGTCAAACCGGAAGACAATGCAATTAACGGCCCTGAAGACTCTACAACTAACGGCCCTGAGGGCAAGAATGAAGAACCTGCTACGAACGATCATGAAGACGAGAACAAAACTGAGGCCGATCAAAATAACACTTTGTAAGTGGTAAAGTACTGAAATACCTGCTTTTTTAAAACGCCTTTTGCATGACCTTGAAAAATAAACAAGTCACGCAAATTATTATTCTTCTCTCCTGTAATAAATATAGTGCGAGTCGAAAACTTTGTCAGTCTTTATTCAGTGATCATGGAGAAGAACTCTCAAACAAATATGATCAGATACTGTTGTGAAAGTAAGTGTTTTACTAGGCCCATATGTCCAGTAGATGGGATGGCGTGTAGGCGTTGTGAGAGTTTTGGTTTTTGCAGATGTCTTTGCGAATCGTTTAAAGCTGAAACACCAAAGCCTGTCACTCTAAAAATCTACAAGACTCCACATTTTTGGACTTACTGTGAAGAAATGTGTTCCAAGTTTCATTATGAAGATTTATCGTATCCTTGTTCCATTTGTTTTCCTAAGCCGCTCTGTGAATGTAAATTAAAACATTGTCAAAATAGAAAAGATTGGTCCTCTTAAATAAGACAGTGGATAAAACATATTACACTTCCATATTGTGTCAGTGTCATCAAGCTGCTCACAAAAATGGACAGGACGATTACATTTTATGATGAAATTACACCACCTCCCAAAAGATGTGCTGTAGAATTTCAAGCATTTAGGAACAATCGAAACCAGTTTGTAATTAAAGAGCTTGCATTTTTCGACATATCAACTAATGTTGTAAATTATTTTCTATGTAAACCGCCTTTCCCTTTTAGACTTTTGAATAGTAAGAGTGCAAGAACCAACATTTGGATAACAACACATCTCAACCACATCGAATGGGATGAAGGTTTTACACAGTACAAGGAACTCCACAATACAATGCGTCACTACTGTCGACAGTACGACGAAATTTACACTACCGGAAGTGAAAAAACCAAATGGATCGAGAAGTACTGTAAGTGTAACGTAACAAATGTTACACTAGACAAAGACTTTGCACAGCATTTAAACGGTCCATGCATCGGAGTGAAAAACCCTCATCATAAGAACACTAATTGTGCATTATCTCGTGCGTACAAGGTCGGTGCGTTGATGTCCAATAACTAGTGGAGGGGGAAATACCACATATATGCGTAACAAGACTTGTGGTATAATCATTCGTACCCAGACTGTGACACGGGAAACATGTAACATCTCACCATGACTTCGATGGAAAAATTGCAATCCCTAGCCGATAAGTTCAACCAACATTCAAAATCCGACCTCATAACTATAAAAAATGCAGCGAACTACAAGAGAAGAAACACTACGCAGTTCACGCGATGAGGAAAATGGACACATCAGTTGGCGAAGCGGTCCTCGCTGTTCTTGGCGATTCACCGTACAAAGAAGGCGATTCACCAAAGTTCCAAATCTACCTTCCTGAAACGATTTGTCAGTGTGCTTATGAACGAGGACTTAGACGCTACTAAGCCAGGTTCATTCTACTTAGACTCACACGGCCCTTCAGCGAACAATTCTACCGAGATTACTCTCCATGTAAATAGTTCATCTTAGTTTTACTCAGGTTTACTCTTTATGTAAATAAGTAATTGTAGTTTAGTTATTTCGTACTCATGTTTATTTCCGTAGGTTTAGTTTTTTATGTATCATTTTGCTTTAGCAATATTAAATTACACAGTTTTTCAAAAACCTCCTACAGTGACCTTGAAACAGTGCCTGGAGAACACGTGCCTCCCTCCCCACCCCCCCACCCCTTCATGCATAAATACGCGGAGTGCACGTCGCCAGTCGCCATTATTCCCTTGACAGCGGACCTGCCAACATCAGCGATCCCCAAGACCCCGCACCGCCAAGCACCATGCAGTTCCAACTGGTCATTTGTGATGAGATCGATCTAGGAATTCTACATGAGACACTTCTACACTTGATAGCGGACCATCCACCGATACAACTGAAGGTCACCGTGGAGTTTGACAGCAATCTCTGCGGATGGGTAGATTCTTCGTCGTCGTCTTGTTCTCAACACGCCCCCGAATGGTCTCCGGAACCCACAGCGTCACCTACGATTTAAGTTGAAGTGTCAACAACCGAAAACGTTCCTCCGGAAGAATCAACAGGCACCGACGACGGGACTTCGGATCCCGTGTACCCGCCTAATGATGAGCCGCAAAATACCGGACCAGACCAAACAGAATAATCCAACTTACAACTCACTGTGCTGAATGTCGTGTTTTCCAAATTTGTAAACTAATTAGTTATAACTTAAAATTCTGTATTGTAGTTTTAAAAAATAAATGTTTTAAAAAAACGCCTCTTGGTGGCCTTGACCCACATTTCACAACAGTTCGGTAAAACCCTAATTTATTTTCTAAGTCCAAGTTCTCCGACCGGTAGTTTTGACACCGACGATACGGTAACCACCCAAGCATCCCGACCGGCACCGCAACGCGACCGTCGCACCGGCCTCTCGGCGGCGTTGGCGCGACGTCCACCCCGACATCGTCACTTCAAAACCCACCCCTTTAAACCTACACGTCATCGCCTCAGTGACATCATCACTACGTAACACATCCGTCATCAGATACGTCACCAATACGACAAAAACACGTCACCCGTACGTCACAATTACGAAACTATTTTACCATTTTGCCTATGTCAGCTGATCTATACCAATCCAACCACATCCACTATCAAGTTTGAGTACATTTTATGTCGTTTTGAAAAGAGAATGATATGATTTTTGTATTTCAGTGGAAATGTTTCTGAACGATCAAAGTCTCTAGGGAAACAAAGTTTTCAACAATAAAATATTGATTTATTTTTCTGGATTACGAGACAACTAACGGGTATAAGGGTGCCAACCCATTGTAAGTTACGATGACCTGGAAATTTGGGTGGACAGCGATTTTTTTGCTGATTCTGACTCAGTTTTTTGTGCTGATTACGAATCTGCCGGGTGCAACTTTGGCACCCTTGGGCAAACGCCGCCATATTGGAAAAATGGCGGCAAAGAGGTTTTTCAATGTTAACACGATAGAATCCGTAAAAATGGTCCGATCTCAACGAAAATCGGTACAGACATGTAAAATGGTAATCCCCTATTCAATTTAACAAACCAGCTCGATAAGGCCACCGGAAGTGGGGGTTAAGGGGAATAAACCCCCTTAAAAAGGGGTTTTTTGGTTTTTTCACATGGCAAAATTAAAATAATCAAAATATCGTTTCCACCATTGAATTTAGCTTAAAAAACTAACAATTTGGTATCATTAATCATTGCTCTATGTCCATTGGTTGCCGAGATATTGAAAGCGGAAAAACCGTACACCGTCCCTATGTTATCCTTATGGGGAAAAATGTAAAATTCTATATCTCGCTTACTTCTCAATATATTTGAATAAAACTTGGTGTGTTGCTTCATCTAGTTGAGATATACTTGATTATGGCCTTAAGTACTCTATTTTTACATTCACACTGCAGCAACCTACGTACTCATTCCCCATGCTATCCTTATGGGAAATAAATAAAATACTAAAACCTCTATATTTTTCGACATATCTCGATCAAACTTAGAATATAGCATCTTCTATTTGAATTATACTGGGATAATGACTGAAAAACACCCAATATTTACAAACATGCAGTAGCAGACCTGCATACTCATTCCCCATGTTATTCTTATGAAGAAAATAAAAATATGTCATATACCGTTTATGTTGCGTTTAAATATTATTTTAAGTGTTTTAAATTCCCTAGATATGTAGATCTGCTGCAATGGGGTTATTTACGATGTCTAACAATTTCATTAATTTCCAAAGCTCTTGAGTAAAAATATAATTGTAAATTCCCAAAAATTTATTTCAGCCAGAAGCTGTTCCCAAAATTTAACTTAAATTTCGGGACCGCCGAGCCTGACCTTATTTTTTTTTAACTCGGTCCTCAAACACAACATTTATTGCTTTGATTAGCAGTACTTACCAAACACAACATAATTGAAGTTTACACTCACTAAGCCTGGCCCCCCATGCGAATAACATAATTTTGTTTACCTTCAATTCAATTCAAACATGTTTATTTCAAAAAATAATAACATACAAGCACAAAACATCGCTATAGTGCGAAATAATACCCCCGCATGGGTCAAAGCCTGTGTGCGGAGATAGAGTAATTATCGTGTCCATCAGTATTCACTACAACAGTTCACGAGTCCAAAATGCACTGTACACATCACAAGAAACAAAACAAAAGAGGAATTACATGTATTTATAAAGGTAAATAAAAAAAATATTTAAAAAAACCGTATTTAGAGATCTTTCATAAGTTTATTTCAATTGAAGCCACAACAAAAAAGAATTTATCTTGCCAGGAATAAAAAAAAAAAAAAATATATAAAAATAAGAACCATTTACATACCGAAGACTTGGCTGCCATGCACACGCGCGCGCGCGCACACACACACACACACACACACACACAGACACACACACGCACTAATTCACTCACTCACTCACTCACTCTCTCTCTCCCCCTCTCTCTCTCACTTTGCATACCTTCAAACTACAAAGAAACTTGATTTTGGTTCGAATATTATCGATAGAAGGAAGTAATGAATGTTTCAATACCTTGCCTACCTACATCCAGGAGCCAGTTATTTACCATAGTTTTGTAAGTGTCGATTTTGTTTGTACTCGGAAATTTTAATTGTTCTGGAAGTTTAGAAAATAAAAGGCTTGAAATATAAAAGGGGCTGGTAACGTTAATTGATTTGTTGAGTTTAGGAATGACTATACCGGTGTTTACTAAGGACCTGGTTTGATAGTTATGAGTTGGTTGTTCAAATATTGTCGTTCTGTTTTTAAAAATGTATAAGATTAATGATCTAACGTAAAGCTGAGGGATACTAAGAACTTTAAATTCATCAAAAAGTTGTTCAGTTGGGAATCTAACAGGTTTTTGTAGTGCTGTTTTCATAATGGCTTTTTGAATTATAGTTAATGGTTTTAACACATTTGAAGAAGTACCGCCCCAAACTATAATTCCATACTGCAAAACTGATTGAACATACGCGAAGTAAACACTTTTAAGCACCTTAGGCGATAGTATACGCCCAAGTGTGTGAAAAACAAAAATCAATTTCCTAAGCCTAACTCTAAGATGCTGAGCGTGTTCTGACCAATTGAGTCGATTATCAATTATTATGCCCAAGTATTTATAATACGACACTCGTTCAACACATTCACACGTCACACATGCATTCTGGCCGCCACAAGTATGAAGTCTCACGAAATGGCCATCCGGGTCACCAACAGCTCTTAATGAAATTGCCATATATTTAGTTTTTTGTAAATTTAGAGTGAGCCGGTTTTGATCAAACCATCTCTTGACTTCCAGAAGGCCGCGCTCCGCCGTGCTATGCACCCCCTCCCAGCTGTCGCCCTCAAAGAGAATTGCCGTGTCATCCGCATACAAGTAGAGTTTACCGTTATGTAGATTTAATTTACCAATATTATTTACATAGATTAGGAAAAGCAAAGGTGCAAGGGTACTCCCCTGAATAATCCCATAGTCTAATTTAATTTGAGAGCTTATTTTATCGCAAATGGATACAACTTGATATCTATCAGACAAATAATCTTTAAACCACTCAAATGCCAATCCTTTAATGCCAATAAATGAAAGTTTTTTAAGAAGGAGATGCCGGTCGACCGTATCAAAGGCTTTTGCGAGGTCAATAAAAATCAGTAAACTTTTTTTGTTTCTACCCACCGCATTGTGAATATCTTTCATTAAAAGGAAGAGGTCATCATTAATATTTTTGTCACGCCGGAAGCCGAATTGATTGTCATATAAAATATTGTTTTCATATAGGTATTCTTCAAGTTGTACTTTAACACATTTATCTATCAACTTAGCGAGAACGCTGGCTAAGGTAATCGGCCTATAACTAATACTTTTGTCTTTTTCTCCCCCTTTAAAAATAGGTATTACTTTCCCAGTTTTGAAAATAGGTGGATAAATTCCTTGCACCAAACTTAAGTTAATAATATGCCGTAATGGAGCTTTGATTGAGTTGAAATTGTCTTTTATGACGTGACCAGGAATATTATCTAATCCCGGGGCGGACCCCCCTCTCAGTTCGCCGACAACACGTGCAAGTTCATCCTCAGTGACAGGGCGCAGCCGGAAGGTGGTGTCGAGTTGGAAGGCGCTGTCGTCTATGACGCATTCAGACACAGGGGGAATGGCTCTTGCTAGTTTAGCGCCGACGTTACAATAATAATTATTGAGTGCATCTGCAACACTTACGATATCGGACTCTTCTACAGGGTTTTTATCTTTCAAAAAATGTTCAATTGGAAAACTATCCTTTTTCTTGTGAGTATTAGTAATTTCTTTAATATTTTTCCAAAGCAATTTACAATTTCCATGTGCTTGATTGATTTTATTAGTGTAATATCTTTCTTTTGCCATTTTAATTAGATTACTTAACATATTTCTATAATTATGAAAACGTATTCTTAACTCAGGGTTGAAAGGTTGTTTTTTCACCTGTTTACTAAGTTTATCTCTTGTCCGAATGGATTTGACCAAGCCATTAGTAATCCAAGGCTTTATTTTAATATTATTAGAACTGAAGAATTTTACTTTTGAGGCCTGAGATATTAAATTTTGAAGATTTTGAACAAAAATGTTGCAGCTTACACTTACATCAAATGTGTTTAAAACAGGCAACCAATCAACGTCAGACAGGAGCACTTTTAATGAGGCATTATCGAGGAAAGTAAATGATTTATTTAGATGCGTGGTGTTAACTTCCTTTTGAATTTCAATCACAGTAAAATAATGATCCGTCATTTCCGCCTTGATAACACCAGATCGCGTTAATTTAGCATGTTTAGCATTGATAAAAATATGGTCCAAACAGCTTTTCGTGTTTGCAGTAACCCTCGTCGCAACGTTAATACAGCTTATAAAACCAGCACCATACAAAACGTCTAAATATCGTTGCGACGTAGGCTCTAACGTTTCCGGTAGTATGCAACAATTAATATCGCCAACAATGCAGCGCATGGTCCAGTTCCTGTTCCAGGCGTCACAGTACGACTGCAGGTCGCTGATAAACCTTTCAAGGTCACGGTCGGGGCTTGGGCTTCTGTAAATAGCCAGGACAGATAACCGCTCGCTTCCAAACGAAATATCAACCTTAATACTTGTGGCGCCATACAAACACACTTCCTCATAACTCACCGCAAACCTCTTACTCACAAACACAATCACACCATCGTTTTGATTTCTGCTAATTTTGTTCATAATCACATCATACCCATCCATTCCCACATTCGCACAACATTCATTCAGCCAAGTCTCAGTGAGTATGATTATATCAAACTTGTCTGACAGGCTATTAAGTATTACAAGGAGTTCATCGGCATGCTTGTTGTAGCTTCTTACATTTGCGTTAAAAATACTAATACCTTTATAATTTTTAACATTTGATTTGAATTCTCTGAAAAAATCGAAAGAATTAATTTCTTCATACAAACTTTCACTAGCACATTCAAATACATCGTCATTATTTGCAACGATGTCCATTCTTAGTACATTAAAACCCTACCTACCTGTCAAAAAAAAAGAAAAAAATTAATAAAATATTTCACATTTTATTATTTCTGTCTATGTCAGAGAAGAAAGAAAAAAAAAACTCTTACGCCGTCCTACCCAATAATAACAACAATTATAGTTTTATAACATTATTAAATTAAAGTTGTACTTTTTGTTTGCATTTTTTATAGGAATTACTTATTATTTCGTAACATTTATATTTATTTCTGCAGAGAAAAAGTGATAAGTTGCGTGAAAAATTAAAGAAAAGAAAAATCCTATTACCCTTAGATATAACTTGTTATAAACTCAGAAAAAAAACGAAACAGAGAAAACTTTATAAATTAGAGGACATTGTTATCTTTCTTTGACTACATTTTAAATAAACAAATACCATCAATTTAGGGCTTCATACAGAATTATATATACAATAGGGACTGCTAAAAAAATATTACTGTGTTTAAGATAATATTGATTAAAAATATAATATTATGTATTGGTATTATTATAACAGAATTTCTTTAGCTTTCGTAACAAGAAAAAAAAAACTCACACCCTGAGACATAGGGGAAGCTGATATTATAAAACCAATGAGGCAGCTAGAATTGATTGTTTTTGAATTGTAGATAAGAACTAGATAAGATAAAGAGCAAAACACAAGTTACCACTGGGCTGCCACATTAATTTTAGTTTAGATCTATCGCATTCTAATTCCCTTCCCTTCGCTTTAAAAGGGAACGCGCCAAAGTCGGACAGTGCCAAAATCGGACAGCACCAACTCGGGACTGTTTTGCCGTCCTGAGTTGGCGCTGTCCGACTTTGACGTTTCTGTGCAAAAATGAAACAGTCCGGGTTTGGCACCTGACGCTCCCGACGAATCGGGACTGTTTTAAAACAGTCCGGGTTTGGCGCCTCGCGCACAAACGGAACTAACCACTTTTGGCCACATCCCGATTTAGTCATCGACTGTACTCTCCGCCATATTAGCCACACCCCCAAATTCTATTGGTTGTTTTATGAGAATCCCGCTCCTCCGTCGAGGGACATTTGAAACAGAACAGCTGGATACGTTTACACGATATTTTCTTAACTGTGGTGAACGTCCTCGTGATTTTCCTTGTTTATGAAGTAGCAGTTTTTTAATCGAGTTCGTACAATGAGTCATTTAATATAGGCCTATTTTGGTACTTTGGTAAATCACATTGGATGCAAATATTTGAATGGGCACCTACTTATTTTATGGACTATGCTATTATAGATGTATTTTATAAATATATTTTACATTTTACGTTTGCCTTTTTGAATTTTATAAATTGCCAAACATACAGTCTAGAACCTATACATTCTAACAGACAATACCTGACTGTTGACAAAAAGGCTTTAAATATTTACATATTTATAAATTCAAAAAATAAATTTGGAACTTATGTGGTCCAAAAAGGACTAATGTGTTTATACAGTGAGTAAAAAAATCCGTCCCCCATCTTTGATTTTTTTATTGTTAAGACAAAAAAATAACCTTTGGGGAATGATGCTAATTCAACCCAAATTATTTTTTACGCTACCAAAAATTTTGAGTGTCCCCCAAAAGTGGGAGATTTTAGGGGCAACTCAAAATTTGCAAATATAAACCCCTTTTAAGTGACCTCTCATTTTAAAGAGTTTTCAAAAAATAGATGAATGGTGAAAGTTGGAGGTCTCTAACGTGTTTCTATCCAAATTGACAGCTTGTCAAAGTTTTGAATACAACACATCCTCAAAACCTGGCGTCTAGGACGTTTGGAGTTTTAATTCACCTTTGGTGACTTAAAAATGAAACGAACCTGGGAAATGAAAAAGTGGTCTCTTTGGTGATATTTAAAATGTTGAGTGTCACCCAAAAATGGGGGATTTTGGGGGCAACTCAAAATTTTCAAGTGCAAACCCCTTTCGAGTGACCCCTCAATTTAAATAGCTTTAAAAAATAGGTCAATGGTGGAGGTTGGAGGTCGCTAACATGTTTCTATCAAAATTGGCAGCTTGTCAACATTTTGAATACGACTCCTTGAAAATTTTACAAGCTGCCAATTTTGATTAAAGCCTATTTTCGCCTATTTTTTTAAAGCTCTTTAAAATTAGGGGTCACTCGAAAGGGGTTTGCACCTGGAAATTTTGAGTTGCCCACAAAATCCCCCATTTTAGGGGGACACTCAAAAGTTTAAATATCATTAAAGAGACCACCTTTTCATTGAATAGAATTAAAAAAACCCCATTGCAGCAGATCTGCATATCTAGGGAATTTAAAACACTTAAAATAATATTTAAATGCAACATAAACGGTATATGACATATTTTTATTTTCTTCATAAGAATAACATGGGGAATGAGTATGCAGGTCTGCTACTGCATGTTTGTAAATATTGGGTGTTTTTCAGTCATTATCCCAGTATAACTCAAATAGAAGAGGCTATATTCTAAGTTTGATCGAGATATGTCGGAAAATATGGAGGTTTTAGTATTTTATTTATTTCCCATAAGGATAGCATGGGGAATGAGTACGTAGGTTGCTGCAGTGTGAATGTAAAAATAGAGTACTTAAGGCCATAATCAAGTATATCTCAACTAGATGAAGCAACACACCAAGTTTTATTCAGATATATTGAGAAGTAAGCGAGATATAGAATTTTACATTTTTCCCCATAAGGATAACATAGGGACGGTGTACGGTTTTTCCGCTTTCAATATCTCGGCAACCAATGGACATAGAGCAATGATTAATGATACCAAATTGATAGTTTTTTAAGCTAAATTCAATGGTGGAAACGATATTTTGATTATTTTAATTTTGCCATGTGAAAAAACCAAAAAACCCCTTTTTAAGGGGGTTTATTCCCCTTAACCCCCACTTCCGGTGGCCTTATCGAGCTGGTTTGTTAAATTGAATAGGGGATTACCATTTTACATGTCTGTACCGATTTTCGTTGAGATCGGACCATTTTTACGGATTCTATCGTATTAACATTGAAAAACCTCTTTGCCGCCATTTTTCCAATATGGCGGCGTTTGCCCAAGGGTGCCAAAGTTGCACCCGGCAGATTCGTAATCAGCGCAAAAAACTGAGTCAGAATCAGTTAAAAAACCTTTGTCCACCCAAATTTCCAGGTCCTCCTTGCTGGCGCCCTGACTATAAAGTCTCAAGCCCAAGAGTATTATGCGCAACGATGTGCTTCCAAGCATATAGATAATGTTGTCTGTCGCGATAACTGCATGTTAAATGAGACAGTTTCTTCCTTATCTCACAGGTCTCTGTAGCTATATCGCTACCGCACTGGCACTCTCTGCCCAAGAGTGTAAGTGTGAGTGTTGGTTGGTTCAAAACCTGTCACTGGAGACCTAAATTTGATCGGTGATTTCCGATGATAAATTGATCCAGTTTGCTCGGCGTAAAAGGGGTGGGCAAAACGGGAAACACGTCACAATTGAGTAGTGCAATAGTGGGGCTTCTGGGCCAAAACGCATTAATCAAAAGTGACAGCTACATCCGGTCTGGTGACGTCAGAGGCTGTGACGTAGCTGTGACGTGTAGGGTGGGCATTTAAAGTTTAAATGCCCGGTTGTGCTGGGTATTTAAACTTTAAATGTCCGGAAATGGGTCAAGGTCAGGTGAGGATGTTTTTAAAAAGATCTTGCATTTTCGGAAGATCCGAAAATGCAAGATATTTTTTTTAATTTTACATTAAGGTTGAAAAGTTTGCTCCCAAATTTGAAAAGTAAGTTGTTGTCGGTGGTAAAATTTCTTGCTTATTTTCATTCTTTTTGTTGTTGTTGTAAGTTGGCAAAAATACATTCTTTTCGTTTTGATTGTTTGTTGCATAAAGTTCCAAAGATAAACCGAACCCAGTGGTTATAAGTTGTTTTAGTTCTTCACTAAAAATTTCCAAATCCTTGTAGGTTGTAAGATTGATAGTGTTGTAGTGAATCCCGCGAATGTTGAGAGACATGACTAGAGTTGTTTACTCGACGAGAGGTGTAGCAGGAATGACTATTGCAAAGCCGGTGCTGCGGGTACCTCCGATAGTAGTGGGGGTAGTGGTGGGGGTAGTGGTGGGGATAAAAATTGTAGACGCTTGTTTAATCACTTTGCATTTAATCGTTGCCACAATAGAGCGAGTCGATGTTGCAATTCTTCTAGTTTATCCAACCGGTTCTTTTGATATGTTTTGCAACCACATTTACAGTAGCAGAAAGAATTACATTTTGTACAAGCTTTTCCGTCAACTTGATCTTCAGGTATTTTAAAACATTTCTCTTTGCAACAATAAGATAAAAGTGGTACATTATTTCTTTTGGATGACATGTTGGTTGTAGCTTGTCTTAAACAGAACTGAGCCTCTCAACGTTAAGGTTTCGTATTTATATAAAGTATTCGAATAAAACTATCGAATAAAACTATCGAATAAAACTATCGATCAAAATAATCGAATAATACTATCGATTAAAAGTTCAAGGTCATCCGTTTGAGTTTTTAAAAAAATACAACATATCAGTATATAAATAACATATACTGATATTTTGTTTTGTTATCTTTTTATTAAAAACATGTTTTTACAATATTTACAAAGTTATTTTTGTGCGATGTGCAGAGTAAGTTCCGTAGAGTTGTTCCCGCTCATTCCGTGTGACACCAAATATAATGATCCTGGCTGAATTTCCCGCAGATCTTCATTTTGCAGCAACTGGACGAATCGTTTTGGAAGATATACTTGAAACTTTGGTTCATCACCTGGTGTAAATGGTGCATCGGATAAAGATGCGACGACTGCGTCTCCATGCGTTGTATCAACTTTCTTCATTTCATGAACAATATAATGTTTCTGTTCTTTTAATTCTGAACATTTCTTGATAATTAGAGTATTTGATTTTGAATGTAAGTTGAATTGTTCAACTAAACATTGGAGAAACTGTTGTGATGTCATCTTCTTCACTGGAGATGTTGTCTGTTCGGAGTATGGAGTTAGAGTGATACTCGGGGTGTGTTGCTTCCTCGTATTTATAACCTTCGTAACCCCCACCACATTCTTCTTTTTCTTGTAAGTAAGCAGCCAAATGATATGCGTTTTGTAATGCGCATTGAGATTGGTTGTGTTTCGGATCTATTGTAAAAACGCAAATATTTCTAACATCAAAGTGAAAGGTTTTGTCCACTTTTATGTTTAAAACTTCTTTGTTCGTGTACTGTCGTATCCAATTCTTTTTTTCCAATCCTCTGGTGTATATATGCGTAAATTGTTTGCAAAAATGAAACATAATCTTGTGTACATTATTGTACGGTAGAAAACCTTCAAACCAATGGATATGATGAAAATTATTTGTTAACCATCTGTTTGTTATTTTAGCTTTTGACTTTAGTGCATGGATAGAACATGGTGCTTCAAATAAGAATGGGTACGCCACTTGTGTGAGCAAATCTAAAATTACCTATTCTTTTATGATAAATCTATCATCGTTTCCACGAAATGCTTGAAATTCAATAACACAAGGTTTTGCTGCCATTTCTTTATCCTGTCTGCTCATCACGGTGTCTGCTGATCAACTGTTTTCCACACCACGGTAGGTTAGATATATGAACCAGGCCGTACAGTTGTAGGCGCGTTGGTGTATGTTTAACGTGGGCACCGTCCCCAGTAGGCCTACCCCACGGCTTATTCTTTTGTTAAATTACATTGTAGTTTTAACCTAGCAAAGTTTCTTCTTCTGTATTATTGTTGTTGTTGGTTTCTTCTTCTGTATTGTTGTTATTGGTTTCTTCTTCTGTAGCTTCCGTTGCAACTTCAGTAAAAGGTTCAAAGTTTCTTAACTGCCTCCACATTTCCACTTCGTGAGGTATTCTATTAAAGATGGATGTATCTATTGGTCCGTATTGTAAAGTGCTGTCTGGTTGTTTTTCGCATGCATCTACCAGATATTCCTTAATAACAGAGCTTGAAAATACTAATTGTTTCATATACCTGGTAATAGGTGATGTTGCATAGTTTAAAATGTAGAATTCTTCACGTGTTAGTAGAATTTTATTTTCAAATTGTGTCGAGTCTCTAATTCTTACTTGTTGTTGGCCACGATGTTTAATAATGTCAATTTCATTGTCACAATCCAAAAGTCGAATGTTAGTTTTTCTTCCAAAGAAACTGTTCGCTAAATAACATTCAATAAGATGTAGATGTTTTAAAAAGGAATCCCAAGCATTTTCTGAAAATAAAACCATCTTTGTACCATGGCTTAGTATTACTGCGGGAGAGTAGTCTAATGATTTTACCAATCCTATCGACAAACTTTTACTCATGCAAGATGAAATAGGATAAAAGATGCGAAGGAAAACTTCAGTTAAAATGTTTGGTGGAATATTTTCTTCAAGTTTTCTTTTCTTTCTTACGTTTGTTTTATTATTTTCCAACTTTTTATTTTGTTTTCCAAACTTTAAAAACTCATCAATTTCTTTTACAACATTTTCTTCAAAATGTTTATCATCATCATTTTCCAATAAAGGTGTTGTTTCGGAAACGCCTTGTACAACTGATAAAGAACTCATTTTGTTTATAATGCTGTAGACGATGTTACCCATACAACTGTAGACAGTCAACTAAACAATTTGCGTTCCCGCTCCTGCTTTTATAGCCGAGTGGTGGGGGGTATTTTTTTTTCTTTTCATTTTACAACACTGCTTTTACAGTACCGGTTAAAGGTGTATATGTAACAATTTTATCATGTAAAATTAAACAATAAGCAGATGTATCTTTGGGTACATTTTGTTCAAATTCCATTTCTATTTTTATATCTACACTGGAAGATTTTACAGATTCATTTTGTTTGGAACAATCAACTACAACAATCGGATAGTTAGATTTAAATTGGTTTGGCGTTAATAAAGGTGTGTTTGTTTTTCCATAATATGAATTTTGGAATCTTGCATACATATCGTACAAAACACTAAACCTGTCTTTTGTAAAGTTTATGTTGAAGTTGTCGTATGGAAAGAATTGCGAGTTTAGAAACACCTTAAAATTTGTAAGTTTGCAATGATCAAATTCACCAGCATGTTTAGTTATTTCATTTCTTCTTTTTGTTTGTAATCCACATATTACATATCTTGCCTTTTCCAAATGAGTAGAAGTTTTTACAGTCCATGTATGACGTTGTGTTTCCGGTAAAACCGGATATTCATGAAACTCCCAACTTCTAAATGGTATTACGATATCACGATCTGATTTTAAAGTTCTTAATAATGAAATTCTATTCTGATCGTTTAACCGTACATGCGGTACTCTCCAAACAATCTTGTCTAATTGCATTTTCCATTCTAAAGTAGCTTCCGTTGTTCCATCAGGCGCCATAATAATATCTTTGTCGTTTGATGATCTTAACAAAACTAATTCTTGTTTTACGTTTATTATTATTTTTCGGTAATCTTCGGCAAAGCCTAAAAGTAATCTTAAAGGAATGTAAAAGTCAAAATTGCCTGAAGTGTTTGGAGTGATTGTACTGGAATCGGGTGCTACCCATCCTGCGGCGGCCAGCATATTTTTTTCACTCGGTGTTAAAGATGCTAATCCTTTTAATGTACTTGTAATTCCCACCTTTTTTGTTGAATCTACTGTAACTCCGGAAATTTCATATCTTATTTCATCAAACAAATATGCCATGGGGTTATTTATGAACGGAACAGTACTTGCAGTGGTTCCATCCCTTTTTGTTACTCTTCCTTCGATATACAAATAACTTTCACATGGAAGTGTATAAATATCTTGTTGTTGTATGGGAATTCTAATTTCATCATTATTGTTTAATTTTGACGAAGCGTAAGGGTTGTGCGTATGATATTCCTTTTCCCATAAGGTTTCGTCGAATGTCGGACCCTGCGCTATATCCAATATTTCCATTATTAATAAGTTTTAATCCAATTTCTTCTAGAAAACGAATGTTATCACTTGTTAATCCTTCTATAGCTGACGTGCTACTGACTTGTTTACCAGTCAGCTCTTTCTTTTTAAATGATAACCCCATTGTTATACGGTTGATTTTATATGTATTCCTATAGTTATAGGTTCGTCTCTAAAATCAATATGATTTCCGTCTTGATCTAGTATGTTCACCACAATGTCTGAAATAAAACTGGTGTTTAATGGTAGGTACACCAAGTTTTGTGGCTTTTCCACAATTTTAAAACCCGGAGCGACTGTTGGATAGAATGTGTGCAATATATGAGTATTTTCACCATCTCTATAAGAACCATGTATAATATTACATGTAACATCTATACTGTTAACTTTCATTATTGTCACAGTTCTAGTACCTGAATGGTTAATATTAGGTTCTAAAATGTTTGTTGTTTTAGGAAATCCTAATAAACTACCAATTGAATGTTCTTTGCTAAAATCTATATAATATTTACATTTAATTTCAGCTTTCATAGTATTGTTATTTCCTTTTATTGTTATATTATCTTTTCCCATATGATTTTGTATTGCTTCATTTATATCATCAATTTCATATGCTCCAGTGGGTAAACTAAATACTTGTATATCTGAATATTTGTTTGTATTTTTATCTTTTGTTTTGTAATAATGTATTTTGTCATTAACATTTTCAGTAACGTTGGGAATAGAATTATAAGTTGTTATATCTAATAATGCGGCTTCCCATAATTTATCTTTTTCCAAACGTAACGCAGGGAAAAGAACACTTCGCAAAGTAGATGAAGTTCCAGTTAATGATACTGTATAGGAAGACATCTTAAAGTTGACTAACGCTTTTTGTTAAAAAATCTAAACATAAATGTCCACAGATTACCGTATCATCAGGTTGCTCTCTTTTATAATTGTATAGAACATTTTTAGCTGTTTTAAAGTAATATTGTAGTTCTTTTGGTGGTGGGAGATTACCAAAACTATCAAAGTAGTAAATAGTTGATCCTAGTTTCTTATAACATACCCAATGAGTGCCTGATCCTTTACTATTATCTAAATTTACTATTCCGGTTTCATTTTTCCAAATTTTAACAGGTAATGCATCTTTCATAAACACTCCTCTAAAAAATGGAATTTTTAAACAAGAAACATAAGTAATTAATTCTTTATCTGTTAATTCTTTATTTGGAATTAGTAATTGTTTTTTTCTGTTTAATACACACGATACGGTCTTAGGTATAATCCTCCTCCTTTTTTTATCATTGACCATATTGTTTGTTTCTTTTTATTTTTACCTGCGGTGGATCGTCGTTTTCTTCTTATATTTCCTCCACGTTTCTTTGCAGGTTTTCTCCTCCTTTTTCCACCTCCTTTCTTCTTTCCACCTCCAAACATCGTTTTACCCTTCATTGCTGCTGATACCGCTAAAGCTGCTGCTTTTTCACCGATACTAGCGCCACTTGATGTTACTCTTTGCAAAGCTTTTTCAGCAAGTGCTCTATCCGCTATTGATCTATTTTTAGTATCTGCAAACTTTGAATATGCTATATCGTGTTGTTTGCAGGCTTGATCGAGTTTATTTATTCCAAGATCTCCTCTAGCAAGTCTTTTTTCAATTTTGTTCCAGGACCACAATATTGATAACCTCCTGGTAAATGTAGTTCTACAGGTAATAAATCGATAGCTTTATTAACTATAGCTCCAACCGGCTTAGTAATAAGAGAAAGTGCTGTTGATGCTATTCCTCTTCCTCTCTTTATAACGTGTCGATTATTCAACATGGTATTTTATAGTGAAAGGAAATGCCGATACTTGTTTATTTTATAAATGCTTTATAATGAATGATGCACTTATCGTTTGACATTGTTTATTTATAAGTATGTTTATGGGTAATAAAGTGTTCTCCAGCCATGCGGTAGGATTGTATCTTCTTCATCATTATTTTTAGAAGATCTTAAACTATTAGTTTCCTTATTTAAAAAATATTTTTCCATAACATTTTGTTTAACCCAATGTAGTTTTTGATCAGATTTTATAGGGTTTATTGTGTTATACACATCATATAATACTACACTTAAGAGTCTTACAATATAATTTACATTAACAGCATCATTAAAGTTGTGAGGATCATCTAAGGCGCTTAATCGCAAGTATTCACAATTAAAATATTCCTTATGCCTATCTTTTCTTAGGCTTCTTTTACGCCATTCTTCTACTGTAACTGCATCACTGTCTCCTATTCCTGTTCCAACATTGGTTAGTGGTCTCCCTTTACAATCAAAGGCTTGTCGGCCGCCTTCTTGTAATACAGGAACTTGTCCAATTGTTGCTACATCAGTTTCATCCGACCCTTTTTTAACATTAGTAATTATTTTTGCATCAGCATCCCATTTTTTATTTTTTGATTTCATTATTTGACTTATTGTAGCTGCATCTGATTTTGCAGTTCCCTCCTTAACGTTAGTTAACACTTTATTTTTGCAATCAATTGACTTAATATCATGTGTAATACAATGATCTGTAACATATTGAAGGTTTACCGCATCTTTCATATCTTTAGGGTCTCCAATATCGTGTATTACAAAGTTGTAAAAGGAAAATTTATCTGTTTTTTCAGGTATGACTGAATGTAAATACTTTTTGGTAACTGAATCTTGATCATTAACAGGATCTGCTATATTGGCTATTCTAAGATCTTTTGCATCATATGCTTTATTATTACTTTTAGGATCATATCTTAAGGTTTGGTTTATGTACCACATTAAATATTCTTTATTTACCGAATCATTCTTATCTATTGGTTTTGGAAGATTTGCAATTCTATAAAAATTAGCGTTATACACTTCATTTTGAAGCTTTAAGCTAGGTAATGTTTCTTTTTTTAAAGTTTTGAAATTTACTGCATCATTATCATCTTTTGGATCATTTACAAACTTTAAACGTTTGTTACTTATATCATAATCTCCATCGGATGTTAGTGGTAAACCACCTCTTTTTCCATAAGATCCTGATTTGCTTCCAGTTTCGGAATACCGCCCAAACTTATCCACACTCATGGTTATACTGAATGTTTAATCGGTTATGCTTGTATTCTATATACTCATATTTTTATGCAATTACTCCTCGATTTCGCAATTCGCCGACCAAAGCTACCCATTCGTTTTCTAAACCGCTATGTCCGGCTTGTTTTGCTTCATATATCAACTTCATTCTATCAACCAATTTGTTTATATCGTTGTAGTATATTATATTAGTATCATACAACTTTTTCAATAATCCTTTTCCTGATAAACTTGATTGATTTGTTTTTCTCCTTTTATGTAAAATATTTATTTCAGCAGAAGATAATGATTTTCTTTTTATGGGTGCCCTTCTTTTTGGTGGGAAAAGTTTAGCAATAATAGTTTTATATTTTTCTGATTTATTTCTATAAACATTGAAATTTTTAGAATAATTTTTCTTATGCGCATTTGTATCCTCCAATATTTGTTTAAAAATGTTTAAATCCTTTTTAGTATATTTATTAGGTTTCGGTTTAAAAATAAGTTCAAACAATCCTTTTGTACCCTTGTATTGTTTATTATTTATAATAATATTGTCATGTTCGTCTACATCAAGCTTGCTATCTCCAATCATTAGGCCATTTTCTTCTATTCTAGCACCAAAAGTATGATACTTTCGAGTTGGTTGTGCAGAATGTAACATTTTTAATACAAATTGTCTTGCAAGCGGCCCTTTATACGCAATATCCGAGCCCAATTTGCTCAAGTTGGATGGATTAATAGGCTCTTCTTCTTCTTGTTGTTCTTCGCTTGTAGAAATACCTTCTTTTTCTGTTAAAACATCCGTTTCTTCACCTAGTTCGCTTTCTTCTTCAGTTGTTTCTCCTTGTTGCGTAAAACTTGCATCACCTTCATATTCTTCTTTTTGTTCAAATTTTGAAATGGGTAAAATAGCATCTCCGGAAAAATTAAATGTTGAAGGTGTAACATTTTGCCCCAATTGTTTTAATGGCTCAGTAATAGGTTTAAATGTTGATTCCAGAAATTTCTCTCTTTCACTTATTCCTAATCTTAACGCTCTGTTTTTATGTCTAATAGAATCACTAAGTGATTTTATTTCTTTTAATAGCTTTTCCTGATTAACCATGTTTACACCATGGAGACTTGTACGATAATGTTGTTAATTAATGTATTAAAACAAATTTATCAAAACCTATGCGGTAACGACCATCTGTTATAGCTTTATCTTTCATAATTACCAAAAATCCGTATTTTTCCGCCCAAGCTTTTCCACAAAGCTCTTTGAATTTTTCAAATGACATATCAGCATTTACATGATCGTTGTATATATGTTTTAGGTTTGTATCGTCTTGTTTGAATAAAACTAAAATATTTGCATTGTCTCTAATTAGTTGTTTCGGAATTTTGCTATATGTTTGTCCGATATATATGCTATCAATATTATTATGTCTTCCCATGGCAAAATAGTTTCTAATAGTATCATGATTTTCACTAGATACATCATCAAATACAAATACAGAATACGGCTTAGCCTGGTCTGGTTGCATAACACTGTCACTAGCATTAAATTTGTAATAGTTAACATCAGGCACATCAGTTAGAATCTTTTCCAACAATTGATACTTTGGTTGATGTAAGGACTTTGAAAAAATATATAGGTTATTAAATCGCAATCCTTTTGTGTTTGTAATTAAGTTAAACACAACGTTAGTTTTGCCACAGTTTGAAGGACCGCTGACTATACATCGTACAGTGTTTGGAAATAAACTGCCGTGTTTACCATTGTTGATTTTAACGTTATCTACGGTTAAATCATCAATGTTATTAATATTAAATTTATCTTTATGGTGAACAATCTCCATCTTATTCAAAGGCAGAAGAGTAAATAAGTTGATTTAAAACTAAATCAAATCTTTTATAGGTATCCACGAATCTTCAGTTTTATCAAACCCCAACCAACGTACTTTAACTTGGTCTTTTTTCCTTTGCAACACCTTTTCAACAAGATAAACATCGCCTACTGTTGACTTTAACAATTCATGTCCGTAAAAACCGCCTTGTAACAAATTTCCTTTGTTATCTTTTAAAATATAAGTTTCCGGTACAGTAGGTTGTACTTTATACACTGTAAAAACTTCGTTTGTCCAATTGGGCAGGTATTTTTTAGTAAACACTCCTTTGTATTTACTAATTCGAACTTTATCATTTACATTAAATTTTCTTGGTTTTCTTTGTTCCGCTTTTGGCTGTGTATTCTTTTTAATTCGTTGTAAAACTAGTTTAGCGTTTTTCTTATTCACTTTGTTAGGTGCCATACCGATAGTTCTATGAAACTTGTTGTTGTAATCGCTTATTAATTTTGGTAAGATATCAACCCATACGTAAGGACCTCTTTTCGAAAACATTTTATACATTGCACCTTTTAAGGTTCTATTAAATCTTTCAATTATAGCTGCCTTTTTCTCAGAATTTGTGGAATAATGATTTATGTTATATTTTTTCATTAACAAGGCAAAAGGTTTATTAAAAAATTCTTTACCATCATCAGTTTGTAAATGTTTAATTTTATTTTTATCTCTTTTTATAGCTACTTCCATAGCTTTTGTTATGCTGTTACCAGTTTTGTCTTTTAATGGCAAAGCATCTGCAACTTTAGTAAAACAATTAATAATCGTAAGTATGTATTTAAATCCTTTATTTATTTTACTATGCGGTTGCATTTCAATTAAATCTGCTTGATATAAATCATTTATTCCTTTTACAACAGTATTTCGTCGTGGAAACTTTATTCTTGCAGGTTTATGAAGTTCATTAACAATCTTTTCCTTTAAGTCTGTCATGATGATTTTACTAACAAAGTCAAGTTAGTATTGAGTGTTTCTTTTTCTGCATCCGCTTTTATAGTTCAAGGTCATTTCAACATATTTAAAAAAAAGGGGGAAATCACAGCGAGCATGCTGTGATTTCCCCTTTTTTCTTTTTTTTCCTTTTTTCTTTTTTTCTTTTTTCCTTTTTCTTTTTTTTACTCATCAATAGGATTTAGAGAATAGTGGCCGAATGGTAGAGTGTGAATTTTGTCTGGAAGAATGTGTCGTTTGTCATCATTGGAGCAGAGTGCTTTTTTCACTTCTTTTACGCTGTACAGTTGATGGTTGAAACTTCTGATGGTGTTGAATTTTGCAGTTATTGTCGTTTCTTCAAATAAGCATTTTTTGTAGTGTTCGAAATTTACATTCTTTTTAAGATACAAACTTTTTACACCCTTAGCTTTTTTAATAACATTGTTTTCTTCTTTATACAATTGTAGTGAATACAATTTTGACATTAGTGCAATAAGTTCTTCCAGTAAAATTCCATTTGCTTCATCTTTAAATTTTCCAAGTTTCTTTTTGTTCCGATCATTGTCATAATTTAAATGATCTTTTGGATAGTCACTAAAATCAAATTCATTTTTGTGAACAAATGTTCGAAGATCCAAATACATATCTTCAGTAAGAATCCAGTAGATGAAAGCGTCCGTGTCCATGTAGGCGATTCCGATGTTATCTCTACCGTAGAAGGCAACCATTTTGTTGTAGTGGAAATCATACATGTGAGTTTTGGAAATATCCAAGATTGACATTCCAACGTACAACGGACGATCCATTATCACGCTTGTCTTCTTCATAGATACTGCCACAAGGTTTTCATTGATGATAACGGATGTTCCAAAGTTTGGTTTTTGTACATGTTTTTCTAGTTTTATAGGATCTGTAACTAATTTAACATTTTTGTGTTTTCTTTTGTTTTCCAATGTTTTTCCAAATATCGCATTATTCATTAATTTAAAAAAGTCCTTTTGAAATGTTGATGTTGCAGCTGCTCTTCTTCTGGTGTTTGAATCAATGTACGGTTTTAACCAGCACGATTGGGAAAATTTTAAAACTCTATGAATTTTGGTTATACGTAAACCCAATTGGAGTGCTTGTTGAACAACCCAAAAGTGAGCTACGTATCTTTGTTTATTTTCAAGAGTCATCATTAATTTTGGATGTTTGCCAATTGGTGAAACTTCTGTTTTTGCAAGGAGCGGAAGATCGTAATGAAGATCATGCAAGTGTTCTGGATATTCAAAATCACAGTCTAATATGTATCCAGTGTCTCCGTCTTTTGAAATTTGCATAATATCACCAATAGAGTCTGGATTAACCCATTCAAAGTTTCCAAAAGGAAGTGGATTAGACATGGCCCATCCGTATAAATTGTTGGCATCAAAATATCCCAAGAACACTGATGGTTTTTCTTCATCGTAGTCTGGAAGATATTTATTGTTAGCTTTAACATGTCTAGTAACACTTTGGGTCAATCCACCTCTAACGCCCGATTCGATCATCAACACCATGTCAATATCTGTTAATAATTGTAGGTTGCACTTTGTTTCTTTTAGCATAGCTTGCCAAGCTAGTCCTGGAGAAGTATAAGAATGAAGAGGGTCTAATCCGTAGGCTTCAAAACAAGTGTTTCTAAATTCTTCCATCACATCGCATAGAAGGGTCACATCAAGTTTTACATAAAAGTCAGAATAATCTCCCAGAGTGTTCATTTCTAATTCGTCCCAAACTCTGCATGCGTGTTGATAGTCTTCAGGTGAAATGTCCGAATCGGTAAGTTTACTTTTGAATGCTTCTGGTGGAGGAAGTGATGTTTCTTGAAATTTATGTAGTCCATCGATGTAATCATACGGAAAAACTCCTTTCCGAAGAACCAAGTCCATTTTTTCTGCAGGTACAATTTTGCTTGTTTCTATTAAATTTTGTCTTCTTAAATTTTCAGAAAGTTTCATAAGACTGGAAGGCATAAATCTAAAAGAATCAACAAATCTAAGTTTAATTTTGCCCACCTTTTTTGAAAAGCTTATAAATTTTTCCATAGTTTGTGCCAAAACGTCTATTTCACCGTTGTCTCTTGCTAATTCGGGAATAATAAAATGTCCATCGTATCCGCTAAGATTGTGAAAAACCACTGGAATGAAAGATGGTAGTTTGTAGTTGATGTTACATCCGTTGCAAGCTGCACCTCTGTAGGCTCCTGTCAGATGGTCATGGTCGCGAACTTTAATTTTAGTTTCTGTAAATTCATTATTACACAAATAGCATGTTGTTGCCGAATCATAAAGATAAAGTTCTTCCGGTGTCATAGGTGACATAGGAACCACATTGCTATACATTGCTTCCACTTTCCCAGCGATATCATATAAATCATCAA